>CAUYUJ010014467.1:0-12500 GCA_963575745.1 Prorocentrum cordatum
CTCCTCCTCCTCCTGCTCCTCCTCCTCCTCCACCTCCTCCTCATCTTCGTCCTCCTCCTCTTCCTCCTCTCCTTCCTCCTCTCCTCCTCCTCCTCCTCATCAGCATCATCAGCGTCTTCAGCATCAACATCATCCTCATCATCCTCATCAGCATCCTCACCATCATCAGCAGCAGCATCATTATCATCGTCAGCAGCATCATCATCATCCTCATGATCATCCTCATCCTCATCCTCAGCATCGACATCATCAGCATCAGCAGCAGCATCGACATCATCATCGTCATCATTATCATCATCATCATCAGCATCATCAGCAGCATCATCATTCTTCTTCATCATCATCATCAACAAAAGCATCGACAGCATCAGCATCATCATCACCATCATGATCATTATCATCATCATCTTCATCATCATCATCATCATCATCACCACCATCAACATCATCATCATCACCATCATCGTCATCTCTCTTCATCCTCCTCCTTCATCTCCTCCTCCTTCTCATACTCCTCCTCCTTCCTCCTCATTCCTCCTCCTCTCTCCTCCTCTCTCCTCCTCCTCCTCCTCCTCCTCCTCCTCCTCCTCCTCCCCCGCCTCGTCCTCCTCCTCCTCCACCTCCTCCTCCTCCTCCTGCTCCTCCTCCTGCTCCTCCTCCTCCTCCTCCTCCTCCTCCTCCTCCTCCTCCTCCTCCTCCTCCTATTCCTCGTCCCAAAGCGATCACTGTTTCACCGTTGTGGCTGCCCGCCCATCACATAACCACTCACGATCCGTCCCAGGTCCCCTTCCAGGGTTTATCCGGACCCGCTTGCCTTCCGAGGCCGATCCAGCCGTGGCGACGAGAAGCCTCGAGGAGGCCCCAAACTTTCAAGGAACTAGGTACAACGACTACCGTCGTGGTCTCAGCCTCCCCTCCTCCGACCCTTCCCCGTGACCGTTGCTTTGTCCCGAGTTGCATGTTGTTGGCGGTCACGGGGCCCGGCAAGGCTCCCAGAGGCAGAAAAACGATATAAAACCTGAACCTTGTTTTTTCAATATGTTGGACGCCTGGGTGAGCCAGTCCCACCCGATCGTTCCTCCTCAAGGGGGGGCCAGGGAGAGAGGGAATGAGTGATGGAGGAGAGGGAGGAGGGGGAGGAAGGGGAGGAGGAGGAGACATGGAGGAAATCCAACCTCATAACGATCGGTGTCAAAGTCAGAATGTGGACACGGGCTCACAGAACACAAGTACTGAGCGTCGCCATGTGCCGGATGGGAGTGAGAGCGTCACCCAGCACAGTGTCAGAGCGCGGACCCAAGGCGCTCCTCGAACCTTGGGTTCTAAGCATCGCCACTTGCCGGATGAGTGTCCATGCGAAGTGGCATGGGCCTGCAGAGCTTCCAGGGTATGGCGACCATCTACATCTTCGGCCTCATCTACCTCGTCGGCTGATGTGGCGGGAGCGCCACGCTGCGGGTCGTCGGGGGTCCCCTGGCAGAACTTCTCCGCTAGCCTCACGGTTGTAGCAGTGGATAGGGAGGGCAGTGAAAGGGGTGACTCACAGGGCACAGGGACACACCACTAAATAAAAACAAACCCCAGGGTCCCCCACCTGTTTCTAGATGTTCTGGGTCTTCTTATCCCGCCCCCCCCCACTTCCCATAACTATTGTCCTGTCTTCTCCTGCGACTCGACGACTCACTTTGTGTCTGTGTGTGTCCCCCCCCCACCCTGAGTGGCCCCCTCCCGCAGCGTGGCCACAGCGTGCTGACCATGGAGGGGCCGAGAGAGGCCGACCCCCGCGGCAGGCGACCAGGGACCCGAGGAGCCACGGCAGACCCTGAGGAGCACGGCGCGCTGCCCCGAAGTGGCCTCCCCTGGCGGCGGCGCCGCTGGCGCGGGAACGTGCCACCGTGCGCGGCAGCTGCCGGGGAGGAGGCCGTGCTGCCCCCCGAGGACGCCTCCCCCTGGCGGCGGCGCTGCCGGCGCGGCGGCGGGCCCCGGGTGAGTGGGCTGCCCGCGCGCCTGCTCTGGCGCCCTGTCTGGTGCGCACCGGGGGCGCCTGCCGGACTGGCGGGGGCCCAGGCCGCTCCCGGTGAAACGACCACCGGGAGGCCCCCGGCGCCATGGCCAGGAGAAGTCCGCCTGCGGGCGCGAGTAACTCTCCTGCCTTCTGGCGCGCCTCCTCCTCCAGAGCCCAGACCTGCGACGTCCCGATATTTTCTGGACGGGGTCCCTGGAAGTCCCGACCCGCTCCCCGGGGCCAGGTTTGTCCTGAATCGGTTTCTGGCGGTCCCGAGGGCCGCCGAGGGCCCCCGGAGGCCGAAACTGGCCAAAATCCTCCCGTCCTGATTTTCTTATGACGCGGTCATGTCTGGGTCCCTTCGGCTCTCTTCCTTCTGGCCTGGCATCCCTGTCGCCTGGACTGTGTCGGCCGCCGCCGCCGTGGCTTCCTCTGCCGCTGCTGCGTCGAGGCGGGCTCTTTCGGCTGCGCGGCAGACGCCGCTGTAGGGGCCGTGAGCGTGGGACTGGGAGAAGGGTGAGGATGAGACGAAGAAGGAGGATCGCACGACACTGAGGGGAAAGGGGGAAGGGAAGCCTATTACAGGAAAAAACAGCTTCTCCCAGGGAGGCCCATCAAAGTGGACCTTTGTCAGTCACAGGCAGGAAGGCCGAAGACCTGCCCGTGACCCCGGGGCCCCCCTGGAAGACATTCAGCCATCTGAGTCTTCAGCGAGACCCTGATCTTCAGAGCGCTCACTTAACTCTCCCAGACGATGCGCCTCGAGCTCATTCAGCCCGAACGCTCGGAGACAGTCTGCCAGACATACGAATTCAAGCGGGCCACTCCACGGACCTTTCTTTACGTCTCTCTTCGGGGCCCCTGCGACGTGCCCAAGACCCCCACCCAAGCTCTCGCCGCCCCAAAGGAATCTTTCAGGGGCCCAGTTTGAGCGGTCTGTTTGGATGCTTCCCTTTGATGACCGCTCTGCTGTTCTTCCTGCCTGGGTCCACAAGGGCGAACTGGGAGCCTTGGCGTTCACCACGGAGCCCTCTGGAGCCTGCTGCCGCCGTGGCATATCTGCTACGGGTTGTGCAAAAAAGGATGGGTGGGGCTTCGTCGCCCTCTACCTCGAACTCGAGCAAGACATGGCCTCTCACCGACCACGGAGCTTGTTCACTATCACTGGCCCTTGCGGCCAACTCGTGGCTGATTGGTCCTATCGGGCTGCCTGTGTGGAGGGGAAGTATGGGCGGAGGCGGAGGGGGATCAGCAGCAGCAGCAGCTTCCTCTCTCCTCCTCACCTCCTCCAAAAAACTCTCCCACTTCGGCATCACCCTCAAGTGGAACCATCGTGAGCCCCTGGGCTCCTATGTTGTCAAACACTCCTAGGTCCGCATAGTGGGCTTCCGCCCTGCTGATGTACCGACACAAGGAACGGGCAATCGAACACATTTCTTTCGCCATGCGGCCTACCGCGGGATCTCTCCTGGCCAGCGTAACCCCTGCCTTCGCAAGGCGATCTGCCTCTGTGTTCCCTTCGTGCTCGAAGAGAGTGATCTTGCCCTCTCGCACATCAGGCATACCTGAGTGCGCAGCTACTTTATTGAAACCGACTCATGGCGGGCAGCCTTCTTCGAAGGTCCTCCTCTAGACATGCGCTCTCAGATTGGACTGCTTCGCCGCGCATTGGTTCCAGCAGCTCTGAAGGGTACCTTTGCAGTCCGTGTAGACTGTGAAGCTGCTCACCAAGTTTCTGATGGCGATCTGCATGGCGGAATCCTCACCATCTCGCGCAACTTGGTCAGGGCACTGGGTAGAGGGGGAACCACCCCGTACGAGCCCGCCTGGTCGCGGAGTTCCTTGCCAAAAATAGCAACCCCCCACCCAACCACGATGAAGGACGGAAAAGCCCATCAAAGCCCGAGCCGTCACAGAAAACGTGCCCTTCTTGCAACGCTAACGGTGCCGCTAGACCCTCTACCTTGAACTCCCAGCTGGGATCCCAAGGTGGCCGAGAGAACGCTTGGCACGGGTCGGGTATTCCTCGGGCGAAACGTTCCTGCAGCTCCACAGGGCACGACGCCAGGCGACTGACAGGCACAGCGGGCTCCTAAAGAACACATTGTCGCCTCCAACCCTGCCGCGCAGGGCAGCGAACGCGGCGGTGGTCAAGCGTGCCGAACTCTTCCCCGCAAATCACGCACTGACTCGGCAACATTGCACCGTGCTCATGCAGGCGGAACTGGGTCCAGTGCGAGCCTATCACTCAGCCCCGAAGCACTCGCTGCCCCCTCGCCCCCCCAGGTCCCGTCGTTCACAGTCCCTTCTTCCTCAGGCGAGTGCCGCGCACGCAGCAGCTCATTGAGCGGTCTCCAGAACACATCTCCGCTCCATCCATTGCCGCCCCATATTTTCGCCAGGCCACTCCTGTCAACTAGGCGCCTGGCTGCAAACGCCGCCCTGCGGGCCAGGAATGCTGGTGAGACCGTGCAGGGGTCTCAGCTCTCCCCCGTGGGTTCCACCAAGGGTCAGGCAGGAAAAGCCTACCCTCGCACAGGTGAGGAGAAGCGCTGCTACTGGGTCTTTGACCTGCTCAAGCGGCTTGGTCATGTAGCAAACGGCTGCCTCTACTGTGCGGCCATCCGAGAACTGCGCTGGACAGGCGCTGGTCCTGCAAAATTCGCGAGTTGGTGCGAAGGGCATCTGGCGTGACCAGCATCAATGGGTCCGTGGCCCAACCGCCTCGCGAACACATGGAAGCAAGGTCGAGCGAGCATCCTCTCGGGAGGCGCCCTTCTGCCCGCAACGCTACCATGCGAACCTTCTTCAGCTTGCCGTTCGGCAGCCCTTGAATGCTAACGCCCCGCAGCGCTTTAGAAGTGATGCCCGCTCAAAACATGTCCCCGCAAGGGGCTCCTGCACTACGGAGCGCTATCAGCTTGCCAACTTTGTGCTGCGCTTCACCAAAAAACGCTCGTGATGAGTGCTGGCTCTCCGCCGAGCCCCATTGGTGGCATCACACCCTAGGTCCCTGTGAACCTGGTTTCTGGCCGCCTCGGGTAACTGGCAGCTCTGGATCAAGAACTTTGCCAACGTCGGCGACGACGCCAATAGCCCAAGCTTGTTCTGGGCCACAGACAGGCCCATCCGCTCAACATCCGTCATTATGGAAGAGAAAGATCGCGCCATCTCTCGTCCTATCACCTCCTCGCCGCCAATCGCGTGGAGCGAAACATCATCGATGACGTTCTTGACGCATAGTGTCGGGGAGTCCACCGCCGCTCTGCGAAGCACTCCTATCAAGAGACGCCTGGCTAACGTTGTTGCACCAGAGCACCCTGCGATTACCGTGCCGTCGGGGTTTATGGTCCTGCCGATCGCGCCTTGCCATGCCACGCGGCGCGGCCCTCGATACAGGCAGCAATGCGCGCGTACGAGACTGATTGGGAAATTGCTCGCTTCCGCGGCTGGCAGATCAATCAACAGGGTCCCTGTGCAGAGGCCTTGCACTTCTCGAGCATAGGCAGCTCGCGCATTGTGGATCCACGCGCTTGTATCACAAGCCGTGATCGCACTCGTGCCCCCCAAAAAAGACTCGTCCACTTTGCGCTCCCATTCAGCACTCATGCCATGTCGAATGCGACTCCACACGCGGGCCCACAGAGGCAGCAGGCCGATCGGCCGCACCCCTCCAGACCACCAAGACAAGCCAGAGGGGTCCCTGTTGTGGGTCTCTTTCCCAAGTCACGACGAAGAAGGAGGAGGAGGAGGAGGAGGAGGGAGGAGGAAGGAGGGAGGGAAGAGGGAGGAGGGAGAAGGGAGGCGGGAGGGAGGAGGAGGAGGGGAGGAGGGAGGAGGGGAGGGAGGAGGGCGGAGGGAGGAGGAGGGGAGGGAGGGAGGAGGGAGAGAGAGAGGAGGAGGAGGGAGGAGGAGAGGAGGAGGGAGGGGGAGGAGGAGGAGGGAGGAGGAGGGAGGGAGGGAGGGAGGGAGGAGGGAGGGAGGGAGGGAGGGAGGGAGGGAGGGAGGGAGGGAGGGAGGGAGGAGGGAGGGAGGGAGGGAGGGAGGGAGGGAGGGAGGGAGGGAGGAGGAGGAGAGGAGGAGGAGGAGGAGGAGGAGGAGGACGAGGAGGAGGAGGAGGAGGAGGAGCAGGAGTGGAAGAATAAGAGGAGAGAGGAGGGAGGAGGGGAGGGAGGGAGGAGGGAGGGAGGGAGGGAGGGAGGAGGGAGGGAGGGAGGGAGGGAGGGAGGGAGGGAGGGAGGGAGGGAGGGGAGGAGGAAGGGAGGGGAGGAGGGAGGGAGGGAGGAGGAGGAGGAGGAGGAGGAGGAGGAGGAGGAGGAGGAGGAGGAGGAGGAGGAGGAGGGGAGGAGGAGGAGGCAGAAGCAGGAGTGGAAGAAGAATGAGGAGAGAGGAGGTCCGGACGCGAAGATGTCAGGGACCCTCCCGTGCCCGCGCTCCTGGCGCTCTCACCGTCGGAGGGCGCGTGCTCCGCGAGCGGCTCGGAGCACACGGGGGACGCGTGCAGAACATCCTTCGGCTCGGGGAGCACCGGGGCGGGGACGGATAGTCGTCGTCTTGAGGAGGGAGGCGGCTCACCCGTGGGTTGGCCGGCTGTCCAGGACAGCGGCCGCTCCCAGAGGGGAGGGGCCTGCTGGCTCCCGACCACCGAGCTCTGGGCGCGCGGGGCGGACGCGCGGCCGCCAGAGAAGGAGGAGGAGGAGGAGGAGGAGGAGGAGGAGGAAGAAGAGGGAATAGGAGGAGGAGGAGAAGGAGGAGAAGAGCAACGGAGAAGAGATGGAGAAGAGGAGGAGGAGGATAATGAGAGCAACGTGTTATGTAGGAGCTTGGAGGAGGAGAAGGAGGAGGAGGAGGAGAAGGAGGAGGAGGAGGGGAAGAGGCGGAGCTGGAGCGGCATTAGAAGCTGGGCGGGGGCAGCAGCAGCAGCAGCAGGGCCAAGAGTCCCAAGCGGGAGCAGACGGACAGGCCGGGAGGAGGAAGGGAGGGGCAGCAGAGGCACCGAGAGGGCGGTTCCTCTAGAGCATCCTTCGGCGGGGGTGGCATCCGGAACGACTCCGCGTCCTCCCGCACGCCCACCACCTCGGGCGCCACTGTCGCCCCTGGCGCCCCCTCCCTTCCATGACACCCTCGCGCCGTGGAGGTTCTCTGGGAAGACATGCTCGCGCCGTGAAGACATCCTCGCGCCATGACATCCTTGGTGGGTTTGTTTCCCACCGTCACCGCCACAAGTAGGAGGGGGAGGGGGTCCTCCTCCTCATCCTCCTCCGCCTCCTCCTCCTCCTCCTCCTCGTCCTCTTCGTCCTCCTCCTCCTCCTTCTCCTCTTCGTCCTCCTCCTCTTCGGCCTCCTCCTCCTCCTCCTCCTCCACCTCCGTCCCCCTCCAACTGATGGTGCTGGAGGTGGAAAACAGGCCCATCAATCCTCGTGCCATCAGATCCTTGAAGGAAGAAACCACGGCGGGAGGCTGTTTTTGAGCACTCTCGGCCTCGGGGGCCTTCGGTGCCCACGGGGACTGTCCACAGAACGGCCTCGAACAAGACACTGGTCCAGGGGAAGGGATCCAGGCCTCCATGGAGTCACTTTCAAGACGAAGACAGGACGAGGGTGACATCGGGTGAAGAAACATCCAATAATTTTGAAATCCGGCGGCGCTGGAGGATGTCTTGGGCGCCGCGGCCTTCTCAGAGCATTACGGAATGCTCTGAAAGCGGTTCGGCAAGCTCCGGAAAAGATTCATCCTCGTCCTAGCCCCGTCCGAGCGTTGATTCGGAAAAAAACGCTACGTATAATGTCTTGGCTGGACCAGCCTATGGCAGGGTCTGGCCGTTTCCTGGGTCACCTACACGTCCGACGCCCCCAAAGTCAGTGCAAGCTTCCCTTCTTCCCTCACCATCTCTCTCTCTCTCTCTGTCTTTCTGTCTGCCTGTGCCTCCCTCTCTTTATATCCCTCTCTCTGTCTGTCTATCTCTGCTGTCTGTCTGCCTGTCTGTGTGTGTCTATGTGTCTGTCTGTGTGTCTGTCTGTCTGTTTGTCTGTCTGTCTGTCTGTCTGTCTGTCTGTCTGTCTGTCTGTCTGTCTGTCTGTCTGTCTGTCCCTCTATCTTCCTCTCTTCATCTTTCTCCCTCTATCTCTCTGTCTCTCTGCCTGCCTGCCTGTCTGACCTTCTGTCTGTCTGCCTGTCTGTCTGTATATCTCCCCCTTCCTCTCTCTCTCTCTCTCTCGCTCTCTTTCTTTGGATGTCCCACGTTTCCTTGTTCTCTTCTATGTCCTCTTCGTCATCACCTCACCCCCCTCCTCCTCCTCCTCCTCCTCCTCCTCCTCCTCCTCCTCCTCCTCCTCCTCCTCCTCGATCTCCGTTTGCCCTTCGTCCTGGTCCTCCTTCGCCTACCCCTCCTCCTCCTCGCCATTTATCGTCCGAGCGCGTAAACGAAAAAAATCTGCGCGATCAGCATCGTCACTGAACCAGTTGAGGTAGTACCAGCCGAAGAAGAAAACACTTCGCAAGGGTCTTGCCCCTCACGGGGGAGTCCCTAACAAGAGCCCGACCTCCAGCCACCGTGCTGCAAGAGAGAACGCAGACTGTGAAACGGGGAGGCTTTCCTGGCCACGGCTGAACTCGACGACGGACAGGACCCCCGAGTCAGTCTGCATAGCAGCCCGGAGACAGGAGCCCCTCCCGAACCCAAAGAATGGTCCTTACTGGAGCGTCTCGGTTGTGAGGGCCGAGAGGTCCTGTTTCCCCCCTCGGCCGCTGTCAGGCTGGAGTATCCTGCTGGAGCCCAGAAAAACATGCGAGTGACGCCAAGGCCCTCCCGATCCCACAACTCGGGCGAGGACCAGCCCGGCTCAACCAAGGCGACCTCTGGCTGACGGGAAATAAGAACCACTGTGATGCAATGTTAGGGGGGCTCCCCAACACGATGGCCACCCGCGCATGGCCGCGGCTGGCCCCCAGACCCAGCCCCCAGACCAGAACCTGGCTCTGATGCAGGATCTTGCATTAGGTCGGGCATGTCCTCTCACAGGGAGATTTGGGACGAACACTTCAGAATACTTTTACCATATTTTTCACAATATTAGAAATACACCAAAAATCGTGGCCATACGATTTTTTGACTATTTTGGAATATTCCTCCTGTAGAGGGCCGTGCCCGACCTAAATCTTGCATGATCCAGCGCTCTGGTTGAGCCGCGTGCGCGCTGAACCCCGTTACCTGCCCGCTGATCACAGATCCCTCTTGCCGATCTAGGTTTACCCTGAGATCCGATGTCGCGGAAACATCGAGCCTCGTAGGAAGCCACGAGTGGAGCCATGGACCCAACATTTCTGCGGCACTTCTGGAGCCGGATCCATCGGTGAAGGTCCCGGGGCCTGAACACGGGCGACAAAAGTAGGCGAAGTCGTTATGCCTAAAATCCAACGCCCAGATCTCAAGGTATCCAGCGCCACCCCCATCGCAGGTCGATGCCCTCTCCGGCGCCCCCTGGCGCATGGGCCGGGCCGCCGCAACAGCACAGAGGCACTCGCTAGGCCGGCGGGCGTGGAAGATCTGGTCGTCGAAATCCTTGCCGCAAATGTGGAACAGCTGAGCCGTCACGTCGACATCGTTGGAGTCCTCGCAGGACGAGACCGAAGCTTGCACAACATCGGGCCGCGACAAACCAAAGCTCTCAGAGATCCGGCGAAGCCGCAACGGCCTCGACCCCAAGCCCTTCCGCCCAGGAGACGTTGCCCGTTATGAAAGCAAGTGTCTCCATATAGTTCTGAAATACGCCGCAGAAGCCCCGTGCCTCGTGCCTATTCGCATTTGAAGCACGTAGATCTCCCGACCGCGAGAATCGCGCCCGGCTTTTCTCTCAGGCATCCGCCAAGCGTTCCGTGGGCACGTGCTCTATGCATGCGACGACCTTGACGCTGAGTCTTCCGTCGCACGGCCGCATAGTTGGGCACATACAGCGATGGCACACTAAAACCTCTGAGCTAATTACACGAGAATGTCCCGAAACCATTTCCCCTCTGTGCATGGCAATTGCTCCTCCCAGGCCGCCGTCCGCAACTTCGATGTGGGCAGCAGTCCGCCCGGCCCGTCCGTTTCGCGCCGCCCAGCTCCTAAAGCCACGGTGGCAGGCAGGAAAGAGTTCGACTAACAAGCGTAACAATCGCACAAGTACCGGCAAAACGACTAGTCGGCCCGTGTCGACTAACCTGTCGCTTTCCTTTCGAGTAGCATGCGATGGTTCTCCTACCTCCTTCCCTCCGCCCCGCCTCCCTCCCTCCCTCCCCCAGAGGTGTTCAGTGTGTGTTCGTTTCTCCTGCGCGGTGCTTCTCTTGCAAAGGAAGAACAGGCCCCCATGTGTTGAGCACGCCACTCCCCTCCTGACAACAGCAAGTCAGGGTCACTCTGTACCGCCCCCGCTGAACATCGCCGAGAACGTGTCGATGATGCAGGAGACTTTCACCGTGCCTCAGCAGCCTGGCAGCAACAGCGGCCCCTCCCACTCCTCCCACCTCCCAACGTGTCCCCTGGTCTGCGCGCGCAGCCCAGTCCTTCATGGACGCATGCAGCATGTCAGCGCCCGGGGTGTCGCGGAGGAGGAACCCCCGCACCCGCTCGGACTCCTCGCCAGCAAGGAAGAGGGTGGCGAGGGGGGAAGTGGCCGAGGAAGGAGAAGAGGCCGAAGAAGGCTAAGAGCCCGAGGAAGGAGAAGGGGTCGACGAGATCTACAGGGCGGAACTGCATGTACATAAAGCTCGCGGGGCCCCGCGTGGACTTCGGGGATCGGCGCTGGGCCCCCTCTGGGTCGCTGCGCGATCCACTGAAGGGGGGTCCAGCGCCGATACGAAAAATCCGCGCGAAGCCCAAAAAGTCTACCCTGGGTTTATGAATTGATAAACGTGGGGAGGTACCCCCCCGACGGGGCTCAACCTCGCATCGTCGTCGCGCCGCGACGGGGGGTCGGAGCGCCTTCGGCGCGCTGTGGCCGCCTGCGACAGGGGTCGATGTGGGGCTGTCGGCGTGGGTGACGCCCCCCCGACGCTTATGTTCAAAACTCGGAGTATGCTTGTGCCGCTTGTGATTCGTCGAGCTCGGACTCCGCGCTGCAGGAGAAGAGGTCGAGGAAGGAGACGTTCCGCATCCCACCGCAGGAGGACGGCCAGAGGAGCAGCGCCGCGAGGTGGGGCGACGGCTGCGTGATCCGCATGTCCTCGAGGAGCCAAAAGCCGAGCGACATTCGCAAGGTCGTCGTCGTCGTCGTCGTCGTCGTCGTGGTCCTCGTCGTGGGAGCCGCTGCGGGACGCGCAGTCTGGATTGAGTATCACTTAATCGACCCCGATCCCCACAGGCGCGGCCTGGGCCCCCCTGGCCGACCTACCCCCATGGAGATGGGGATGTGGGCTGTTTCCTTCGCGTTTCGAAGGGTATCCCCCCAACCAGGGTGCTGAAGTGGTGGGGGTCTGGATGGGGAATGGGACTGGGGATAGGGGTCGGCTCAGCGAGACTGACGGGTGCATTGTTAATGGTGACAAGACACATTAAAAAATCCTCTGGCAGTTAGGGGCGCGGCTGGGGGGGAGGCTGGTAACGTCACGCCTTGCGCCGGCGCCGTCTGGCGCAGTCTGGGAATGCAGAAGAAAGGGTAATTCTCAGATGGCGCCAGCGCGAATCGTGACATTACTGGGCGGGAGGGGAGGGGGCGGGACCAGTAACGGGCGCTATCGAAGGATAGTAAAAAGGCTCCAGGTCACAACATGTGGTGGATGACTGCACGCGGTGCTGATCTGCATCCACGCTCAGCCCTGACGCTCTTCCATGCCGAAGGCTGGTCTGCGAGACGGGATCGCAACACAATACAATCGGAGAGCTCGGCGCGAGGGAATTAGTAAGGGAATTCGCCAGGTGGATGAGCAGGGGGACTTAGAAAGAGGTATGGATAGGGGAACGAATGGGGAAACTCAGCGCCCAGGACATTTGTAGAACCTGCAGTGGTGACAAGGGGGCGCAAACGCTCGCGAGGCCCCACGTTCTCTGACCTGCTGCTGCTGCCGAGCCCTGCGTAAACTTTCAATCCGACAAAGTCCTCTCCCAGATGCACCACCGCGTCGCACAGCTGGCTCAGCAGCCCATCCGCCGCGACCTCCACACTGTGGGATATCCTAGCCTCCAGCACGGACTTGCACTGCGCGTAGCGCAAGCAGTCTATGGCCCAGTTGACGCAGAATATGCAAGCGCAGGTGTAGACTTGGGAAGTAAGGTGCCACCCATCGGTGTGAAAGCAGAAGACCATCGTGGACAACGACACGTTCAAGCATGTGGTCACGAGAACGTCGCCGAGCATGAGGCTGGCCCCAAGGCGAACCGGTGCTGTAACGGCCACCCAAACAGCGAGGTCCCCCACGCACTGCATGTGCGCCTCAAATGCAAGGCGTACGTACACCAAAACTATTCCGATACGAATGCAGCTGGGAGTTTGAAGGCGCGGGAAGGCAAGCCAAAGAG
>CAUYUJ010014467.1:17500-40000 GCA_963575745.1 Prorocentrum cordatum
ATCCCCTTCGTGAAACGCACATTTTTCATACATTCAGCTTTGGGCCTTTCCGATGCATCCGACGGCCCACGAGGCCCCCCAACCCAGCCCCAGACGGTCCCAGAAGCTTCCCAGAGGGTCTCCCACATATCCCTGGAGGGCTCCAAGACGGGCTCAGAGGCGTCCACGACGGCCTCAGAGGGCTCCGAAAAACGGTTCCAAGAGCGTTCCAGGAGCGCTCCGAGAGGCCTCCATGTGGCCCCAAAACAAGCTCGGAGGCGTCCTCGACGGCAATAGAGGTCCCCACGAGCCCCCCCGAGGGCCTCCGAGATGCGTTCCAAGAGGGTCCCGAGCCCCCACAGAACGCTCCAAGACGTCCAAGAATGCTCCACGAGTGCCTGTTCAACAGTCAAAGAGGGCGTTCAGACGGGACACGAGGGGCTGACGACGGCACCAGAGATCCCCGAAGACGGCGCGCGCGCGACTCGCGGTCAGATTCCCGTCAACTTGCGTTGTTTCCCGCCGTGCTCGTCGATCGCCTCCGCTGGGCGTTTCGGCGATTCTCTCGGAGGGGCCCGTTCCGCCGTATGGCACGTGGCGCACACCACAGGAGTGCATCGGAGGAAATAATTATTCTTCTGGTCTTTCGGCAGATGGTCGGCGTCCGTGAACGTAGGTTTGGATCTGTCCGTTTTCTGGGGGCACGCGTTGCATTCCAACTTCTTTGCTACCTGCTATGCTCGTGGCACGCTCGGCACACCACCGAGCGATGGGCTCAACCCCTCCCATGCCCCGCACACGCAACAACTAATTAAGATCTGCAAATAACTGGCCAAAGAACGCGTCGCTGTCGCTCGCGACTGTAACATCATCCGCTGTCGCTGGCGCCGGATGAACCCACCACGAGCCAATTCTTGAGCCCAAAAACACGCTGTCGAATGGCACCGTGCAGTGCCACCTCTGTGCACGCATGCCTGCCCATGTTATGTACGCGTGTGTGTACAATCTAAGATTGCATGTGCTTCTGTATATATACACATATGTATATGTATATGTACGATCATTAGTACATACAAACGTACCAAGTTGCTGAGAGTGGTCCTGATGCGAGGCCGCAGCAAGCGGCGGCAATTTGGCGCGGCGACATGGGGGGCCAGTGCACAAGAACAAACCACGCGCGAGATAGCGAGAGACATATTGTTAATGCTGCACGGACCCCCCCCGCCCAAGGCCTTACCGGATATCCCAAGGGGTCGGCGGTGTGGCGTAAGCCCATGAATCACGACGGGAGGTTTTTCTCTTTTTCTGGCCTTTGGGGGCCCTCACCGGGCCCTGGGGCCGTCAAAAAACGACTCGGGATGAAGAACCGGTCCCGGGGAAGGGGTCCAGACCTCTGGGGGTCGACGTTGTGAAAAAATCGAGACGTCGGAGGTCTGGGTACGACAAGATGTATGGCAATAGGAAAATTAGCTTCCCAAATACGCACCACGCAACACGTTGCGCATTGATACGGGACTCAGAACGTAGACTTAAAACGTAGGTCTGCTGCGATACGTTCGCCAAAACGTAGGCCAATAGGTTGAGCCAACACGCAAAGTCGACAAGAAGTTTTGCAATCAGCAATCAAGAGGCACATTCTGTTAGGTGTCAACTACTGGGAGGTCCTCGTCGGAAGGATCAGGGAGAATTGGGCCCATGGGGTGCTGTTGCGCGTGATTGGGCCGCGGGATTGACCGGACATAAGCTGGATCAAGCGGGATTTAACGGAATTTCGGTTCAGGGCTCTGGCCATCGCTCGGACGTCCATTCCCTTTGTTCTTTTTCGGTTTCGTGCGTGGCTTTTTCGCCAAATGATCAAGGATGCTCCTGGATGGTCCTCACCGAAGGAAAAATGCACACGCCCGAGCGATGCCAAGGGCTAAGCCAGAATTCGACCTCCCAGGAGCTGCATCCGAAAATCTGGGTCGATCTCTGAGGGCCTCGGGGTGCCTCAGGGCTGCCGTGGCCACCGCAAAGCCATCCAGGATCGAGAAACTCTGAGGGAGCGCGATCTACCATCGCTGGACTCCCGCTTCCCCCCCACCAGCCCGCCCGCCCCCCCTCCTCAAGAACGGGGAGGTCCGACCCCTCATGACAAGCTATTGGGCGGGTCCAGAACACCCCCGCGCCTGCCCAGGAAAACTAGCGGAGGGGTCCCGAAATCGCATGAACCCCGCCCTCCCTGGCCGCCGCCGCCGCCAGCAGACGACGACGACGACGACGACGACGACGACGACGACGACGACGTCGACGACGACGACGAAGACGACGACGACGACTACGGACGACGACGACGACGACGACAACGACGACGACGACGCCGACGCCGACGCCGACGCCGACGGCCGACGACGACAACGACAACGATGACCAAGACATCGCCACCAGCAAACGACGCAGGAGACGACGACGACAACGACGAAGACAACAACGACGAACTCGAAGATGCCGACGCCGACGCCAACGACGAAGACAACGACGACGACGGACGACGAGGAAGGCCACTGGCAAACAATCATCAGCCATCATCATCAACACCATTGTCGTCATCGTTCTCAGAATCATCATCATCAACATCATCATCATAATCGGACATAACATTATCATCACACTCACCATATCGATCTTCATCCTCATCCCCGTCACCCGAACCATCATGCTTACCCTCATCATCCTCATCAGTTTCATCATCATTATTTTGATCATCATCAACATCAACATCATCAACAAAATCCACATCGTCATCACCATCCGCATCATTGCTGCTATCTTGATCAGTATCGTCACACACATCCTTGTCATTATCGCCATCATCACTCTTAGCACCACCACAATCGTCTTCCCCATCACCACTTGCATCGACCCCTTACCATGATCACCAAGTTCCTCATCGCATGACCACCATCTTCGTCATCGCCATCGTTACCACCATTCCCATCATCATGATCGACACCATCGTCTTTCCCATTCTGACTGTCATCATCGTCATCACCATGATCATTGTCGTCCTCATCCTCATCCCCATCTTTACCCCGCCCTCATCATTATCATCGCCATTGCCAGCCTCACCCTAACATAACCCAATACTAAGACTTATATAAGATCGTGGGGAGCGGGAGGTAAACGAACTCCAAATACAAAAACGATACGCGTTACTATCCGCGCCAGGTGGTGCACCTTTGTGTCGACGTGCCGTTCGGGCTTCAGAATATGCGACATGATCATCTAGGAAAGGAAGGGACTGATATTTCAAGTTCCCATGGCTTCGCATTGCATTGATGCGGAATGTTTCCCATGGTAGATCATTGACTGACCTGGTATGTCACTAGAGCACGTAGCATAGCATTGCACTTCATCTGCGTGCCATAACCGATCACTGCATATAGGGCGAGGGGCCGAACGCCGGCTACGCGAAACCGAACCCGACGCTCAAATACAATGCAGGCGCGAAGGGGGGCACATTTTGGCCAGAGTCGGCAACGGCACGGTCTTGCTGTGGGAGCAGATCAAGGGCAACTGGAACTTCTTCTCAGCCGCGCGAATCCACGAGGGTCCCACGCAGAAGGCCCTGAAGGCGGCCTACTCTGGAGTCCAGCGGATCCGCGCCCAAGAGGGAAACGACCCGTCCGGCTTCAAGGCGAACAAGGGGGTGGCCGCGAAGGAGCGCGCCAGCATCCAGCCGTGCGAGACACCCGCGCACAGCCTTCAGCTAAACGTCTGCGACTGTCGGCTGGGGCACGAGCTCAACAGGCGCATGCCCGAGGCGCCCGAAGCGCACGGCCACGAGCATCCCGGCTATGAGATCGTCGGCAAAGAGCGCCGGGAGCACGACGAGACGCTGCGAACTGCTGGTCGGCGACGCGCTCGCCTGCCCGCCCGCGCGCCCTGCCCGCCGGGCGGTCCGCCCGCGCGCGCGCGAGCGAGGGCCGCCCGCCCTCCCCAGACTGCCCGCTGGCCCGCTTGCCCTGTGGATGCCATGACCATGGACACCCCGGCAGTCCAATGATTGAGTTGAACATGTGTTGAACATGTGTGAACCAAAATGCTCCAAACATGCTCAGACCATGTTTTTGTTACCATGTTGGAGATCGGCTTGAACATTTTTGTTAGGCGTCTGGGAATGATTTGGCGAATGCTTCCTCTCCATTGATCGTCGTCCACAACGCTTGCCTGGCCGCCAGGTCGCCCGCTCGCCCGAGCGCCCGCCCGTGCCCCCGCCCGCCCCGCGCGCCCGCCCGCCTCTGCCAGTCCGCGCGCTGTGCGCCCGCTCGCGCTGGGCCCGCCCCGGCCCTCTGAGGCAAGCCTCGGTGCCGCCTGCGAGCTCTGGGGAGCCCGGGCGGCCCCGGGTGCCTCTCTTGCAGCCCCAGTGCCTCACCAGTGACTTACCAGTGACCCACCTCGTCTGCCCTGTTCGCTCACTCGCGGGTGGCGTGCCCGTGCGTGAGCTGCAGGGTGGGCGAGGCCAGTCGCTGTGTGAGTCACTCGTGTGTCACTGGTAAGGCACTGCGGTTGGAGAGGTAAGGCACTGGCGAGCCCACGGCGACAAGGCCAGCCCCCCTGGGGAGCGGCTCGCAGCCGCAGGCCCCCAGGCGCCGAGGCCGCGGCCGCCGGCGGGGGGCGCCGCCCTGAGAGCCCTGGACGAGGTCTCGCGAGAGGAGATCTGGGGCGTGGGGAGCATAGACTCGCACGGCACCGCACAGCACTGCGTAGCGTTGCATATCATGGACCGTCCGGCTTCGCATCGCATTGCGTAGCAGTGGATGGCCGCACCATGGAATCGAAGTCGTACTTTGATCGCCGCGCCCCGTACCGCACATCGAAAAATATCTTGCACCACTTTTTTGCCGCGCATTGGCACCTAATACTGCATTGCTCCTCTCGCCCCCTTCCCCCCGATCTCAATATTGGGCGCATGGGGAAAAGCCTTGGGGCCCCGCGCAGGGCTCCCAACATATTTCGACTCGCTCGGACCGAAACCAATCCTTAACATCGGGGGGTGGAAGGGGAAACACTAACGCCATATACAAGAACGATGCGCGCTACTGTGTGGACGTGCCGTATGGCGCATCATCGAGTTAACACGCAGGAGCCCCAGCGGGCGGGTCGGGTCGGGCGGGCGGACCCTAACGGCCTAACGGACCAAGCGGGTCGGTCGGGCGGACCCTAACGGGTGGGCCAGGTCGGGGCGGGCGGGACATTAAAGTATGATGCGTCACCGATTTAACACGTGCTAACCATAACGGGCGGGTCAACTCGAGTGGATACTAACGGGTGGGCCGGGTCGGGCGGGCGGACAGTGGACGACGACGACGACAACTGCTGGCAAACCATCGTCATCATCATCATCATCATCATCATCATCATCATCATCATCATCATCATCAGCATAATCAGCATGATCAACATCGTCAACATCAAGATCATTATCCGAATCATCATCATCATCATCGTCATCATCGTCCGCATCCTCATTATCAGATTCGTCCTCAACATCATCATCACAACCACCATCGTCCTCAGCATCCTCATCATCCCCATGCTGACCCTCATCCTCATCATCATCGTCTGCATTCGCATCATCAGCATCCCCATCCTCAGTACATGCAGCATCATCAGCATCAGCAACCTCATCAACATCACTATCATCACCAATCATCACCATATTCATCATCATCACTATCATCATCCACATCATCATCGTTACCATCATCGACATCATCATCGTCATCCGCATCATGAACACTGTCATCATCAACACCGTCAAAACCGTCATCCTCATCGTCTTCATCAGCACCATCATCATCATCATCATCATCAGCATCATCAGCATCATTATCCTCCCAATGATGATCGTCATCATCACCATCCTCATCACCATTATTACCATCATCATCAATCATCAACATCTTCATCATAATCATTATCATCTTTATCCGAATCATCGTAATCCTGTTCATCGCAATCCTCACCATCGTCGTCGTCGTCGTCGTCGACGACGACGACGGACGACGAAGAAGGCCGCTGGCAAACCACCATCATCAGAATCATCATCATCACCGTCGTCCTCATCCTCAGCATCATCATCGCCAGGACCATCAGCCTCATCCTCATCATCATGTTCCTCAACATCAACACCACTGTTCTTAATCTTGTCCGCATCACCACTATCATCAGCACCAGCACCAGCACCATCATAGTCAGCAAGTCCATTATCATTACCACTGTCACCAGGATTTTCATCAACACCAACACCACCATCGTGATCCTTATCATCGCCATCCGCATCCTCATCATCGCCGTGGCCCTGGCGCGCCCAGCGCTGCCCCGGGCTCCCGGCCCGGCTCGGCCCCGGCCCCGGTCCTGGGCCCCGGCTCCGGGCCCTGGCCCTGGGCCTCGGCGTCGTTTCCGGCCTCGATCATCATCATCATCATCATCATCATCATCATCATCATCATCATCATCATCATCATCATCATCATCATCATGACTATCGTCATCATCATCATCATCATGATGATCGTCATCATCATCATCATCATCATCATGATTATCGTCATCATCATCATCATCACCATCATCATCATCATCATCATCATCATCATCATCATCATCATCATCATCATCATCATCATCATCATCATTATCGTCATCGCCACCTGCATCCTCATCATCACCACCATGATTAGCCAACTCATCATCGTCATCGTCATCCTCATCCTCGTCGTCGTCGTCGGCGTCGTCTTCTTCGTCGTCTTCGTTGTCTTCGTCGTCGTCTTCCGTCGTCGTCGTCGTCGAAGTCGTCGTCGTTCGCCGGTGTCGACGTCCTCGTCGTGATGTCCCTGCGGCGAAGTCATCGTCGTCCTCCTCGTCCTCGTCGTCGTTTTCGTCGGCGTCAGCGACATCTGCCAGCGGCGGCGGCCAAGGGGGGGAGGAGGTTCTGGAACCCCCAATAACTTTCCGGGGGGTTGGGGCCCCGACTAATTTTTCGGGGGAGGGGGGGGGAGGGGTGGATCCGGACCAACCTCCTTCCCCTCCTCGGTTTCGGGGAGGGGGGTGTTTGAACCTCCCCCCTCCTGCCAGCAGCGTCAGAAATCGTTTTTTCGCAACTTCCATTGGGCACCTGTGCTGGATAACGTACTTGATGTGCCCAACGTGCGAAATTTGGGCACATGGCCTCAGTTGACCACGCATCGGCTGGCCACGGAGCAGTCGACAACGAGCCCGACGCTGGGAAGCGTGACCCCCCCCCCCTGGGGGATAGACATTGGGGAGAGAAAAACCAAAACCCAGACGCATGTTCGATCCCCCGATGATCATCTGGTTAAGGCTGTCCTTGCTGCTTTTGCCTCTGGTGGGCGCATCTGGGATCCGTGCCGTTCCTGGGCCTGACCCCTGAAACGCGCGCCACTGCATAAGGCGATGCCAATGGTGGGCATGAGATCACAAGCAGACCTCACTCGTTGAGGTGTTGGTGTCACTAAGCAAAGCACACTGTTGCCACGGTGGACCCAAGCAATGGGTTGTTGCACTCTCAACATGCAATATAAGCCGTTCAATATGTGGACTGTGCTACGTAGGTTTTGCAGTATACACGTACACATCTACACTTGACCATGCGCAGACATATATAGACGCGAATACAGATGGTGCAATGTATGCTATGCAGTCCATGCGATGCTATGTCTGTGTTGCAATCATGGTGGTGCGCTGCTTCATGGAATGCACTATCTGTTGTGCAACCGATGGACTGTGGTGCAACCGATGTGGTTCAATCTGCGGCGTACAAGGATGTGGTGCAGGTTGTGCGGTGCTCCACCTCTTCATCTCCATCCCCCTCCCTGTTCTCCTTGTCCTCCCCTCCTTCTCCATCTCCCACTCCCCTCTTCCCCCTCCTCCTTCTATCACTCGTCCTCCTCATCCTCTTTCAGCCGGACGCCGCGCCCCCTCGCCTGGGAGGCCACCCCTCTTCCTCCCGAGCCAGGCCCTCATCTCGGCGGCCAGGAACTTCCTGCGATTGCACGGAGGCGGGGAGGGAGGGAAACGTGGAGGATGATGGAGGGAATGCGGAAGTGAGGCAAAAGGGGAATGGGGGAAGGGGACTGGGTAGAGGGTGAAAAAGGAGTAGGCGAAGAAGGGGGAAGAGGAAGAGGGCCAGTGAAAACCCAAGGCGCATCAACGACGTTGCAATACATCCGCACTTAGACCTCCCTCGTCACAGGCCCCTACGACAATTCAATGTCACTGCTGGAAGTGCCCCGTTGGAGAACAATCTGCTGAGAATCCGCACGCGTGCCAGAACACTAATCCTTGCACTCCAACGCAGGGATGTAACTTTACGGTTGGGTCCTGACGATCCCCCATCGTGCCAGAACACTTTTCTTCTGGGATATCAAGACCGCGAAACAACTTGACGGTAACGGCCTGTCAATCCTACCTCGTGCCCTCACACCCTTCTCGGAGCGTCAACCTTAAGAAACCTTTACGTTGCTCTCATGGTTTTAACGATTACCCGCGGCGCCTAAGTGAGAAGCACATGTTGAACAACAACCTCCCTCCAGATGTGAAGCTCTCGCGCAATGTTACACGGATGCGCGCGGCGCACAGGCGAGAACCATATTTACCTAACAGCGAAGACTGATAGGCTTCTAGTAGGGTCAAAAGAGAGCATCCTGACGCCCCAGGGGGGTCTGGGCGGGATCCGGGGGAATGCCGGGGACTTTTTTTTTAGCCAACTGTAGGCCACTTCGTGCTCTTCGAGGTCCCAGAACTCCATTCCCGGGCCACATTCTGAATGCCCGGAGCCAACTGTAGGCCACTTCGTGCTCTTCGAGTTCCCAGAACTCCCTTCCCGGGCCACACTTTGAATGCCCAGAGCCAACTGTAGGCCACTTCGTGCTCTTCGAGTTCCCAGAGCTCCATTCCTGGGCCACATTCTGAATGCCCAGAGCCAACTGTAGGCCACTTCGTGCTCTTCGAGTTCCCAGAACTCCATTCCCAGGCCCCATTTTTAACGCCCGGAGCCAACTGTGGGCCACTTCGTATTCTTCGAGTTCCCAGAACTCCATTCCCAGACCACATTTTGAATGCTGAGGCAGGCTGATGCTGAGGCTGAGGCAGGCTGAGGCTGAGGCAGGCTGAGGCTGAGGCCGAGGCTGAAGGCAGACTGAGGCTGAGGCTGAAGCAGGCTGAGGCTGAGGCTTAGGCTTAGGCAGGCTGAGGCTGAGGCTGATGCAGGCTGAGGCTGAGGCAGGCTGAGGCTGAGGCTGAGGCTGAGGCTGAGGCAGGCTCAGGCTGAGGCAGGCTGAGGCTGAGGCCGAGGCTGAAGGCAGACGGAGGCTGAGGCTGAAGCAGGCTGAGGCTGAGGCTGAGGCAGGCTGAGGCTGAGGCTGAGGCTGAGGCAGGCTGATGCTGAGGCAGGCTGAGGCTGAGGCTGAGGCTGATGCAGGCTGAGGCTGAGGCAGGCTGAGGCTGAGGCCGAGGCTGAAGGCTGAGAGGCTGAAGGGCTGAGGCTGAGGCTGAGGCAGGCTGAGGCTGAGGCTGAGGCAGGCTGAGGCTGAGGCAGGCTGAGGCTGAGGCTGAGGCTGAGGCAGGCTGAGGCTGAGGCTGAGGCTGAGCTGAGGCTGAGGCTGAGGCTGAGGCAGGCTGAGGCTGAGGCTGAGGCTGAGGCTGAGGCTGAGGCTGAGGCTGAGGCTGAGGCTGAGGCTGAGGCTGAGGCAGGCTGAGGCTGAGGCCGGCTGAGGCTGAGGCTGAGGCTGAGGCTGAGGCTGAGGCTGAGGCTGAGGCTGAGGCAGGCTGAGGCAGACTGAGGCTGAGGCTGAAGCAGGCTGAGGCTGAGGCTGAGGCAGGCTGAGGCTGAGGCTGAGGCTGAGGCTGAGGCAGGCTGAGGCTGAGGCTGAGGCAGGCTGAGGCTGAGGCTGAGGCTGGCTGATGCAGGCTGAGGCTGAGGCAGGCTGAGGCTGAGGCCGAGGCTGAAGGCAGACTGAGGCTGAGGCTGAAGCAGGCTGAGGCTGAGGCTGAGGCAGGCTGAGGCTGAGGCTGAGGCAGGCTGATGCTGAGGCAGGCTGAGGCTGAGGCTGAGGCTGATGCAGGCTGAGGCTGAGGCAGGCTGAGGCTGAGGCCGAGGCTGAAGGCAGACTGAGGCTGAGGCTGAAGCAGGCTGAGGCTGAGGCTGAGGCAGGCTGAGGCTGAGGCTGAGGCAGGCTGATGCTGAGGCAGGCTGAGGCTGAGGCTGAGGCTGATGCAGGCTGAGGCTGAGGCAGGCTGAGGCTGAGGCCGAGGCTGAAGGCAGACTGAGGCTGAGGCTGAAGCAGGCTGAGGCTGAGGCTGAGGCAGGCTGAGGCTGAGGCTGAGGCAGGCTGATGCTGAGGCAGGCTGAGGCTGAGGCTGATGCAGGCTGAGGCTGAGGCAGGCTGAGGCTGAGGCCGAGGCTGAAGGCAGACTGAGGCTGAGGCTGAAGCAGGCTGAGGCTGAGGCTGAGGCTGAGGCTGAGGCTGAGGCTGAGGCTGAGGCTGAGGCTGTGACTGCGACTGCCGTTGCCACTGCGACTGTCATCGCGAATGCGACTACGACTGCCAGAACAGCAGAATTCTACAACTGGATTCTCATCTGAATCTTAAGGGAAATCCGGGGAATGCTTCCAGATATGCTCCTACACATCGCTGTTAGGTTGCTTTGCCGGGATAATTTGAAAACCACCCGCGACCGAACGCGGGGGGAAGGGGTACTCGACTCAGTGGGAGGACAGAGCCCATGCCCCACCAGGGATGCTGCTTGCGCTCGCCACCCTCACCTGTGCCTCGGGTGGGGGACACTCGGAGGGACCCGGTCCACCCACGGACCCGAGCACGTGGCGGTCTGAAGCTGTGTGAGACTCGCTCTCTTCGAGCGAGGCGCCACCGAACGCTTCAGAGAGAGAGAGACGCGGGGTGGGGGGCGGCGGCGGGGCACGAGGGGGCGGCCGCGCTCGCGTGCGAGGGCCGCCGCTCGCTGCGTTGCCTTCCCACGCCGCCAGGCCAGAATAGAGCTCAACCCAAACGACACCACCCGGACAGCACCGGCGGGGAGCAGCGCGAGCAGCAGGGGAGCAGGACGGGGGAAACGGGAGCGAAAACGCAAACAAGGCCCCAAGCAAAGCGCCACCCCGCAGGCGAGAGAGGCAGCAGCAGGGGCAGGGAATGAGGGGGACTTAAATGAGCGGGATCCAGGACCCACGCTTGACCATGAGACACGAATGACCGAGCCCAATACGCCCAGGATTCAAAAACACAACAATCCGCCGACCCTGTCGGCGTGGAAGAGGCTGTTCCGGTTGACTCGTCGTCGTCGCCGTCGTCGTCACGGTCGTTGTCGTCGTCGTCGTCGTCGTCGCCTTCGCCGCTCGCTTCCGCTCGTTTCCCTAGGCCCGTCGCCGTTCCCTCCACTTTCACCAGGTTCTCCTCCTCGAGCGCGCCAGCCACAGCGAAATTGAGCAACGTTGTAACTAAGAGGGAAGCCCCTTCCCTTTGAGCCCTTCCCCGCCGGGCCGCCGCCAGGGGGGGGGCCGGGGGTGAGGTCCCGGGGGGGTCCCGGAGGAGGGGTCCCGGAGGAGGGGTCCCGGGGCAGATGCGACTCCCCCTCGGGCGGTTGGGCGGCCAGGAAAAGCCGCAGGACGCAGCCGCCAGACGGTCCCCGAGGGCCCCGAATCGCCGAAGTATCGGTCCAGGTCGCCAAAGTAGCCTCCAGACGGCTCAAGAGGTTCCCAAAACGCCTCAAGAGGCCTCCAAGAGGAGTTCCAAGAGGGTCCCAAAGGGGCAGAAATCATAGATTCCCCGTAAATGTTTGAAAGGTTTCGGCAGTCTCGACTTATCAGCTTTCCGACGCTCCGAGTCAGGCCAAGAAGCCCCCAAGACCGCCCCAAGATGGCCCAAGAGGCCTCCAAGAGAGCCCCAAAACGACCCAAGAGTGCCCCCAAACCGACCAAGAGGCCTCCACGACAGCCGAAGAGGCCCACAAGACTGCTCCAAGGAGGAACCCAGACGGAGGACCCGAACGGACATTTCGAGCCCTCGGCCTGAGAAGCTCTCGGGAGGCCCACAGGAGGTCCCTAAAAAACTCCCCGAGAAGTCCCAAGAAGCCCCAAGAGACCCCCAGGAAGCCCCAACAGGCCCCCACGAGGCTTCCAAGCGGCCCCCAAGCTTCCCAAGAGGCCCCCAAACTACCCCCAAGAGGCCCCCAAGAGCGCTCGTCGTCGCCGTCGCCATTCAGGGTCGGCGGCACTGGCCGCAAGGCTTTCGCAATTAATCGACTTGGCGACACAAGGAAGGAGGAGAGCACTCGGGCCACACGACCCCGAGGGCCCCATCGGGCCGGTGAGCAAGGGTGCTGATGCAAGGACCCGCGGACGGCTAAGAAGCAACACGCAAGGGCACAGCAGGCGACGAAAACTATCCGCCGGAGGCCCGGGGTGCGCAGTACGGTGCCTGGCCGCCTGGCGACTGCCACACTCTGTACAGCCACAGCGGCCCCCGCGGAGCATACATACGCAGACGTGAGACCCTGGGACGGCGGGCGACCGGAGCGGCAGCTGCGACCCTCGCTCTTCCCAGAGAGAGTCGGAGCAGGAACACGGGGCGACCATGGCGTGGTCCGGCATGTCTTCACCATGGCGAGAAGGTGTCAGGCATTCCAGGAAACAGCCCGATGCCGAGATGGGTACAACGAGCCCAGGGGCGTCCCGCTTGTACAGCGTCTCGTGGAGGTCCACTAGGGCTGGGAGTGATCACGAAAAACCGCAGCTATCTTCTAGCACCGCCCAGCCATCATGCATACTCAGCAGACGTGCGTGGAATACCGGTGGTGGAGATAAAGCGATGCCAAATCGCGGTGAGCATGGGGCATGGGCCTGCACAAGCCCAGCAAGTTCAGCACCCGCAGCGATATCACGATCCAGCCCCCACGCTGGGCCCAGGAGGGCCCAGGGAGAGAACCGCGACCCACCGCCTTCGACGAGTCCCCCACTGCCCTGGCAAGTTCGGGCAGTCTGGGATCGAATGGAGGGCTAGAGGCGTGAACGCAGGGCAACATGCATAGCAAAGCATGCCATCAGGACTGCCACGCCGGAAACAGCAACCTGCCTTCCACGTGAAACCTAGCCGAAGTGCTCGCCCCCGTGAAAAGAATCCGATAAACGCCATGGGAGATGGGTACGCGCGGCCTTTTTAAGAACCCTGAGCCAAGACCCAAGGCGAACCAGGACAGGCACCTGAGCCTCCAATAGCCATCGACTGATACGAACCTGCTGGTTGACCAACGGCGCATGGGAACCCGGAACTGGACATTGCCGCCCATCCGCCCAACATTAGGGTCAAAAAAGTCAGCAGCATCCACGTGCGTGCACCCAACCCGGAAATATTGGGCGGAAAATGGCGAGGAGACCACCGTAGCAGGTCTGCAAGCGGCGGCGGCTACAACAGCACTTTAAATATAAATTGAGCGATGCGCGGATGAAGAAAACAGTGGCAGAAGACAGAGCAGAAGGGCCCACGAGGGATGGGCGAATGCGACGGCTGGCGACAGCGGCATCCGCGAGGGAGCACGAGCCAGGGTAAGACGGAGACGAGCTCGTTTGCTCAACAGCGTCGGGAAGGGAAGGGGGCGGGGTGCAAGCAACAGCAGGCGAAGCAATCGCGAGAGAAGGGCAGGGAGGGGGAGGGACGAGCGACGCTGCCTGTGGACAACAAATGGCATGACTCGGACACGCTGGATGCCGACTGGCAGCGGCGGTAGAGGTTGCAGAGCGCATTCTTGGGAAGCATAGAGGCGAACGCGAGAGATCAAGGCAACAGGCAAACTGCATATGTTGGCAGGGAAGCACGGGGGCCAAGTGATGCATGGAGAGGCGACAACCCGAGAAGAAGGGGGGCAGGTGGGGGGGCGCGGCAGGGATAACAGCAACGTGACGGAGCGAAGAACGGGGAGAGTACACTGGGATCTGGGCTGCGACGGGGCTCGGTGGCAAAGATCAGGGCTCTCTGCGGGGACCTGAAGGCTAGAGACTGACAGGGGTCTCCGACGGGGGCCATCCATGAGGGCCAGGCCCGCAGGCTCGGGTGGGGGGGGGGCAAGGCGCGCCCCAGAGGGCCCGCAGACGGAGCGAGGCCCACAGCGCCAGTCAGAGGACGGCGGAGGCGGCGAAGCCGCGGATGCTGAGCTTGCCCAGGCAGGGGGCAGCGGGGCAGCGTCATAGATGGCGAGAAAACCGCCGCCATGTAACCACCCGTAGCAGCCATCAACGGGGGCAACGCAGTCGAGGGGCAGGGCGAAATCGCAGGAAGCGGCGCCGCCGACCCACGGGGCGCAACCGGAGATTGCGTCATCGCTGCGCGCGCCATGACGTTGCGGGATTTCGCTTCGGCGCGCGGATGCCGAGCCCGAGCGCGACAACGAGTCTTGCGATCGAGCGCCAGGGCGCCCGCCAGAGGCCCAGTTTTCCCCGGCGCGCGGCGACGGCGAGCCCGAACGCGACAACGGGACTTGCGGCGATCCAGCGCCTGAGCGCGAGCTGGCGCCGCGTCCGAATCCACCCCGCGGCGAGGGTGGGCCCGGACGCGACAGCGGGACTTACGATCTGAAGCCGATGGGCACGTCCGAGTCGCCGCTACTTCCAGCGCGCGGCGACGGCAAGCCCAAAAACGACAGCGGGACATGCGACGCAACCCCTGCGAGTCCTCCAGAGGGGCCATTCGACCCAGCAAGTGGCGACGGCGACCCCGTCAGACCTGACGAGAATTGCGTTCCAACATCAGCGCCGATGCCCATGGCGGAGCCCTGGTCGAAGATGCCCTCGAGCCCCCCAGCTCTCTCGGGCGCGGCGGCGGGCGCGCGCGGGGCCGAGGGCGGGTGCGCGGGCGGCGCGGGGCTAGGGGGCAGGTCGGACATCGCGACGCTCTCGGGGCAGCTGCGCGCGGATGCTGCACGATCATCGCCCCTGGGCACAGGGGCCAGCCGCGGGCTGAAACGCGGCGACATATCCTGGCCAGGTTCGCCATCGAGCCCTGGATAATACGCAGAGCGCGGATGAGAGCTCACTGTAGAGCGGGGAAGACGACAACGAGGAGCATGAGCTTGAGTCCAGGAAGCGTTCTTGAATCTGGGGGGAGGCCAGTGGTAGCAGGCGCCTGCCGCCTCTTTGCCAACCGAGCGTCGGGCGAGACGAGCCGCGACGAGCGAGCAGCTGCACGGCCCCCCGATCGAAGGTCGTTAGGAGTGACGTGCAGCCGATGACGGAGCACAAGGCAGATGCTGAAGCCAACCACCATCGTTCCGATGCGTCTGAGGCGCGGCTGGCGAATGCCCGCGCGACCAGCCAGCCCGTGCAGGATAGGTTCTTCCAGAGCGCTACTCACGGCCGTCCAAAGTGATCGACATCTGATGTAATGCAAATGCCTGCCCCCCATATGTTCACAGCCGGAAATGCATCGCGATCGCGAGCCAACCGGAGCAGCGCGTTTCGATGACAGGCGCGGCCCCGCTGCAGGGCAACAGCGGCAAGGGCAGTCGAATAGCTGGCCATTCAGATCGATCCAGAAATGGCACCCGCAGGGTGATGCATCGAGAGATACGTGAGCCGAGAGGGCAGGGCACGATGGAGCACGAAGAGCACGAGCGGCGGCGCGCCGTGGGCGCTGGCGCCGACCTTCCACTTGCGACTCCCCATTGGTGGCCGGCGCGCAACGCGACGCCATATCCCTGTGATGTCCAGAGCCAGGGTCGGCACCGGCAACTATGGTCATTCCAGGCAGCAGCGGGCAGGAGCGCCAGCGGTCTTCAGCTTCCTCGAGCCACTCAGCGCGGGGCCAGGGCGCCGCGAGAGGCGCGCCATCGCAGCCCCCATTCTGCAGAGCCTGGTTCCACGAGCTCGATGTCTGCAACAGTCGACAGAGACAGGCATTGTGATCAGGAGGCTATCTAGAGTCGAGCGTGCATGCGCAGCCGCGCAAGTATGGAACAGCACCCACAGTCATTGATTTGCGACCAGCCCGCCAGAAGATGCATGCCCATGGGAGCTCGACTCGCTCGCGCGAGCGCCCCAAGTGCAAGGCCCGGGCGTCGGCTGGGGAGAGGGGCGAACTGGGCTGCGTAGGAGACCACGGGGTGGGCCCTGGAAGAGTAGAGGACCCCATTGACGCTGATCGGAGCGGCCCCAGCACCCGGCAGACGAGCACTGATATTCAGCTCGAGCAGCGGGGGCCCCGCTGCACGTCGACCGCGGCGGCGGGGCCCGGCGGGAAGCCCGGGTAAAACGCATGGGTGGCCGCCTCGAACGCGGCCCAAGTCGGCGCCAGATCTGATCCGACGTCTGTCGCGCGAACTCAAAGGGAAAGGCGGCTTCGAGCGGGGTCGCCATGCGCTCGGAGAACTTGAGCGCGGGGCGCAGGAGACTATCGGTGACGACCAGCACCTTGCGCAGTATGGGCAGATGCTTGGGCCGCCCAGGCCCAAGGATGACCGCCCCCACGCCGTCGGCACGGGCGCGAGCGACGCCGAACCCGGGGGTGCCCGGGGAGAGCTCGAGCGCGGCGTGGAAGGGGGCGGCGCCAAACGCGCACAGACCCCCAGAAAGCCCGCGCCCCTGCGGGATTCCAGAACTTAGCCAGCACAAAGATACCAGTTGCCCACCATTGGCGACCGCGCCTTCAATCGCCCAATAGAGCCAGTTTAGGAAGCGCAGTAGAGGCCCAGGGAGTACAAGTTCGCGCATCACCACCGCCAGATACTCCCGGGGTCAACTCGGAAAGGCCAGGCCGAAACCGAAGGAGATCAGAAGGGGGGGGGCCCTGGCGAGAGCCATGGGGCGGGCGCCGGCGAGCCTGCAGAAGCCGTCCAATTCCAAGACGTTTTATTAGAAATTCCCCCACGCCGCGAATCCCCCCCGAGACGCGGGCACCGCCTCCTCCGCCACCTTCCCGATGGATCGATCGACTACTGAGGCCGGCACTTCCAGGCCCGCGCCCCTGAGGCCGCGGGCGCGACTTGCGTCGGCTGACCTAGAGCAGCGCCCAGAAGCCTTACCCAACTCACACGCACCTCTCGTGAGAAAAGCTTGCAGCGCCTCGCCGGCTGCGTCAGAGAGAGGACCGCCCTCGAGGGTCCAATCCAGAGCGCCGCATGCGACTTCGGCGCGCGCGTCGGAGGCTGCCCGGGCAGCGCGCGGCAATCCGCCCACCCCCCGGCGCAGGGCGACGGGCGCGATGGACGTCGCGACGAACAGAGGCTTTGGATGGGGGAGAGGCGCCACTGCACGAATGGATTGTTAAATGGGGGGAGAGGCGCTGCTCGGCCCGGGCGCAAAGGGAACTCGGGCCTGGAGAGCGCGGGGCGCCAGCGGGCGCGACCCGCTGCCACCCGATACTTTTTCCAGGAGCTGCAAGTGGACCCCATTCGTCCAATAATGGAAAGATTCAACATGTCGAGAAAGAACATATGCTCCACCGACCACCAGGAGGTCCGCTGCGTACACCGGCGCGGCGATGAGGAGCCGAGCCAGGGGGACGTCTTGCCGCCATGCTGCACGCGCGCAGCTCCAAACCACCGGCAACGCCGTCTCGTCCGCCGTCGGCCGACGCGCGAGAAGAAGGCCACGCGCTCCCCGAGCCGTTTTCATGAGCATCTCTCTGAAGTGCTCCTGGCAAACAGACGTTGCATCGATAGCCGCAGCGCCGCTGCCCCCTTCGCCACCCCTTCGACCCTCTTATTGAAAAGCGGATCAGACAAGATGTGCCCGGGGATAGGGCGCTCACCTTTAGGCGGCCTCATGCGCTGTCTGATAGCGGCGGCCATGGCGGCGCGTTCTGGAATGAACGCGCGGGGGGCGACGCCTCAGGCTCACCAGTATTCGTAGATCCCGCATGCACATGACAAAGCACCCTGTATGGCATCGAGCAGAAGAACCGGTCCAAGCAGCTCACTGAGTTCGCGCGCTCGGCGCAGCGACTCGGGGTCGGCGGCGCCACCTTTAGCAGGGCCCCCAGAGAACGCGGCCAGCGGGCAGTGAGGGCGCGATGATCACGAGGATCCGATGCACGAGGTACCTGCGGGCGGCGCAGGGTGAGCGCTTCATCGGGTCAAAGTTCAGGTCGCCCTGGACAATCGCCGCGCGGTGTAGCGGGTCCGCTGCAGCGCGTGCACGAGTCAGACCGATATGCTCGCAGACCGCGTTCGCGTCATCCCGAGTAAGTCAGCGGTTCTGAATGTTAGAGTGCGTCAGCGGACCCCCCTGCTTGCAGACGTCGACCTGTAGGACGCTTCCTGGGGCAATGACTGACGCGCAGCTTGACGCGGCGCCGTCGGGGGCAAATGTAGGAAGAAAAACAATGCACATCATGCACCAGGTCCCCCGTGATCCACTGCGCAAAACGAGGCATGAACCACAGCGTGCGGGATAGCATTTAAAACAGAATTTTCGAGCTGGACGCGACCGGCATGAATGCCCCTGCATTGCGAGCGCCGAGTACTGAAGGTGGATCTGCTGCAGGTGCTTCAGCCTGGGCACCGCTTTCGCTCCTTTGCACGGCAAAACTGCACGGAATTCCACGCGGCGAATCGCGTGGAAGCTGAGCCCCCTTGCCCGCGGGGAAGCTCGAACACCTTCGAGAAGCCGTCAAAGAGACCGCCGGGCAGGAGGCGGTGGCGCCACCGCACCCTGGGCCGCGTCATTGATCTCCAGGCGGGACAGGCGGAGCTCGCGGAAACCGCCCTCAATGAACACAACTTCAGACGGCTCGTCGTTGGGCTTCGCGGCGATGCGGGCCACGGGCCCAACCTTGCTTGAGGATCCCCCGCTCTTGGTCAACTGGCCACCTGCCTTCGCGCTTCACGGCCACAGCTGAGCGTAACTCCCGCAAGGCCATATCAGGTTTGACTTGTCTGGGTTTCTTGTCGGGGCCCAAGTGCAGCCTGGCTGGCGTGGATCCGTGACATTTGCCTCGAAGACGCGCCACTGATCGTTGCGGCGCAAATTTGACAGAAATTTACCAACATTCCACGAGAGCAGGACCACGGCGCCAGAGGACGAGCGCAGGACGCGGCGGGAGGGGATCGGGCCAGCGGCCTTGATGGAATACCAGAAGGAAGCGAAGCTGAGCTCGGACAGGACGGGAACGACGTTCTGCTGAAATTCAGGGAGCCCGCACGTCTTGGAGGCCATGAAAACCGCGAGAACGGGGTCCTCTGCACGATCAAATAAGGGAGGAGGCCCCGCATTTTTCAACATATTCACATATATATATAACCTCGTGGCAACCTGTAGCTCACTGTGCGACTCATCCATCTGACTTCTGAGGCAAGCGATATCGGCTGCATGGGGATTGACGCCGACCGACATCTGATCACACTGGGGCGCGATCTTGTCACCGGTTTCTGCTGCCACTTGCGCATGGCATCGATGTGAGGGCGCATGACCCACATGATCAGCTGGTCGACTTCTTTGGGCTGGTCCTTATGCTGCTACCTCAGGAGGGTGCGAATGTTGAGAATGGCTTGGTTCGACGTCTTGACCGACTCACCTACCGTAGCACCCACTATGGTCTCACAACCTCACCACACTGCTCTGCAACTGCACTGAATGCCACGGACTCGATTTATTCCTTTGGGTAGACTGCAGGCTTCGGCGCGGACGGGGCATGCCATCCTGCTGGCGCGGGGCCATCGTCGACATCATCAGGCACGCAAGCGTCATCATGATCACCACCGAGCTGAAAGGCATGCATGTCCGACCGACCATTTCCGTTATCTTCTGTAGTTGTCCATTTCGACTCTGGGAAGCCAGGGCCTTCGTGTGTGCCGACAAGGGTAGCAGAGCCCAGCTCACCATATGGGAAGGTCGAAGCGTGATCAATCTCAATAGCGGGAAAGGGCCATAACTGTGTCATCTGGGATGCCCATGAGGAGTGGGCGGACAGCGACAGGGGCCCTCTGCCTCCAAGGGTGGTCTGCGCCAGCCCCTCGGCAGCGTGCAAGCTCTAGCCCCCAACGCGCAGGGTTAGAACTTGAGCCAAAATCTCGACGGAGGGTGATGATGATGATGATGATGATGATGATGATGATGATGATGATGATGATGATGATGATGACGATAAGGAGGAGGAGGAGGAGGAGGAGGAGGAGGAGGAGGAAGAGGAGAAGGAGGAGGAGAGAAGGAGGGGGCGAGCGAGGAGAGGAGGGGATGATGACTTGGAGGGGCAGGATATGCAGGAGAAGGATGGGGTGGAGGAGGAGCAGGAGGAGAAAGAGGAAGAGGAGGAGCAGGAGGAGGAGGAGGAGGAGGATTGGAGCAGGGTCGGGAACAGGTAGGGGGACGGAGATCGACGGCATGGAAAGAGACGTGCTTCGAACCCGACTGCAGATGAGCACGAGAGCGAACATCCACAACAATTAGACATGCGCGCTCCACTACTCGCAAGGTAACTACTTGCACATGGCCTGGACCCGCCGCGGGGATTTGCGGTCCATGATACGGAGGCAGAGATTCGTTTTGCGCACGCTTGCGAGTCGATCTTCTGCGAGTGGTGGAACGCGCTCGGTGAGCAAGAAAGAGACCGGCGCGCGGGCTGGAAGCAGCGGGGCGGGAGATCCGCCGACCCCCACTTGCCAGGGTGAAAGGGCGTGTCGGACATTCAGCTGTCTCCCTCACCCTTTCCCCCTCCCGTGGGATCCAACCACGCCATTCAAGGGGAGGGTGAGGTCGCCAACGCACCTCTGGCACCCACCGCGGCAGCCAAGATGCCAGGGATGCCTTCTGAGATGGCCCCGGAAGAGGCTCCAACACGCCAGAGATGGCCGCAGCACGGCACAGGGCGTCTCAAGAGGGCCCCAAGGCGACCCCAAAAGGGACCCAATGAGGTGCAAATCGCTAATGGCCTATTTTTTGTTTGCATAATGTTCGCTTTGTTGCTATTTCGGGCATCCACAACTACCCAGGAGGACCCCCCAGCCCAACCCAAGACGGCCCAAGAGGCCCCCAGGAGGGCGTGGATCCTGCACGAGGCGGCCGCAAATGCCTGCAGGAGGGCCCCAACAATAGCTCCAAGAGGGCCAAGGGAGTCCTCACCCAGAAGATGACCCCCAAGACTCCCTACATGCCCCCAAGAAGCCTCCAGAGGGTCCCCCGAAGCCTCCAGGAGCCCTGAAAGGGCTCCAAGCGGCCGCCCCCCTAGGCCCCTAGGCTCCCAAGAGGACCCTACGAAACCCCGCAACAGACGCGGAAGAAGAGGAGGTGGAATCAGCAACACCTACACGCAAGAAGCACGACGGGAAGCGTCAGACCACGCACACGAACACGGAAACTGTACGCCTCTTCTTCTGGGGGCAGGCGGAATGGCGCAAGCGCCTTGGATGACCATGACGGTACCGAGCGTTACGACACGAGCGGAAACGGAGAAGAGCCACGGCTGGGGGCAATTGGGGGACAACGCCGGACCAGACAAGCTGATGGCACCGGAAGGCGGGCACCTGTGCTGGGACAGCCGGAGCCGAAGCCGAGCCAACGAACCTGGCGGGAACGGAGGGCAGCACGAGGCCCAGTGCCCTGTAGCCAACCAGACTGGCGGCAGCGGAGGGGCAGCACAGGTGCTGTGGACAGTCTGGCATGAAGCAAGCGGGTCATGAGGGAGATTGTTCCTGGGAAAACCTAAGGACCCCTGTTTTACATGGTGAAAATCCAGAACCAGAGAGGATACTGCTACCCTTCCCTTGCCGCGAATGGGTTCGCATCGAAGTCCTGGTCAGAACGCATCCATGCAGAGGTTTGGGGAGTAGGGGCATCGATATCTTGTGTCCCCCCGCAGTCGGGGACAGCGAGGCACAGTGTCGAGCCAAGAAGGTCGGTGGCAACGGGACCAAGCACCAGGACCGAAAGCCATGCAGGAGCGGCGCCGAGCAAAGAACATTGGCAGGAACGGTGGGGGCAGCGTTGAGGCTGGGGATGACCGGAGACCGGGCCTGGGGAGGGCATCGCCAGTCGGGTGCGCGGGGGAGGGGGGAGCCAGGAAGAGGGAGACTCGCGCATCATGCCCGACGCATGTGCGCGGACCAGGAAATGCCCGAGGACGTCTTGAAAGACGCTGCGTGGTCCATGAAATCTGGAATATCTCATGGACCACGATGTCCACACACATACACACACACTTGAGTCCCCTAAGATCAGAGGTCTCGAAAAATTGAACATCGTGAGAAAGCACGACCGAAGCCCTAAACCCAAGCTTTCTGCGTAATTTTTCAAACCGGATCGATCTGTGAGGGTCCTGGGGCCCGACATTGGGCGAACACGCCCAGCTGGAAAAACTTGAGCCAAGATCTCAGTCCTCACCCCCGCCAGGGGCGATCTGGGAACATTGCTGACGAGGCACAGCAAGTGGCCTCTGTGGCAACAGCGCCAGGGATGGTCAGAGCGGCTCTGTGACCCGACGTCCGCTCGTCTGCTTTGTTGCACTACTTTTTAACCGTCCC
>CAUYUJ010014467.1:45000-147500 GCA_963575745.1 Prorocentrum cordatum
GTTCTCGCATTAGAAGTGCGCGGGACCGAACCGAACGGTCGGCGGCGCCCGCTCCTGCGCGCGCGCGAGGCCATCGCGTCAGCGCGGGAGGCTACAAGGGCCTGGGCCGTCGCCCTGGGGCGCGGGCGCAGCGCGAGGCCTGCGCGGGTCTCTCGCGCCAAACATGCGCAACAAGGTCGGCCCGCCCGCCGGCTGGCGCTCGCGGGCGACGACGCCAGCGCCGACTGCGAGGCCGACTGGGCCAAGAGGATTCCTGAGAGCCCCAGGAAGGGGCAGCGGGCCGCGATGGAATCGGCGCGGTCGTTGGCGCCCCCCCCGCGCCCGCCCCCCCCTGCAAGCCGACTCCTCCTAGAGGTGAGGGGGTGAGATCGAAGTGGAACGGAGAGCCCCCCTACCGGGAAATCGATTTCGGTTTCGTGTTCGTGCGTGCCGTGCGGGCGAGGCGAAGCTGCGTGGGCGGGCGAGAGAAAGTCTCCTGTGGCTGAGGCGCGGCCGGACCAAATGATTCTCCGCCGGGCGGCCGGTGGCGCGCGGTGTCCCGCCGGTGTCCCGCTGGTGTCCCGTGTGGCTGAAGCGCGGCCAGACCAAATGACTCCCTTCCGGGCGGCCAGTGGCCCGCGGTGTCCCGCCGGTGTCCCGCGGTGTCCCGCGGTGTCCCGCGGTGTCCCGCGGTGTCCCGCCGGTGTCCCGCGGTGTCCCGCGAGGATGATGATGATGAGATGATGATGATGCTGATGATGATGATGAGATGATGATGATGATGGTGTCCCGATGAAGATGATGATGTTGATGATGGTGTCGATGATGATGATGATGATGATGATGATAGTGTCCCGATGATGAGGATGATGATGCTCATGATGATTATGTTGATGATGATGACGATGATGGTGTCCCGATGATGATGATGATGATGATAATGACTCCGATGATGTTGGTGATGATGATGTTGATGGAAATGGTGGCCGGGCGATAATGATGTTGATGATGATGATGTTGATGATGATTATGGTGTCCCGATGATGATGGTGATGATGATGATGATGATGATGGTGATGCTGATGGTGTCCCAATGATGATAATAATGAGAATGACGATGTTGATGATGATGTTGCTCATGATGATGATGGTGCCCCAATGATGACGATGCTGTTGATGATGATGATGTCGATGATGATGATGATGCGATGGTCATGATGATGATGGTGTCCCGAGGATGATGACGATGATGATGCTGATAATGTTGATGATGAGAACGATTGTGATCATGATGGTGTCCCGATTATGATGATGATTCTGATGATGCTGCTGATGATGATGACGATGACTGTGTCCCGATGATGATGATGTTGATGATGATATGATGATGGTGATGATGATGATGCTGTCCCGATGATGATGCTGACGTTGATGATGATGGTTATGCTGATGATGATGATGATGATGATGATGATGATGATCCACGCATCCAAGAAGGTCTGGAGCTCCCCGCTCGATACAGCCTCCCGAGGCCATGGCCTTTCCCTCTGGCGCTGCGGACGCAAGGCCTGGCCCGTGCCCAAGGCACACTCGCAGACTCGCCTGAAAGCCTAGAGGCCGCCGACCGCCCCAGCCAAGGGCAGGCGATCAGCAAGCATCTGAGCCCTCACGGCGACTCAGCTCGCAGACAGCTCAGCGCGCCACATCAGAGCAACAGTCCCCTGGGCAGGCCACAGACGGGGACGACTTGCACTGAGGCGGCCTTCGGAGGCGATCCTGACGGTCGGCCGTAGCCTACCACCACGGTTCGGCCTCCGCCTGGCGCGCACAGAGCACAGAGCGGGCTGGGGCGCAGCAAGCTGCGCGGGCTGTCGCGCCCAAGGCGCGCCAGCAGCTACATTAAACGGAGGCGCCGAAGGCGCCAAGCGACATACGTTGCCCAAGAGGCGGGAGGGAGTGAACCCTGACGTGTGCCGAGCCCCACGGGGCACAGCCTACGCCACGGGGTCCCTCCCCCCCCAGAGGCAGCGGCTCGGCGCAGGCATTCGTGATCCTTGGACCCGCCTGCGACCCGAGCTGATCAGCATGCTGGCTGGCTGCACAAGCAGAGCATGCCAACACGTCTGTTCGCGCGATGGCAGACAGAGCGAGGCGGCAAGCGTGGCAAGAAAGAGCCTAGCCACCATCGACACGCCTGCGCATGCGCCGTAGCGGCTCAGGGTCGCCGATGCCGCCCGCCCCAGCGGGCTGCAGGCCGCGCTTCAGCCTGCTGAGCACCGCCTTCTGCCTATCGTTCTTGGGGGCCTTCGTGCACTCCGCTGCCAAGCCAGCCATCCTGCGGCTCTGCGTCCAGTAGCCGCACTTCACGCAGAAGAGGTGGCTGCCAGCCCGCCACAGGTCGTGGGAGCCGTGGGCGTCCAATCCCCACCAAGGCGGAAGCTGCGGCGGCGGCAGCGGCGGGGTCCCGCCACCGGCCCCAGAAGGACCCCCCGACGACGGTGGGCTACCCCGCTGGCCGCCGCCAGGCGCGCCGCTGCCAACTCGCCCTGCACTCGCCTCGTCTCCTTCCACCTGTGCTGGTGCCTCGCTGGCCTGACTGTGAGACAGCAGCGCCGCGCCCGCCGTGATGAGCGCCGCGGCTGCAGCGACCGATCCGCCTCTGCTCTCGGCCCCTGAGGCCCAGGAGCCCGCGAGCGCGTCGCCCCTGCCCGCGCACCGCTGGCAGGCCCAGACCGTGTCGCCGTCGACGTCCAGCCACGTCCCGTGCCGCCCGCACGTGCGCTGCGGGCAGTCTGGGAAACTGCAGTGAGCTCGCCATCGCATCTTGCAGCCGCGCCAATCGCACCGAACTGCTCCCAGGCCTGGGCCCTCGTGCCCGTCCGCTGCCGTGAGCTCGGCGTCGCCTTCCTGCATCGCCGAACCCAGCCAGCAGAAGACCTTCTTGACGAGGCGATCCTGCCTGCGGCTCCTTTCTCGCACGTCGTCGTCGCTGGGATGCATCTGCGCGCCCTGCACGGCGCGGGCATCGGCGCTGCGATTGCCCCGCCGCTGCCAGGCCGTGACGCGCTCCGCCTGCACGTCCGCCAGCGTGGCGTGAGCCTTCACCCTGTGGATGGTGACGCTGCCGACCCCTACGTCGTCGAGGGCCGCCCAGAACCGCACCCAAAGCTCGCGGTAAGGCCGCTGCCACTGCAGGCACCACGCCCTGCCCGCCGCGAAGCCGTCCACGAGCAGCTTGCAGTCAGTGAAGATCCGCACAGGTGGTAGGCAGCTCTGGATGCCCTCGATGGCCGCCACCAACTCCGCTGCCCCTGATTCTTGGGGATACGGCCAGGGGAGCGGGCCGAAGGCTGACTGCCTCGCTGTCGGGCCCCATGACGACGACCGCCAAGCCGCCGCGCGCCGAGACGAGGCTGGGGTCCAGAACGCCCCCGTCCGTGAAGAGGTCGCCCGAGAGCGGCTGCCCCACCAAGTCGGCATGACCCTCCTTCCGCGCCTCCCTGGCGTCGGTGGGCGGTGGCAGGGTCCTTCGGTGCTCGGGTGCAAGAGCGCGGGACCAGAGCGGGTCCTCGCCTCCCTCGATGCTAGCCATACCGACGATGGTGCGGAAGGGGATGTCGCCAGGGGGGCACCGCTCGCCCGCCTCCTCGTTGGAGATCCACTCGCCGCGGCTGACCTCGGTGGCTGGGCACTGCCACGCCAGGTGCCGCACTGTGCCGTGCGCAGGGCATCCCCTGGGGCACCAAGGAGAGGAGGCCAATGGGCGTTCCTCAAAGAACCGCCGCGCCACGGGCCAGAGACATCCGACCAGCGCGTTCTTGGCCGAGCTCATCTGCTTGGCCTTCTGCTTGCTCATGCGCTTGCGTGCCAATGTGCGCCTGATACTGGACAGGGCGCCTCCATCGCGCAGGTGCTCCAGTCCTGGGTGCTTGCTCGCTGCCCGCCACAGCGCCCTCTCGTGGCCATCGGCGATGTGCTTGGCGAGCGTGGAGGCCCCCAGGGTCCGTAGGTCCAGCGGCTGCTGCTTGTCGTTGGTGAGCAGCCCTGGCAGTGTGGCGGTCCAGCCCAGGCGGTGGCAGGCTAACACGCACGCAGCAGCTGGCCCGCGCCCAGCCAACGCCTCAGGCCCGCCTCTGGCCAGCAGCGTCCTAGCCCCTGCGAAAGCGCTGCCCAGGGCCCTCAGGTCCCTGCTGTCCGAGTTGAACTGCACCGCCTTGGCCCATGCGATAATGGGCAGCGCCACGTGGTCGTGCAGCGGGTCGCAGTGCAGACGCTTGCTGAGGAGGAAACTGAGGCTGAGGCTCTTGCCTGGGCCGTGCCCATGGTGGACGGCGTTGACCTGGCTCCTCCACTTGTTGAGCTGCGACGTCGGCCAGCCCACCACACTCAGCCCATAGCGAGTAGCAGGCCGCAGACCAGTGTTCGCCACTCGAGCTGCTGCTGGGGTCTCCTGCGAGCGGATGGCGTGCAACCTCTGCAACTGGGATGCCGCCTTCGTATGCCGCTTCTCGAGGACCACGAACGCTTGGCCGTCGAGGCAGTAGTCGACCCCCAGGTTCTTGACCGAGTCGGCGATGGGAAAGGCGATGCCTCCCATTAGCTTGGCAACCAATGACGCTAGCTCTGGCGAGCTGGCCAGCAGCTCGCTCTTTGCTGCTGAGACCTTGCAGCCTAGTGCCTCCAGCTGTGAAATGACCGCCTTCGTCGCCTGGGCCACATAGGCTGCGACCTGTGCCATCGGTCCGTGGCACCCGACGCAGCAGTCGTCGAACATGATGGCGAGGGTGACTCTGGGCTCGAGCGCCCGCCACAGCCGCGCGTGCTCGTCCGCGAGCACCAACAGGCCGCACTTGAGGAGCCGACCCGCATGCGAGCACCCCGCGATGAGTCCCGCATCCAGCAGGTAGGCCTCGGATACGCTACCGTCGAGCATGAAGCGGCGCTCCCCCGCGTACAGGGTGAGGGCCATGCCCAGCAGGCCCCGAGGGTAGCCAGCCAGGACGCCTCGGCCCTGGATGATGGCCAGGTCCACGAGCTCGTAGGCCTTCCATAGGTCGATGAGTGCCGCTGCTGCTCCTTCCCCACGTGCGTGTGCGGCTTCTGCGCGCAGGGCCTGCCACCAGACTGCCTCTTCGGCCGCACGGCCGCGCCCCCCCCCAGAAGGCGCCTGCAACGCCAAGGTCAATCTGCGAGTCCCAGCGCCGCGCCACGGGCTGACGGACTCGGCTCCAAAGGCGCGGGAGCCAGCCCAGCAGCCCAATGGGCCGAAACCCGCCCTGGGGCTTCGGAAGCATGACCACGAGCGAGTCCGTGATGACGTCGGGCCAGCCGCCGATCTCCTCACACTTCATCCCGAAGTCAACGACTGCCTCCAGAAGCTCGTCGCTGAGGTCCGCGGCCTTCCGCGGGTTGAGGCGGTCGCTGCCGACGCCAGTGCCGTGCCTGAAGGTCCTGGCGGCCGCGCGCAGCTCATCGGCTGAGGGCCTGGGGAGGGCCTCGCCGCCAGAGCACGGGAGCTGCGGCCGAAACCTATCGCGGTCTCGCCTGACCCGCCAGACCTCTGTTGACCATTGCTTCGCCACAAGCTTCACTCGGTCTGGGGCATGGGCTGGGGCCCCGTTGTACTCGTCGTCGGGGGCCCATGCCCTGGGCCCGCGCCGATAGGCGTGGAGCCCGCCTGCGCCTTCAGCCATTGAGTGACGGATCCACTCCTTGAAGCCCTGGCCACGAATGACGGCGAAGGCTGCTCCATCGGCCTCCGCCTCGGCCCTGGCCTCAGCGGCCCAGTCGGCCAAGGGGAGCAGGCTGGGGCACTCGGCGGCCAGGGCCACGCGTGCTGCCCACTGGGCTCCGAGGGGAAGGCCCGCCGTGGACGGGGGCTTGGGCGCCCTGCTGCTCGCTCGCGCTGCTCCGTCGCCGTTGCTGCTGACGTCGCCGTCGGAGCTGCAGTCGCTGCCCCCGCGCCTGCCGCCGTGGTACCGCATGAACTGCTTGACTCCCTGCAGGTAGCAGTAGTGCTCGACGTCAGCGATGGCCCAGGCGTCGGGGTCGCTGTCCTCCAACTCGCGGACCTCGCGCGCGTACCTGTTGCGCACGCCCTCGGAGGCCTGCCAACTGTCCTCGCACATGTCGACTGCCCGAGCCCGGCGGGCTGCCGCTCGCTCGCCAAACGGCCGAGCCGAGCTGGCGCGAGGGGGCGGGGGTGGGATCGCGCTGATACCCTCCGCTGATGCGGCCCCCCTTCCCGCCCCCGACGCCGACGCATCGCTGACGCCTTCTCCAGTGGCCCTCGCACTGCTGGCCTCCGCTGCCGCTGCGAGGCTCGCAAAGGAGTTAACTTGGGGCTGGGGTGGGATCGCGCTGTCCCCGTCCGCAGATGCGGCCCCCAACCCCGCCCCGTCAGACTGGCCCTCTGTGACGCCGACTTGCTCGCCCTCGTCGCCGTTGCCACCCTCGTACTGGCTGAGGCGCTCGTAGGCGTAGTGCGTACAGAGGTCCATCCACTCTGCCTTGTCTTGCTGCGCGTCGGGGGCGTGCAGGCGCGGCAGCCAGCCGTTGGCCGGTCGCGCCAGAGTGCGCCTGACGCCTGCCTCACCCACCTCGATGGCACTCCACCCCCCCCGCGTCCACTGGGCAGGTGGCTAGCCTGCAAAGCACTGGAGGTAGGGGAGCGACGTCGCCTATGCCATTCTCCGTCTCGGTATAGCCGTGGACGATGGGCGCGCCTGGGAGGGGCCTGCTGTAGTCACCCCGCTCTTCCAGCCAGCGCCTGGACTCGTGGTAGCTGTCCACCGTCCTGCGCAGCTCCTCCTCCCAGCAGTCGCGGTCGAGAAGGCCGAGCTGCTGAAGAATGCGCACCAGCTCCTGTCTGCCTGCGCCGCCGCGACGCCAGGCAGACTCGCGTACTTCCCTGGCCGTCTGCAGGCGACGCCCAAAGTTCTGGGCCAGGCCCGTCGCAATGTGCGTCGGCAGCCCTAGCATGCGAAAGATGTAGGGCACGCAATGTTCCAACCACTCGTTCTCGTCCGCGTAGTGGTCGAGGTTGCTGGGGTTGGAGACCCACCCGCGGGCACGGCGCCCAAGCACCCGCTTGTAGCGCTTGATTGCCCTGGCCTCCATCCGCTCCGCCGCCCGCTCGTCGCTGTCCAGTTGGCACTGGACGAGCCCTGCCGAAGAAACGGCATCCGAGCCTCCGCCGACGAGCTGATGGATCTGCGTGAAATAGTCGCTCAGGTGCATGAGCTTCTTGCCCTTGTAGCTGGCCTTGGGCCCCCGCGGCCACGATACAAACTGGCGTCATCGGGCGGGATCTGGTAGATCCGGACGAGCTCGTTCTCCACTCCCTCGCATAGGGCGCGGTAGACCTCCGACATGGCCTGCATGTCCCCCCCCCCATTCCGATAGCGTCCCGCAACTCGTCGTGGTTCCACTCCTTGGCTGGCATAGGCCCATATGGCCTGTCCTTGGGAAAGGCTGCGGGGCCCTTGACGCGGAATGACTGGCCAAGGTCGCCCTGACAAGCCAAGTAGAGCTTGACCCCGATGTGGGGCCTGCACGGGTTGGCGTAGCCCTGCTCCGTCATATTGAGGCGCTCGCACCCGCTGACGAGGTCCAGCATATCTGCACTGACGATGCACCAATCGAGCTCAGATGGCTCCTTGACGGGGGAGCGCTGGCAGGTGCCCTTGCCCGAGTCGACGACGTGGCCGCCCAGCTTGCGCAGCCAGTGCCCCGCGCGGAGGTGGAACCTGTCAGGCTCGACGTTCCAGTCCCCCGCCAGGACCCAGGGCTTGCCATTGCACTTCAGCGCGGCTCCTACCTGCTGCAAGACGCCCTGGCTGTGCTCGCCCACGTCGTCGTTGTCCAGGTAGACCGAGCCCAGCAGGAAGCCTCCAGGCACGATGCCATTGATGTGCACGATGGTCGCGCGGCCCTCGGCCGCGTGGCATCTGTCCTTGCTGCCGCCCGCGCCTGGCCCGCACATGCCACGCGAGGTGCGCACGGCCACGCCAGTGCCGCTGCTGACGGCGCGCTGGAGGCTTGCGCCGACCGAGCTCACCCCTGGGGTCAGCACGGCGCCCCAGCCTACCTGACGACACCACTGCTCCTGCCCCACGGCGCGGTAGCCGTTGAGGTGGTGCTCCTGGATGCACAGTGCGTCGCCGAGGTGCGCCTCCGCCACCGCCTGCTGTTGTGGGTCCTGCTGCTCGCCGAGGATGGTGGTGAAAGGGCCCCATCCACTGCCGTTGAGGCTCACGATGGTGAAGTGAGGGCGGCTACCCCCGCTTCCCCCTTCTGCGGATCCCCGCGGAGCGGAGTCCTTGGAGGAGCTTCTGGGCACGAAGCTTGCGCATGGCGGCGGCTGCGGCGGCCTTGCCTGCAGCGTCGCCTGCCTCCTCGCCGTTGCCCACCTCGCCCGACACGGCCTCTGCTGCCCCCTCCTCGGTGGCCTCTTCCTCCAGGGAGTCCAAGATGACGTCGACGTCCTTCTCGTCGATCTCCTGCTCGTCGCCGCTCCCGTCACGCTCCGCCGCGGCACCTGCTGCGGCAACGCGCTGTGCCAAACGCCGCAACTCTGCGACTTGGCCGTCCCATTGCTCAGCGAAGCCAGGGGCGAGCATGCCCGAGCACTGATTAAGAGCGGTGAGGAAAGCGGTGGCTCGCTCACCCTCGCTGAGCTGGGCGCCTGGGGACGCTGGGGCAGCCGTCCCTCGCGGCCCTTCCTCCCGCTGCTGTGCTTCACGCTCGCGGAGCTGTTGCGCCAGGAGGTTGTCGATGAGCGCCGGGAGCTCCTTCTCGCCGGCCTGACTCTGCGCATGTTTGCCCTCCAGCTCGAGCTTGTGGGCCTGTAGTTCAGCGAGCTGCTTGTCCGCCGCCGAGATCCTGCTCGCCAAGGCCGCCGTGGTGGCCTCCTGGTTCTTCTGCTTGCGCTCCAACTCACTGAGCTGGACTGATGTGGCTTGGTTGCTGCCAGCTCGTTTTCCAACTGCTGCGCCTCCTGCCGTTTGGATTCGAGAATGGCCTCCGCGCCGTCCACGCCCTCGATCTTCTTGATCTCACTTCGTAGCTTGCCCAATCGGCGGACACGTTCTGACTTGTCGTCAGGCTGCGACCCAACGCCTGCCGCCCCAGCGCCACCGCCATCGACTCCTGGTCCTGCTTGGCTGCTGGTCTCCAACTTTTTGACCTTCCTCCGCAACTGGTTGAGCTCGTGGCGTTCTCTGGCGTCCAGTTGTGACATGCCACTCCACCAAGAACTCGTACCAGAACCGCTTTCCCACCAGTCGTAGCCGCAACTCCTGCAGACATGTCGAGAGCCCCAATTCTTCTTGGCTCCGCACTGAGGGCAGTCCCAGACCCTGAGCGCTGCACCGCTGCCGCCCGCGCCTGGAGCTTGGCCGCCCCGCTGTCCACGGCCACTACTGGCTCTGCCGCCGCCGCCGCGCGCGGCTCCTCGAGCACCACCTCCTCGTCCTGCCATTGGTCGAGCCCGCCGCGGCTGGGCTCCCAATCGGGCGACTGGGGCCGGGTGTCGGTGATGTAATATGGAAAGAACTGTGGCCCCAAGGGCCACACTGAAAGCTTGGAAGATTGGGAATCTGACCCAAGAATGGACGCGACGGCTAGAGCCAGCCTCATGAGACCAGACATCTGCCCTGATCGCGCCACCTTGAGCCAAAATGGCTACAGATGATGATGATGGTGATGATGATGATGATGGTGATGACGGTGCTCCCATGATGATGACGATTTGGTGATGATGTTGAGGTTGATGATGTTGATGACGATGATGATGATGATGACGATGATGATGATGACGTTGATTGTGAGAGCGGTTGTGATATCGATAGTGAGATCGATATTGAGACCGAATGTGAGATCGATTGTGTGATCGATTGTGAGATCGATTGTGAGATCAATTGTGAGATCGATCGAATGAGATAGATCGAGTGAGATCGATTGTGAGATCGATCGAGTGAGATCGATCGAGCGAGACCGATAGTGAGATCGATACTGAGATCGATAGTGAGACCGATCGAGTGAGACGTTGGTTCCCCCCCCCGAACCTCCTTATCACCCGAAGGGTGGTCGTATAGGTATCCGCCCGCTCCCTTGTGGGGCCACCAGGCTGTAGGCCGGAGGTTCGCAGTTTCCTGTACCAGATGCAGATTCCAGTTTCCACTGTTACAGTTCTGCTTCTTGCTGCTTACTGTTCCTTGTTGACTTATTGCTGCTTACTGTTCCTTGTTGATGGACCGCGCGAGGGGGGGAGGCCCAAAACGCGCATTTTGACTACGCCCAAATCGTACTGTTTGAATTGCTGGGCACTCACGCAAATCGGCGGGGTCAGGGTCCAAAAACACAGGGGATTTGCCACATTTCTGAATCCGCTGGCACCCCTCACGCAGATCGGCAGGGTCAGGGTCCAAAAACACAGGGGATTTGCCACATTTCTGAAATTCGGTGGCACCCCTCACGCAGATCGGCAGGGCCAGGGTCCAAAAACACAAAAGATTTGCAACATCTCTGAAATTCGGTCGGGTCAGGGTGCAAAAACATTAGGAATTTGCTACATTTCTGAAATTCGGCGGCACCCCTCACGCAGATCCGTAGGGTCAGGGTCGAAAAAAACAAACAGGTCCCGACACTGCTTGACGGCGAAGCCAAAGCCTCATGACTTCGCATTTCCATGGCCCATTCTCCGAGAGAGGGGGCCGGCGGCAGGGGGCGAAGCCCTTACGAATCAAGCACCGTCAGACAAAGGATGGATGCTATGGGTATTACATTAGACATCCGACCACAGGCGACAACTACCATTCTTTCAGGGACCCTCCAGACCATCAGGGCGGGCTCCGGGGTTAGAAACGATGGCAGCGTATGATTCCACAGCGGTGCAAAAGACAGGTATGGGGCGAGGGTGAAAGAGTGAGGAGGCATGGAGAGCTTGAAACACGAGCGATTGAACGCACGCTGGTGGGGGGACAAGGGCGGCCTCTGGACGTCCAACTCTCCGCGTTTCCCGACTGAAAAAAACCGTGTCTCCATCAGTCTTCCCCCAATCTCTCCCTCTCTCTCCCTATCTCCCTCTGTCCCCCTCTCTCTTTCTCCCGCATTCCTCTCTCTCTCTCTCTCTCTCCCTCTCCCTCTCTCCCTCTCCCTTTCTCTGCATCTCTGCGCCTCTCCCCTCTCGCAACATGCTGCGTCAATCTCCCCCCGCGCGCTGGGTACAATCTCCGCCGCACTCCCCGCACTCCTGCTCCCCGCCCGTTGGACCTTCCTCCTCTCCCGACCCCCTCGACGGAACGGTCGAGGGACGAGGCGAACAAGGAATGCGAAGAGGGCGCACGACACACCAGCCACACATGAACGCGGATGGTGAGGAGTGCGCATAACCGAGCGACGAGGCACTGGAGCAGACACATGGACCACAACATGCGGTACGTGCGCGAGCACGTGCGCACGGCGCGCACAAACGCGCGCATGCATACAGCCTGCGATGCACACGGCGTGCTGCCTTTTGTCAGCCGATTTGCCCGACTGCGACAGGTCCTGGCGAAGCCGCATTTGCGGAGGGTTGCGCTGATGAAGGCGCTGCCTTGACCCTGGCCACCTCCAGAGACTCCTCACCCTGCCTTCCTCCTCTGGGTTGCTGGCTTCTCTTCCTCATTTTGTTGTTTATCCCCCTCCCTTTCCTCCACCACTCCTCCCATTCTCCCACCTCCTCCTCCTCATCTTTCTCCCCTCCTAAACCTCGATTTCCTCCCCATCATCCTCCTACGCCTCCCGTTTCCTCACTCTCCTCCTATCTCCTCAACCTCCCCCTTCGTCTCCTCTTCCTCCTCGTCCTCCTCGTCCTCCTCCTCCTCCCTTCTTTGCTTGTCCTCTCTTCTCGTCTCCTCCTCCTCCTCCTCGTCCTGCCCAGCTCCCTCCCTCACGTCTCTGTGCTATCCCGTCTCCTTCCCCTTCATATTCTTCGCCCCCTCCGGCTCCTCTCCCATCATCTTCTCTTCTTGTCCCTCCATTGCCCTCCCCTTCCCTCCCTCCTCCTCCTCCTCCTCATCATCATCATCCTCCTCTGCCATTCCCATACCCCTCCAGCACGTGCGCGCGGGGAGCAAGGGAGTAGAGAGTGCTCCCAGCACGCTCAGCCTTACCGCCTTGATGAAGGCTGGCCCTGGTGCGGAAGAGACGGGAGAATGACGGAGAAGGTAGAGCAGGACGAGGAGGAAGAGGGAGCACAAGCAGGGAGTGAAGGGAGGGATTGGATAGACGCCTCTTTGATGGGGTCTGACTAGATGGGGTCCGAGGATCGCGCCGCATCGCCAATGTATCGGCGATTTATTGCCGACGTCGACGACGCACTGGCGACGTGTCGGCGACGTCGGCGTGGAGAAAATCGGGCTCCACATCGAGCCGCATCGTCGATGCTCCGACCCCATCTACGTAGAGCCCCGTGGGGTGGGCGAGGGTCCTGGCCGTGGGCCTGGTGCTCAAGATTCCCTCCCTGGGGCGTGGCTTTGTCGCCCGTGGTGCAGGATCCGACCGGGCCGGGGAGGGTTCACCTGGCCGCCCTCCGCGTCGCCGTCCGCCCTCTCCTCCACCCACCCGCGGCCCCGAGCGCCCCCCCCCCCGCCGCTCCTGGCCGCCGGTGGCCGAGGAGAACAGCCGCCGCTGCAGCCCATCGTCCTCGAGGCGAGACCGTCACGGGCCGCGAGGGCCAGGGCCGCGCTAACGGCGATGCAGGCTGGCGGCGATGTTGGGAGTCTGGTCTCTGTGACGCCGAGCCCGCGCAGAACAGGCTGGAGAACATGCGAGCAACGCCTTCCTACACCTGGGTCGGCCTGCCACCGAACCCCCCCTAGTAGCGAAACCTACAGCGCCGTCACCCGCGTCGCCGTTAGCGTGTCTACGGAATGAGAATGATGAAATTGGCTGGTCGTTTGGACCGGGCCTTCGGAGAGGGACCCCTCTCGCCCCTGGGCTCTGCCTGGTTGCCTTCGGCGGAGCGCGCGAGCTGGACGAATGAAGGAAACGAGGTGCCTCAATCGATCAGAACTGGTTTTCTTCTCGGCAGCCACCTCCGCAGTCACAGGGGCGGAGCTTGGTGAAGCCACGCCCGAGGCCCCCGAGCTTGTGCCCTGCGGCGCGAAGACGAGGCAGCGCGAAACTGAAAGGAGGGTCGGAGGGCGACGACCGCGACGAGGGAGGGCCGCGATCGAACCCGTCTTCCAAACCTGAGGGTCGCCTGTGTACGCTCTGTGGCGCGCGCCCCTGGTCCGAGCGCTGGCCTCGTCCAGCACGAGCCACCTCCGGTCCCACCGTGTGCTTGCACCCGTCCGGGGTGGAGCGGGGAGGGGGGGAGCGCGGGAAGGAAGGGGGAGGGGGAGAAGCAGGAGGGGAAGCAGGAGGAGAAGCAGGAGGAGGGTGGGGAAGAGAAGGAGAAGCTCGAGTAACACATGGAGGAGGAGGAGGAGGAGGAGGAGGAGGAGGAGGAGGAGGAGGAGGAGGAGGAAGAGGAGGAGGAGGAGGAGGTGAGGAGATCCCAGAAGTACGAGGAGAGGGAGGGAGGGGAGGAGAGGGGAGCGGGGAGGGGATGAATATCCTCTTCGCAGAGGGGGGGGGGGCGCAAGGAAAAAAAGGGGAAGTGGGAGTGGGGAGGGGAGTAGGGGTGGGAGAGAAGAGGAGAGGCGAGGGGAAGAGACCCGTGCAGGACAGCAAACGGGGGGATGTGAGAAATAGGGGGGAGGACAAATAGGAGGGGCCACCACAGGCTGATCGGGTGACATCCGTGAGCACCTGGACCCCGGCGGCGACCCGCTGCCTCGAAAACACAGCAGTAGATTGGGGCACAGGCCGCAGGAAGGGCGCGCACCGACGCAGAAGCGTCCTCTGACACTGAAGGGTTACCCTTAAGTCGGGCGTGTCCCTCTACAGGTATATTTTCAACGACAAATAAAACATACTCAAACAACACCCCAAAATAGCAAACAAATACTCTAAAAATAGTCCCCAGACTTGTTTCACTATTTTTGAACATTTCTCCTGTAGAGGGACGGGCCCGACTCAATCCTAGATAGTAAACGTCCAGCGGCCGCAGGGCATAGCAAAGGCAGGCGAACCACACCAGCGCCATCAGACTCCGAGTTTGCAGCCCCTCGAGAGGACCCTGAGACCCGACGTCGCGGAGCAACAAAAACATGTTTCCCTCGGCGGCGAGGCAGAGGCCCTCCGCAACAGCGTGGGGCGAATCGGGGCCGCCGAAAGGCAACGTGTCTGGCGCTCGCGGGGGGGGGGGGAACAAAAAACAACGTCGCGAAGAATCACAACTGGAGCCCCGGACCCCATTTGCCTGCGGCGCCTGTCGAGCCAGATCGGCCTGTGAGGGTCCCGGGGCCCGAGACGGGGCGGGAACGCCCGCGGTGAGCAACAGCTGCAGCGCCAGGATCTCATGGGGCGGCGACAGGGCAGGAGCAGCACCCTGATGGGGCAGGGCACAGCTCGGCGGCGCGCCAGAGCGACCCTGGGCAAGAGGGACCTCTGGTGCGCGGCTGAACGGGGGCCGCGGGGAGGCCAAGCTTGAGCGCGCAAGACGTTGCCATCACACCGTGTCCCGTCGTCAAGGGACCACGGCGTGTCCGCGCTGGAGGTCTCTCCACGGCGGAAGGTCACTCTCACACGTAGCCGAGAGGGGGGCGGAGAAGGAGGAGGAGGAGGAGGAGGAGCAGGACATGGAGCATGAGCAGGAGGAGGGGGAGGAGGGAGGACGGAGGAGGGAGTTGCGAGTTGCGAGCTATCCCGCGTAGTGGTCGAAACGAACGGACTACAAGCGACACCGTTGCTCAGCCTGACTAAGCACCTTGGGCCACTTGCCGACTTCAAGCCTGGATAAGTACTCCTTCCTATGAGGAGCCACGTGCTTGCAACAAGGTTTGGCCAACTCTCTCAACTGCTGATGAGCGAAGTGGCCACACCCCGAGCAAAACCAAACATTCTGAGCATTAGAGAGCCGCATTCTGTGCGACCTGTCTACCCACCCCCCAGCCACGTGGAGCCGCCCCCCCATCGGAAGGCCTCTGAATTTATCAGAAACGAAAGCTGGCTCGAAGCAAGGGGAGGGGAGCCACTCAGACAATTTTGCTTTCGAGGCAGAACCGAAGCATCTGGTACATCTCCGCCCACACTCGTCCAGGCGATGCTCCGACACGAGCGCACGGACGACCGAGGGAGCGGGAGGAGGCGGGGGAGGAGGGCCCTTCACCCTCGGGGGCGCTCCGCAACGCTCCTCGGCCTGCAGCGTGTCCAGGCTGGCCCTCAGGAGGCGGTGCCTGACGAGCCACGCCGTGCGCTCGATCATCAGGATGGACGCCCGAACCTCGTCGGACAATCTGCATGCATCTGCCGCCTGAACGGCCAACTCATCTACACAGTGATTGCCAACAGCCAACCAGGATGGGATACCAGCGTCAACGATTTGCTCGCCCGTGAGGTGGGAATTGACGAACAGCACGGAAACCTGCCCCCTCCGAAGTTTAAGCCGACCTCCTATGACATTCCAGAGATCCTTGTTGGCCCCATGAGGCCGTGCATGCATCTGCTCATGAAACCCTTTTGTGACCGCCTCACAATCCGTCACATATACCAAATGGTCCTCAGTACACTCCAAGGCCAAAAGAAAAGCTCTGATTTCCCCTCTGGGAACAGACTGCACACGCCCCGCAAGTGGACCTTGGACTGAAGCACGAATGACACACGGCGAAAAAGAACTCAGCACAGTAATTGCAATGCCAACCCTCATGAACCTGGGATCTCCAGAGTCCTTGCCTCCAGAAGCATCTCCAAAGACAATCAAGGGATGCGCCTCAGCGCCCTTCCCAAGACAGCCAGGTGATTCTGTCGAGTTGGTGCCAACCAGATGCCACGTCTCCTCCTTGGGTGGGGGAGGTACCGCGGTCCACCTGGCTGGGATTATCCCCCGCAGCCAAAAACAGGGCTCGGCTTCGTGTTGTGCATATGCAGCGCAAAGGAGATGTTCTGAATCATCATAAGCCTGGGCCCCCGATTTTCAGAACACCCCCAACACCTGTAGAACTGAGTCTCAGGCTCAGTGGTACACCTGGGACATAAAACCTCATGTTCACCGGAGATTTCATCTTGCTGCCTCTGACGCGGCCAGGACCCACCAGTTGCAATCGAAACCATCATCTCGGCCAGTCGCGTGCCCTGCCGAACTGACTGGAGCTGCTGAATGAGTCTCCGCAGCGACAAATTATCAACTCCGAACTGCATTCCTTCGCCGCAAAAATGGCGAGCAGCCTCGCGCCACAACTTGGCTTGAATAGTAGCTCCAAAGTCCTCCAGCAGGGGCTCAGGGTCGTCGTCCAAAATGTTCCCAGAAAGCTCTGACGGGGGGAATTTCCACATCTCCAGGTCCCCTTCATGGTCCTCAGGAGCCCTCCAAAGCCAAGGTTGTTCAGGATTTCACCCAGCCTCCAGAAGATGTAAAATAACAGCTCCCGTGGGACCGCGGACCAGCCGTGAACGTTGACCTGCTGAAGCTTCTCGCATGCGCTGCAGGATCTTCGGCCATGCTAGCATGATGCCCTGCCGCATTGTTGGCAAGGTCAAAAACTGCTGCAGCCAAAGACGGAGACATGCCTTGGGAAGTGCATATCCTGGATCTCCTCCTGGGCTACGTAAGTCGAGCAACGTGGTTAAACATCGCCCCCTTTTCCCTGATCCGCAGGCATGCCCCATCTGGCGCCGAGTTCTCGTGAGATGAGTGCCGAATACTCCATGGAGCTCATGCCCATATAGCCCTGCAGCCATGGTGCCAGCACGTGTAAGTTTACTGGTAATATGATATCTTTTGCCAGCACGTGCGAATCGAACTACTTTGTTGTGCATGGTAGCGGCGTTTTGAACACGTTTGACCCTTTGCTGTCGCACATGCCGTTTGCCCCCACCCATATCCGCACCCAGATAACCTGCCCGAGTGCACGGCTTGACGTGAAAACCTGCCTTTCGAAGCCGCTCTGAAACGAACTGCGCATCTGCCAGATGGGTGCACAGCACCACGCTCTTAGGTGAAACGGCGAGGCTCTCGCTGGTGAGGGCACGACATGTGTCCAAGAGGCCTTGGACGAGCGAAAATCTGATCGCGCGCCGTGAGCCTCGTACCCGTTGGGACAAGTCGTCGACCCAAATTCTAGTGCCCATAGCTGGGTGAGCAACAGTGACACGAGATAATATATAATACGTCAGACATCTGGCAAATCGAGCGCCTCCTCGGAGGCCCTGCACAATGGAGCGAGTAGGTAGCATAGGGTCGGCGTAGGCCCCGCTTTGTCCCAACGACCGTGGCATGATACACTGCAACAATTCTCGAGATGCAGAATTACTGGCGGGTACCCCAACCTTAAAGCCGTTGGTATAAGTAGAAACCATTCCATGGAATCGTAAAATCCCTGAATGTCCAGGAGACCATGGCCCGTAGGAATGCCGAGAGCCCCTGACACTTCCTCCTCGCAAACTCGCAAAAAGGCTTCCCGAAGGGCAGCGTTGCCCTGAACAGCTGCATCCCACATGGGCTCGGATTCAAAAACCCAAGTCTTAACATGTGGCTCTCTGGCTAGGCTCCATATTCGGGCTATCATCGAAAGGAGCCCAATGACACGATCCCCTGGGACTTTCTTCGGTAAAAGCCGCCCAATAGTGAGCCCAAGTTGTACTGGCCAAACAAGCGTCTCTTCAATGACGGCATATAGTTGAGATAGCCCAGCTAACGCAATGTCGGGCATCCTTTCGACATCGGTTGGACTTAAAACATCCACACCATGCCCAGCTCGTGCCTTCATGGCGTGAGCCGCTTGCCGAATCTCGCGAACAGAGAGCACATCCAGCGGATCGTCACGAGCCGCTTCGCGTGCCACTGCAAAAGCGTGAATGATCTTCGTATCTGTCTCAGTTGAGGCTGGTTTGGTCCAGAGGCCCCGAAATGGTTTGGCCCGCAGGTCCACAACATCCCGAGGTTGAAACACCACCGTAGCCCCTTGGATGATTTCTTCCGAGGGTACAGGGTCCTGCCTCATAGCTGCATGTAAAACACCTGCCGCCGTGGGAACAACCATCCATTCTTTAAACTCGGCGAAAGAAGCCCGTAGATCACGAGCGCGACATCTCGCAGCGATCTTCTTTGCGGCGCCTACCAACAGCTGCAGCTTATCCTGGGTGACCTGACTGGCACTGGACATCAGTAGTTGTTTCCAAACCTCCCAGGACGGGTCCGAACCATCCCGAAGTCCCCGATGGCCATCGTGAGGGGCCTGGTCCCCTAGGTGTTTACATGCTTGCTCAAGCTGCTGCTGCTGAATGATACCGTTGGCGCGAGCTCGATGATTGTGCAATCTTTGAAGAACCGCGTGTGTCTTTTCCCACCAGGATGTAAGCCGATCACGATACGGAACCGTCCGACTCTTGGCTGACAAACGCACTTCCTGCACCACAAAGCGATGCCCACGAGCTCGCCCCAAAGAGGGGGGGGCCCTCCACTCCATGATGCACATAGATCGTCCGTTCGAGCGCGGTGACCCAAGACGCATACAAAGCCGAAACATCCTGGGTTGAACCATGCCCAAGCCTAGCGGCTACGGAAGAAGCAAAAGCAGCAGGAGGGACGCAACCACTGGAGGGGAACAGCCCGACTTCAGATCGCTCTTGGATCCAGGTCTCTGCTGGGATATAGAATGACACTGAGCTCACTTCCTGGCTTGGGGGGGGCGGCTCTTGAAACTCGCTGGGGAATGGGGGAATGAATTCACCGACTGGCTCTCCAACGGACGGTTCATATGCATCAGGAGTGACAAGGCCCCAAGTGATAGACGGTGCATATTGAGGTAACGTGAAGACATGCTGCGCCTCTGGGTCCCATGCCCAAGGGCGCTCGTCGATATGCTGGCTAGCCTGCTGCTGGGGGAGAGAGGCGCAGTCAGCGTGTGCGCCGAGCGTGGGCACGCCCCAGGTCCAACAGTCCCAGACCCACTGCCTGAAGGCCCCGAGAGACCGTCACGAGCGGATGAGGGAACCTTTGCACCCAGGTCGGCATCAGAACAGAAATTGAGCTCCGACGCCCAAGGATCTTCTTCAAACTGGTCGAAGTCATCGGGCCCCAAGTCGGGCTCGCGGTCGGGCTCAGCATCTACGGAAATGCTGGCAGCAGCCGAGGTATCGGTGTGCGCTGGCCATAAATCACCAAAGAGCCCGCCATAGCGCTCCTGACGCTTGACCTTAGCTGCTTGCATTCGGACCGAGCGCTGCTGCTTCTGGACTTGAGTCTTGGATCCTAAAGTGGGCGCCTGGCTGGGCCTCGCGACCTGAGGTAGCCGTGCAGGTAGCGACAAGCACCTCGTGATAAATTGCTTGCCTGATGAACGCATGGTGATACGAAGGCCGCAGCGCGTCTTCCACGGCACTGCCATCGCAGCTTCGACGCGAGCGAGGTAAGCCACAGCCGAGTGAGACCTGACAATATAATCAATGTGACTGCCTTCTCTGCCCGCGTCGCACGTGCATTCCACAGGCGCCTTGACTATTACACCGTCTACGCGAGTGAGGAAGCCAGACGATTGCAAGACATCCGATGGCACAGCGCAGTCGCCGACGGCAACCCACGGGAGCTGCAGCGACGATAAAAAGGCACCTAAGCGGTTAAATATCTGCACGTTGTCGCCTGCGAGGCCCACCGCCGTGAGCCCATAAAATGTGACAAGAACGTAAGACTATCCAGACATGTGTACGAGGGCAGCACTAAATCCGTCTGTTGCGGCCTGTCCGTCGGCCTGAAAATCAGCAAGAGCTAACTGAGGCATCATGGAGTGAGCCTGGAGATGTCCCGACGCCAGGACCCACTCGCCTCCTTCAGTAGCTCGCTCGGCGCCCTCGGCTGCGCAAGCGCGACCTGTGAGCCTAGCAGGATTAGCGAAGACTTTGAGTTTCGCTTTGCGAGCTTTGGGCAGCCAATCTCTAGACAAGGAAGTACTGGAGACATGAGTCTCGGCAAGACAATAGAAATCAAACGCGCGGCGCTCACAAGCCTCCTGGATGAACTGCCACACCTTCCCCCCCATGGCGGTGATGTTGCCATACAAGATGTGAGTGAAGTCATTCTCCCCTGGCCGTGAACGCGAGCAATACGGCTTCGGCGAAGAAGCCTCCTTCAATGATGCACTGCGTGAGGTACGAGAATCTGCCGATTCTACAGCTAGTCAAGATGAGACTGTGCCACCTTGCATCTGCTTCTGCTGCTCACGCCCCTTCTGCTGCACCGCGGCGAACTTGGCCTGCGAGATCCGCTCGGCCTCGGCCTGGATGCGGGCTGCGCGCTCCTCGGCGGCTGCATCGGAATGCGCCGGGGGCGCGGCGCCCTGTGGAGGGGCCTCCGTGGCGCCACCCGCAGCACTGCTGTCGCCAGCCGCGGCGGCGGACGCGGGAGAGTCCACGTCTGGCTTCCTCTTCTTCTTGATCCGCTCCTGGATGTCAGCTTGCATCTTTTTAGCTTTCTCCACCCATGAAGCGACTTGATCCGCTTTTCCTTCCCACGTCTTCTGCGTGTCGGCAAGTTCCTGGCGGATCTTCAGTAATTCTTCTTTCTCATTCTGCTCACAATCGAGGTCCTCGATGTCCCGAAATAGCTGTTCGTCCCAATGCAGGCCGAAGGGTTTCTTCTGGCCCTCCTGCGGCGGCTGCGCTGCATCTGAGAGCCCACTGGCGATTCCCTCCTGGGAAGCCAGCACCGCTGCGGCCTGCTTGCGAACTGCCTCGGCCTCCGCCACCTCGATCGCGAGCTTCTGCTCCTTGGCCTGCGCCGCCGCCAGGTTCTTCTGGAGCCGAGCGACCGCTTGGACCGATTGATCATGTCGATTGTTGACATCACGAAGGGCACCATCGGCACGCTGAAGGACTTGCAGCACCGACCCTGCTGAGTTGTGGCCGCTGGCCTCCTGCGCCTCCTTGATATGTTGCTCAAGTCGCTGCCGCATGTGAGGGTCTTTTGCTGCCTTCAGTGCTGAGCGAAGATGGCTGACCACGTCATCCTCCATGCCCTTACCTCTCGGTGAACTCCTCGGCGTGGATGTGGCGCTGCCGCCACCTGCACTGGCGCCGTCGTCGAAGGACACCCTCTTCAGAATGCTCTTCTTCGGGGACGGTACATATTACTTGACTGTACGTCCACATCGGCCGCACTTCATGTCTCTCTGCTCGAGCTTATCATTGTATTCATTCTGCCCACAGCCCTTGCAGCAGGACCAGTGTCTGACCGACATGGCAACCGCGGATTCTGTCACCGCTCTGGGCTGACGCGCGGGGCAGCGCGCCAGCGGCAGCGGTGTGCCTCAAGCACCTCGGGCAGGTACCGCGGGTGGGCGAGCGAGCGGCCAAAATGGTGCTCGAGCCCAAGTTGCTTGAGAGGACGGAGGAGGGAGGAGGACGAGGAGGAGGAGGAGGGAGAAAAAGGAGGAGGAGGAGGGTGGAGGAGGATAGTGGAGGAAGGAGGAGGAAGAGGAGAAGGCAGCAGCAAGCGCGAGGAGAAAGAGGAGGAGGAGGGAGGAGGAGAGGAGGAGGAGGAGCGAGGAGGAGGAGGAGAGGAGGAGGAGAAGGAGGAGGAGAGGAGGAGGAGGAGGAGGAGGAGGAAGGAGCGAGAAGGTGGAGGAGGAGGAGGAGGAGGAGGAGGAGGAAAAGGAGGAGGAGGAGGAGGAGGAGCAGGACATGGAGCAGGAGCACGAGGAGGGGGAGGAGGGAGGACGGAGGAGGGAGGAGGAGGAAAAGGAGGAGGAGGAGGGAGAGGGAGGAGGAGGAGGAGGGTGGAGGAGGATGGTGGGGGAAGGGAGGAGGAAGGAGGGAGGAGGGAGCAAAAGCGGCGAGCGCCCTGCCTGCGACGGCGCCCTGCGACGGCCGCCCTTCTCCGCCCGCCTCCTCCGCCTCCTCCTCATCCGCCTCCTCCTCCTCCTTCTCCTCCTCCTCCTCCTTCTCTTCCTCTTCCTCCTCTTCCCTCCTCCTCCTCGGGAGGGGGGAGCTCCTCCTCCTCCTCCTCCTCCTCCTCCTCCTCGTCCTCGTCCTCGTCCTCCTCCTCTTCGGGGGGGGGCGGGGGGGCACACACCCCGCGCCGCAGGCCGGGGCTGGCCGTCTCCTGCGACGGCGCCCTGCCCCTGCGCCGCGCCTCGGGCGCGGATAAGGAGGAGGAGGAGGAGGAGGAGGAGGAGGAGGAGGAGGAGGAGGAGGAGGAGGAGGAGGAGGAGGAGGAGGAGGAGGAGGAGGAGGATGGAGGAGGAGGAGGACCAGGGGAGGGAGGAGGAACAGGGGGAGGCGGAGGACGAGGAGGTGGAAGAGGAGGAAAAGGAGGAGGAGGAGGAGGGGGAGGAGGAGGAGGAGGAGGAGGAGGAGGAGGAGGAAGAGGAGGAGGAGAAGGAGGAGGAGGAGAACGAGGAGAACGAGGAGGAGGAGGAGGAGGAGGAGGAGGAAAACGAGGAGGTTTGTGCACCTTGCGAGTCGGATGATTTCTTTGTGGCAGGTAGCGAGCGAGGGTGAGGGGTAGGAGGAGGAGGATTTCTACTACTAAATCCTCTCTGAGCGCGTCTTCTGATCTGATCTGAAGCCACACTAGGAACGGTCTGTAGCCGAGATTTTGGGCCTCCAGCCCACCCACTAGGTTCCGATGGTTTCGTAACCCCAGCAAACCGACCACGACCCCCCGCAAGCAGAGGGGGGCAGGAGGAGAAAGCCGGCCAAGCGGGAACGGCGCAGCAGCACGCAAAGCGAGGAGCCAGCGAGGAGCAGGAGGGGAGGAGAGGGAGGGACGGCAGCGCAAGCGGCAGGCACGCAGCGGCAAGGGGGACGGGCCCACTACCTCTGCACCCTGGGCCGCCTCAGGGGAGGGGCAACTAAATATGCTATAGTGTGACAAAACGCACTCCCCCACCAGAGATTCCAAACATGACCCTGGATTTCTCTGGTCGCGGGGGGGGGGGCGGGCTCCACGGCGCCCAGGCGGATCCGACGGGGGGGAGGCACAAACGGGGAGGAGAGAGGGTTAGCCTGGGCGCCGCGCAGCGGTTCGTCGCGCGCCGCGTCCACGGGGCGCGTCCGCCCCTCATCCGCTGCACGCCCAACGCCAGCAGCCTCCTGAGTGGTTTCTTCAGGAGCTGTAGCGTCATCTCGATGGCATTCCCACCCAGCGTTGCAATCCGCACGAATGCCAGTCGCCATCCTCTGAGCTGACGGACCCAGCTCCTCGCGGCCTGCTGCACCGTACTCTCCTAGACGTCGTCCAGGCACGTAGTGGGGATTCTCTCTTAGTGCGACATCGGCGCCACTCCGTGCTTCAATGTGGCTCCCAGCAGCTCCAAGCAGGCGCGCAACGGTTACAGCATGTCGAGCTTGTTGATCGTGATCCTCGCCTCTTTCTCTTTGAATGTCGCCATCACTTGGGCCAGGCTGACGGTTTCCGCCGCCATCGTCGGCGTCATCTCCGCGATGGTTGTTTTCAACGCATCGAGGTCCTTTTTGTTCTTCTGTCCTACCACCGTGCCCTGAGACTCGCAGCCCTCGGTGATACGTACCATGGCAACGCAGCTGATCGTGTTGAGGGTCCCCTCGATCTCGTCTTCCTTGCTGCGCTGTCGCATGTCCTGCGCCTTCTCGATCCACGTTTGCACTCGTCCTCGTGCCTTCACCACTGGCTCCGTGTTCGTCCCGATGATGGGCGTCGTGAGTGTGGCAGCCTCCACTTGTCTGGTTCTCAGTGCCAGGTTGAGCATCATCTTCGTCAGTACTGGCACCAAGGTCCACAACTGCTCCACGTCCATCCTCTCGGGGTTGTCGATCTCCTCCTGCGCCACCACTCGGTCGTCCTGCTTCTGGCCGCGCGTCCTGCCGCGGCGTTCTGACTGCTTGGCGTCGCCTCCTTCTTCTCGCCAACGCCTTCGTCCTGCGCGTGCCTCTGGCGCGGTGGCCTTGGCCGCCTCTGGGACCTGGTCGGACAGGCCCCCCATGGCACGCGCGGTTGGGGAGCGGAATGTCCCACTTGAGCTCGGGCAGCGCTGCGGGAGGTGCGTAGCCAGGTGCGCCTGAAGCCCTTCGAACCCATCAGATGGCTCCAGATCAGGACACACTGGGCACCACCGTTCGAGATTGTCCATCACTGGGTGGTTGTAGGGTGACGCGTCGACGTGGCATCGTCCACTCTCGCACGCATGCTGTAGGTGTCGAACTGCCGTCTGTCGATCCTCGAACCTGCCCTGCAAGCAACGCATTGGTTCGTCATCGTGGTCCGTTCCGTCATCTTCTGTCCCCGGCGCTGTCCACCCTCCGCCTCCTTCTGGCACGGTAAACCGCCCCCATCGCGCAGCTCGCACTCGTAGTCTCCGTCCGCGCGCTCACCAGGTTCGGGTCCTGGCGGAGGTAGTGGTGGCGGTGTGTCGCGCATTCTGGTCAGCTACTCGCTACGAAACTGTCTGACGTCAAGCAGGTTGAAGGCTGCGTTGGCGTCGCTCTCGATGTCGGACGGGCTCATGTAGTCGCCGCGTTGGACTCGCCCATGTAGTTGCCCCCCTCGTTCTTCATCGCGATAGCCTCGCGCTCGGCCTCTATCTTGAAACATGCCCGTCGATGCCGTTGAAGTAGTGGTTCAACGTCGATGTCACGGTATAGCCGTCGTACCGCTCCGTCTAGTTGTGCGTATCTCTTCGATTCAAAGGCGTTCTGCATGTCGAGTTTGGCATCCACTGTAGAGACTCGGTGGCGTGACATCCTCCAGCCCAGGCATGCCGCGGTGCGAATTGCTCCTGTCCTGGAGCGCTTCGCCCCCCGATGCCGAAGAAGGCAAGAAACCTCCCTCGGAACCCGCCCCCCCATATTGCTCGCCAGAACCTACGCTGGGCCACCTCGGACCCCGAGCCGACTCCAACCCTCACATCCGACGTTGCAAAACAAAATGCAACATCGTGAAAAATCGCGACCGGAGCCCTAGTCGTCATCTTTCTGCGTCGTTTTCCGAGCCGGCGGAAGTGCCCGTTGTGAAAAAAATGCAACGCAAAGATCTGCGGGACCCCCCTCCATCCAGCCGCCCTTCTGGTCCGAGGGTGTCTGGAAGCTGCCTGCTAGGCAGCAGTGGCTTCTCACTTCGGGACAGCTGCGGCTACACGCAAGAGTGATCCTAGGTAATTAAGAGTGACCTTTTGGTGCGCGGTTTAAGGGGAGCCGCGGGGGGGCCAAACCCACGCGCGCAAGACGATACTGTTGTTAGGTCGGGCGTGTCCTCCTACAGGCGTGTTTTGGACAAAAGCTGAAAAGTAGCCAGAACAAATCTAGGCATATTCAAACATACTGAAAAATCGTCCCCATCTAACTTTGACTATTTTAGAACATTCCTCCTGTGCAAGGACAGGCACGACTTAAGACTACCGCATCAGGCTCGTCGATCGGAGGACTCCAGCGGGCCCGCAACAAAGAGATCAATCGGGCGGAAGGTATCTCTTGCGTGTAGTCTGCCGGGATCGCCCCGCGCGGTCGAGGGCGGCACACCGGTGCTGCCCCAAAGAGGCAGCGCCCACGCAAGTCGGGCGAAGGTTCTGGCCAAGCATCGGCGCGCTCGCGCTGAGCGTGGGCGTGGGCGTGCAGGCGTTCTCCCTCGCCGGCGCGAGGCGCGGTTCCGCTGGAGACCACGCAAGATGGAGGCGATACATGGGGGGGGGCCAGCAGGAAAGGTGCCCTTAGGGGCCCCTTGAGCAAACTTTCACCCCGCTCCCCCGCTTACGGCCCCCCGTCGCAAGCGAAGCCAAATTCCTGTGCTGAGCGTGCCCCTTCCTAACACGAGGCCAGGTCGGGTACATCATCAGACAGGGATGAATCGGGGATCTCCGAGATCGGGCGGCTCTGGAAGATGCATCGGGCGCCGCGAGCGTTCAGGAACGCGCTGAGAGCGTTCTGGAACGCTCTGGAACGAATTGCCCGTCCCAACCCCGCGGGGCCCCATTCCTTCGCCCTCTTCTTTTCCTTGCCTGTCCAGTGTGCAGCTACCTCGGCCGCGGCCCTGCAATTTCCAAGCCGCTCCGTGGTCCGCCAAAGTCGGCGTGGCAGCGTAGTGCCCCCCTCCGCGCAGGACCAGCCCGGAGACTGCTGCACGGCGACATCGCAATCGCCGGGGCGTCGCCATGATGTCCTGGGTTCCCGCTGGGCCTGCTCGGCCCACGGGCACCGCGCAGCCGTGAGAGCTGGGGCGACCGCGCCAAGCGAAAGTGAAGGTCGGGGCCCGAAAGGCTCAGAGGAGGAGCCCTCCCGTACAAACCAAAACGGGGCGGCCCAAAACGGCCAGGGCAGGCGGAGGTGGGCCAGCCGACAGGCTTGACTTGGGGCCCCCCCCAGACTTTGGACGCCCGAAATGGGTATCGAAAGAATGGGTACAATGCCCAACAGCAAATGTTGTCCCAAGCCAACAGCGGCCGCTGTTGGGCAGGCGGTCTTCTGTCTCGAATGGACGCAGGCCGCGGCGGCGTGGACAGCGAATCCTGTTCAAAAGGAACAGGAATTGCTGTTGGGCATCGTACCCACTCTTTCCGTACCCGTTTCGGGCGTCCAGACAGACGCCAAGCCCGCGTCGGCAGACCGCGTGGGCCCGGCAAGCCGTCGGAGCAGCCCGCCGCCCGGGGCGGCTCGGCGCGGTTTTGCCTCCCGCAGGCTGCGTGGCAGCAGAGGGTCGGCCGCCCCGCTCCCAAGCTGCCCGGCGTGCGCGCAGGGAAAGGCCTGCGCCAGGCCGACGGCCACTGCCTCAAAGCAGTGTGGGCAACTGTCAGGGGGGCCACGTGCGAGCCCTGCCCCCTACCCCCCACGATTGCGGAGGGGGAGGGTGGGGTTCACTTCGCTCGGGAGCTCCCGGACGAAGTGAACCCCACCCTCCCCCCCGGAAATCGTGGGGGGGTAGGGGGCAGGGTTCGCATGTGGCCCCCTAAACGTAGCCGAAGTCCAGCCCCAGCTTGCCTCACACAGAGGGGGGGGGGACGCAGGACGAGGCAGAGAGTCATGAGCATCAGTGCGTACGGGCTGAAGGGGATAGCGAGGAGGCAGGGGGGGAGAAGGACGACGAATAGCTTGAAAATGGTCCGGAAAGGAAGCGAATTGGCGACGACAGCCAACCTCGACCAAAAATGAGCCTCGAACAGAGCACGCCTGAGATCCGGGCGGGAACCCCTGGCCTTTCGCGTCTCGCAGTTCGACAGCGTCCGGGGTGCACGCGCGGGCGCCTGGCCCCGGGAGCCGGCGCCCAGCCCCGAGTCGCTGCGACTCAGAGCTGCCCAGCGAGAGCAGGTCTGGGCCCGACAGCCGACGGGAGACAGGCAGTGGTGTCACACACCCGCTCCTCTCGCTGCTGCCACACAAGGCAAGAGTGAAGGCAAGAGTGTTAGGAATGCGCCGCCCGACAACCACCGCCCTCCCACGGGAGCCCCGGCAACGCCGCTAGGATTCCAGGCCGTGCTTCTAACGAAACGCTCGCTCGCGTGTGTACCCCCCCTCCCATTAACTCCCCGAAACACTGTGCCGCTCCCCCCCACAAAGCCTGGTAAAGCGACACGGCGGCCGGGGAGGCGATGGGCACAAACTCAGGCATGCGTGCACATGCAAGCCGAGCCCTTTCCCAGAGGAGGAAGAGAGGAGGACGGAAGGAGTGATATGATACCACGGCGCGCATCATGACTAACCCGCCCGCGCATCACGAGAGGGCCGCGCTAGTGATACCGTGAGACAAAGGCAAGCGCGCCTGCGCATCACGCCTGCGACGCAGGACTTACAGGCAGCGAGCAGGCAGGCGCGAAACCTGGCGAGATGCCCCTTGCGGTACCGCACTGGGCGGCACTGAACGCAGAAACCACGCAACAACAATGCAGAAAAAATGGACAGCTCCACCCCTCACCAGGCAAATGCAGGAAGTGCTGACAGCCTTCGGAGGAGGAAGAAAAGGACGACGAAGAGGAGGAAGAGGAGGATGATGGCGACGAACAATAGTACATCGGAGCAGACCGTCGAATGGTTCTCCCGACGAAATAACGTGCGCGATGTAGTAACTGGGGCTGGCGTGGTCCCCGACCACCATCTGGAGCATCACGTACGCGGGACGCCGCCAAGGAACACATCCCCGCGGTCGGTGGCGAAAGAGGGGCACAGCACGAGCGCGTGACGCGGAGAAACGTCCCAACGCCCACAGTGTCTGCACTGGCGCAAGGAAGCGGGGTGCTCCCTGCCGCCAAAAAGCGGCCACTTGCCCGTTATTCGCGCCACTGTCCATCGACGATGCTGCAACCAGAAGGCAAGGCTCGGTTCACTAGCCAGGAGTGCAGGATCAAGAGGCGATCGGAAAGAACATAAAGCGGCAAAAATCCGCCGGCCCCCTTGTGGGGCCACCAGGCTGCGAGGCGCGTGATTCGCAGTTTCCTGTACTAGTTGTAGTTTGTAGTTTCCAGTGTTACAGTTCTGCTTCTTGCTGGTTACTGTAACTAGTTGACTGATTGCTGGTTACTGTAACTAGTTGATTGACCGCGCGAGGGGGGGGAGGCCCAAACAGGATTTTTAGCCTCACCTGGGCGCTTTGTCTGAATTGCTGGGGGGGCTCGAAATCGACACCCCTCACGCAGATCCGCGGGGTCAGGGTCCAAAAACATAGGGGATTTGCTACATTTCTGAAATTCGATGCCACCCCTCACGCAGATCCGCGGGGTCAGGGTCCAAAAACACAGGGGATTTGCCACATTTCTGAAATTCAGTGCCACCCCTCACGCAGATCCGCGGGGTCAGGGTCCAAAAACACATGGGATTTGCCACATTTCTGAAATTCGGTGCCACCCCTCACGCAGATCCGCGGGGTCAGGGTCCAAAAACACAGGGGATTTGCCACATTTCTGAAATTCGGTGCCACCCCTCACGCAGATCCGCGGGGTCAGGGTCCAAAAACACATGGGATGTGCCACATTTCTGAAATTCGGTGCCACCCCTCACGCAGATCCGCGGGGTCAGGGTCCAAAAACACATGGAATTGCCACATTTCTGACATTCGGCGCTACCCCTCACGCAGATCCGCGGGGTCAGGGTCCAAAAACACATGGAATGTGCCACATTTCTGAAATTCGGTGCCACCCCTCACGCAGATCCGCGGGGTCAGGGTCCAAAAACATAGGGGATTCGCACAATTTCTGACATTCGGCGCTACCCCTTACGCAGATCCGCGGGGTCAGGGTCCAAAAACACAGGGGATTTGCCACTTTTTTTGAAACTCGGTGCCACCCTTCACGCACATCCATCGCAAGGCGTGGTAACCCAAACTGCGAGAACTCCCTCGGCCCTTTAATCGCAAGGTGTGGCAACCAAGCCCGTAAACCATACACGTCTTACCAATCGCCAGGTGTGGTAACCCCTCTTGTGATCAGCTGGTTTTGCTGATTGCGAATCGGCTCCGCATGAAGTTTCGATACTGCTTCACGACAGCGCCAAGACCTCATGACTTAGCTCATCCATGGCCCATTCTCCGAGGGAGGGGGCCGGCGGCAGGGGGCGAAGCCCTTACGGATAAATTGCTAAAGTGCACCAAGATCTGCTGAGCCGCCTGTGCGCAAGCTGCTCGGTCATATTTCACGAGTGCCAGATAGGACGTCGGCCCGACACAGTCTAAGCACCGCTTTGCGAGAACTCGAGACCGCTGCGCCTCCAGGAGCAGCGCGGGGGGAACACGGCATGACCCTCAAGGTCCGGCGGAGGGGTGTCCAGACGCCGCGCGAGGGCAACAACAGCAGACTCCCACGTGGGGGCGGCAGAGGCACAGGCCGCCTGCAGCATCAAAGCACCTGGGTGGCCTTCCGGCAGGACCATGAGACGCGCCCTTGTCATGCGGGCTTTCTCTGATAATCTCGCTCTCAAACGCATGGGCCAGCAGCGTTGGGCGATAACCACCGCGAGCCAAATCGAAGGGCCGCGGTGGCACCCCAACAGCCGACAACCCCAATTCACTTGCATTTCGTTCAGGTCCGCTTCAACTCCAGACGTGACCGGAAAATCTTCTCACTGCCTCCGTTGGGTTGGGCGCGCCTGCGTTGGGGCAGCAGAGAAAACGCTGCCGGCGTGACGCGCGAGCAAGCCCCCAAGCGAGACTGCCCGACACGCCGGACCCACACCCGAACAAGATACCGCTGCCTGCGCGGGCCGCAGCGAACACCCACCAGGGAGACCGGACAAGCAAAAACGGCAGCACCAGCCGCCGGAGCCAAGCCCCCCCCAGCCCAGCAGAGCCCCGGCACACCCCGCAGGGACAGAGGAGGCACGTGCAATAGACAGACCAAGCCCGCCAGGAGAGCGCCCGCGTGGCCACTGCGACCGTGGGGCGAGAGCGCCGGGAACTTGCTATCCCGCCCCCCGAGCCGGGCGGCAACCCACACGACACCGACGACACGCGCCGACACCGCCGCTCCGGATTGGAGCCATCCAGGCCATGAGGAAAACTTTGAACCCCCCCCCACGGGCAAAACCACCAGTCGTGAGAACCTGCGGCCGAAACGCCGATTCGCCTTTCCTACGACAGAACCTTTAGGACTTTAGGGGGTAACCAAAAGCGGGCAGGCAAAATGAACAACATTTTCGACACGCCTTGGGACTTGTGACGCCGCCACTAGGATGGAGGCCACCGGATTCCGCCGCGTATAGCAGCTTGGAAAGGGATCTATATTGGAGAATCGCAGCGTGTATCAGATTATAGCTGTACGGAGGAGTACACAACCACTACATAGCGAATCGCAGCGCATATACGCAGCTATGTATTGGAACAGAGAGCCGCGCATAGCAGCTTTAACAGGACATATATTTGAAACGGCCCGGCTGACGTGCAAGAAGGAGCAGGAGGAGAAGAGGGCAGAGAGGAAGACGACGAGGACGAAGAGGGGCACTTCTCCCAAGCCATGCACGCCAAATCTGAAGCTCCCTGACTCTGAAACCGCTCAAATGTTTGTGGGCCCGTCTCATGATACTTGGACATCACCCCTCCCGGCCCCTCTTCCCCGGGGATCGTTTCCATCCCGGATCCACTTCTGACGGTCCCGGAGCCCGAAAGCGGCCCCTCAATCGAAGAACCGCCGCTTGGAAATCGTTGGAGGTCTGGGTCCTCCTCCTTCTTGTTCAGAGCAGTGGGCGCTGCGGTCAGTTTTCGCGGTCATACGTGGCCCCCTCCTCCTCCTCCTTTTCCTCCTCCTCCTCCTCCTGGATTGCGACCAACGGGGTGTTGCATTCCAAGCGTAGCAAGCTTCTGCCACGTCAGAGGTTGCTCAGGGGCCTCTGCTCAGGAACACACTGGTGCCAACACAGGGACTCAAAGGCCGTCTCTGGGGAGCCCGAGGTCTGCCTCCGCTGTCGGGCGTCCCCAGGAGTTGTATGTTTTGAGCTCCACGCTCTGTCCGCCACGTTTAGCGAGGCACCCTACGGCGGGGGGAGGGCGCCAGCGCCTTCTGCTCTTTTTTAGGCGGGAATGGCTCCCGACGGAGCTCAGGAACCCCGTGAGGAAGATGGAACAGGCACCCGAAGCCCTCCAGTCGATGTTCTGCCCTGGCCTTCTACCCGACCCTCCTCAAGCAATTGCTTATCCCGACAGAAACCCAACACACAAGTCTCATGACAAGGACGGGGAAGGCATCGTCCATGTGAAAAGAGGCTTTGCTTTCACCGATGGCAATGGCTTCTATCCAGGCAGGCGTGCTGAATGGTCTGTGGTGGCCTATGACCACGAGGAGACGGCTGGTGGCAATATACTCGGTGCAGTGCACTATACTGTGTGCCCACAGCAGGTAGCCAAATGCGGGGACGACTACGCAATGCTGATCGTGAGTCGTCAAGTTCTCGGCTCGTACGCAGTGCCCACGGACTGCAAGGGCACGATATCGTACTGCAGATCTCCAGCTCAGGCTGTAGGGGCAGCGAAACCTAGGGCCAACATCTGGAATAATGTGGCCTCGAATGATGAGCTCCACAAGCAGCAGCTCAAACATGTCAAAAGACATGCCAAACACAATGTTGTGATAGAGGTTGTGCGCTCGGTCTTCGGGAAGACTGGACACTCCACAACTGACGCACTGGCGAAGCGTGGAGCGGCCTTCAGCATGCCCGAGGACGATCACGTGGACTTCGTGCGTGGCTGCAGGAGGGTGCACAAGTTATTATTACAAAACATCAGGAGTTATTAGGCGCGGTTGTGCATTTTTAACGCAGGCGGTCTTGACTACCTCTTTCCGGTGAAAGAAGATCAGGAGGAGAGTCCACCAGGCCCAGCTGAAAAGGTGCCTATGATGCAGATTGTTTTCAAGGATGAGTTGAACGGATTTCCGGAGCCGTAGAAGATGGCCAACCATAGTCTGGTGTAATATCACATGGTGGAGCCGCCGCATTCGATGTTGTCATGCACGGCATGCTGCAAGTACTTTTGTTCTGGTTCTCACACACCCCGCGGCCTTGCCCAGAAATGCAAAGGCAGGCATGGAGGAGGACGAGAAGTACACCAGACTCATTTCTATAGCACTCATTTCCATAGTGCTCACGTTCAAATTGAAGTCCAGAAGGGGGCGCACATGCAGGCACATGCCGCACAGTCGAATGCACATGCCCATGCAACTCCACAAAAGCTTCAACAGCACTGCCGCACATGCGCGCACACGCCGCACAGTCCGATGCACAGCCTGGCAACACGCTGAAAGCATAAAACGCACATTCGCGCACATGCCACAGAGTCGAAAAATCGGAGGAGGAGGAGGAGGGAGGGACAAATAAGCAGGAAAGAGGAATGAGGGAAGAAGCGAGGGGAACGAAGGAAGCTAATGCGGCTGGCACTCAAACTGAAACTCTATACCCGCATAAGGGATGTGGCATGATATAACACCAATCCAACACAAGGATGGGGTCAGCGCTCCTGTAATGTAGATCACGCGAGGATGTCTCAGGCGAAAAGGGCCCGACCACCTGAGCGCAAGGCATCTCAGAACCCAGAGTTGTGAGGATGTCTCAGGCAGAAGTGGCTGGACCACCATAGGGCAGGGCATCTCGGAGGTCAGAGTTGCGGGGATGCCGCAGGCGAAAGTGGATGGACCACCTGAGCTCAGGCCATCTCCCAGGCCAGAGCTGCGGAGTTGTTTCAGGCGACAGTGGCCTGACCACCTCAGCGCAGGGCATCTCGGAACCCAGAGGTGCGAGGATGTCTCGGGCGAAGGTGGCCAGACCATCATGGGCAAGGGCATTACCGAGGTCCGAGTTGTGGGGATGTCGCAGGCGACATTGGCCTGACCACCTCCGCTCAAAGCATATCCGATGCCAGAATTGCGAGGACGTCTCTTGCGAAAAAGGCCTGCCCACCTCCTCAGGGCATCTCAGAACCGTTGCGAGGATGTCTCAGGCGAAAGTGGCTGGACCATCATGGGGCAGGGCACCTCCGAGGTCAGAATTGCGAGGATGTCGCAGGCGACATGGGATTCTCGGAACCCAGAATTGCAAGGATGTCTCTGGCGAAGTGGCCTGACCACCTCAGCGCAGGGCATCTCGGAAACCAGAGGTGCGAGGATGTCGCAGGCGAAATTGGCCAGACCACCATGTGGCAGGGCATCTCTGGTCACACAGAATTGCGAGGATGTGTAAGGTGAAATTGACCTGACCACCTGAGTTCAGGAAATCCCAGACCATCATGGGGCAGGGCATCTCCGAGGTCAGAGTTGCGGGGATGCCGCAGGCGAAAATGGATGGAGCACCTGAGCTCAGGGCATCTCGGAATCCTGCCCACCCGACCATGGCCTGGCCGGCCCCCGCTTTGTTGCACGTTCCGCACATGCCCCGCACAGCCACGCAAGGCATTTGAACAGGCCGGGCCAGGCAAGCGACGACCCTAACGAACACCAAGCTCGCATTCAAAATAAACATGAAGCGTCTCGTGAGACAGCGAGGCGTCCCATGGGACAGCACGCTTCCGGAAAACTCTCGTCGCCCCCTTCGGCACAGCCCTCACGCAGATCGAGGCATGCAAGGACTGTTGGCACCTCGTGTGGGGGCATATCCGAGGTCAGCATTGTGAGGATGTCTCAGGTGACAGTGTCCTTACCATTTGGGTTCAGGGAATTTCAGAACCCAGAGTTGCGCGAATCTCTCATGCGAAAGCGGCTGGATCACCATAGGGCAGAGCATCTCCGAGGTAAGACTTGCGAGGATGTCTCAGGCCAGAGTGACCTGACCACCGCAGGTCAAGGCATTTCCGACGTCAGAGTTGCGAGGATGTTCCTGGCGAGGGTGGCCTGACCACCTGCGCAAGGCATCTCGGAAACCAGAGCTGCGAGGATGTCTCAGTCGAAAGCGGATGAACAACAGGGCATCTCTGAACCCAGAGTTGCGAGGATGTCGCAGGCGACAGTTGCCTGACAACGTCAGCGCAAGTTATCTCTGAGGTTGGGATTCCGCGGATGTCTCTGGCGAAAATGACCTGACCACCTGCTCCGGGCATCTCGGAAACCAGACCACACTGCCAACGTGGGCTGACCACCGCAGGTCAGGGCATCTTGCAATCCAGAGTTGCGAGGATGTCTCAGGCGAAAGTGGATGGACCACCTGAGCTCAGGGCATCTCTGAAGCCAGACTTGCGAGGATGTCTCAGGCGACAGTGGCCTGACCACCTCAGCGCAGGGCACCTCGGAACCCAGAGGTGCGAGGATGCTTCACGCGAAGACAGCCAGACCGCATCTCGGAGGCCAGCGTTGCAAGAATGCCTCAAGCCAAAGTGGCCTCACCACACTAGGGCTCGGCATCTCCGAGGCCAGAGCCTGATTGCCGCGAGAAACTTTGGGACCCCCGCGCAGGCCCCGAAGGTCACGAAACGCAGAAGGCCCTTGTAGTAGGGAGCCCTGAAACTTCAGAGAACGCATGTGCGTGCATGTGCATCGGCATGTGCGAGCATGTGCGGGCGCGGGGTTCAGAGCATGTGCGTGCATGTGCGGGCCCGCGCTGTCGTCCGCAGTGGGGGGCACAGGCGAGTGCGTGCATGTGCCACTGACCGATCTGCGAGTTCCGCACATGTTTCGCATGTGTTGGCATGTGCGTGCATGTGCAACGGCATGTGCGAGTTTGTGCGGGCGCGGGGTTCAACGCATGTGCGTGTATGTGCCACTGAGCGATCTGCGACGTTCGCACAAGTTCCGCATGTGCGGGCATGTGCGTCGACATGCGCGGGCATGTGCGTTACAACGCATGCAGCAAAACCCAGTGCACATAACCCCGCACATGCCCCGGCACGCGCGCACAGTATAACATTCATCCAAAAGCGCCCGCACATGCTGGGCACATGCCTGGCACATGCCCGCGCAAAAACGGCCGCGCATACACCCACCCAGGGGTACAGAAGTGAGTGCGGTGTATACACTTTTTTACTGACTGGTCGAGAGCCCCGCGGCAGAGGAGGAGGGGGAGGGGGGTCAAGCAACTAAATGCCAATTACCCTGGCAGCCCGGGCCGCTCGGCCAGGCGCGCCGCCAGCGCCGCGCGCCAGGCCACCTGGCCCCCGCCAGCGCGCGCCGCCGGCACCAAGAGGAGCGCCGTTAACTGCCCGCGGCGGCAGCACGGGGGCCCAGCCCGGGCATGGCCGCACTGCGAGCGCACGCCACCGCGGCGCCGAGCAGCCGCACCCGAGGCACGCCACCCACGCTGGCCCCTGCATGGCCGCGTGCGCCTGCAAGGCGCGACTGGCGAGCAACGCGCGCGCGGCCTCGCCGGGCGGCGGCGGCGCCACGTCGCCTCCGCGGGCCCCTCGGCGGTTCGGGCGGCGCGCCCCAGCGCCGGCTGGCGACGGCGTGGGCGCTGGCGCCGTCCCTGGCGCGCCCTGCAGGGGCGGCTGGTGGCAAGGGCGCAGCCGGCAGCAGTCCAGCGCCGCCGCACGTGCGGGCCGCTCTGCCCGCTGCTTCCATGGTTCGCCTTCAAGGCGGCGAGCTCCACCGCCGCTAGCAGTTGCTGCGAAGCTGCGAGAGCCCGCAGCTGGCGGCCCCGCGCGGCGCGAAGATCAGGCGGCAACATCCGCGTCGCGGCGGCGGCGCCGGCCAAGAGGTCGGCCGCCGCGTTGCCTTCCCAGTCCTCGGCGCTCGCCCCGCGGGCTCGCGCGGCCGCGGCGTCCAGGTGCGCTTTGACCCAGCGCGCCGTTGGGAAGCCGCTGCGGCAGTGCGGCGCGATAAAGGCCCAGAGGTCGGAGTGCTGCCGCTCCAAGTGGCACGCTCCAGCACGCAGCGCCGCGACCCCGTTGCGGACGTAGCGCGAGTCCGTCACCACTTCGATGGGCCGGCCCGCCTCGATGACCGCGCGTACAGCGGCGGTGACTTCCGCTCGCTGCGCCGTTGGCGCGCCGCCCACGGGGCCGCTGCAGTCGACAGGGCCTGTGCCTGGGCGCTCACGTCGCAGCCCCCACGCCGCCCGCGCCAGCAAGGGGTCGCCAAGGCGCAGGCAGGCGCCGTCCGACCAGGCGCGGAGCCTCCGCGGGCGCGGATCCGGCTGCTCTGGGGCCGGCAAGGGGGGCAACGAGAGCGGCGCGCTGGCCGCCAACGCCAGAACCTCGAGGCGGGCGTCCACGGGCAGCACCCCGGAGAGCGCCACGCCAAGCGGCAAGGCGACCCGGAGGCCTCCGTGAAACCAGACCCCTGCAGAGCCGTGCTCCGAGCTGAAGCCCAAGCTGGGCAAGCCCAGAAGCGGTACTCCCGGTCCGCGCGCGCGGCGCTGCAGTGGAGGCAGGTCGCTGGCCGGCCCCACTTCGCGGCAACAAACTCAGTTATCACGTTGCCTGTGAGCACCGCGCGGAGTGCCCCAGCCGCGTCTGGCGCCAACTGCCCGCTGGCGAGTAAACGCCGAATGGCGCATCGGTCAACCCCACCCTGGAGGTGAGCGAAGTCGGCGCGCCGGGCGCGCCTCGCGACGGGACCAAGCCTCGAGCAGCACCTGCTGGGTGTCACGCAGGGCTGCGTCGGCCGGCCGCCACCCGTCTGGGCGCCCAGGGATGCCGCGCCAGAGCTCGACGTCGGAGCCGAGCCCCAAGGTCGCTGGGCTCCGCGTGGCCGCCGCGGCCCGCTCCCGAGCCCATGGCCCGCGAACATGGCCCCCTCTGCCTCCCGCCACAGATCCCGTGGGAATCTACCGCGTCGGAGCCCTTTCGCCAGCTGCAACAGCGGCGCGATCGTGACCACGGCCAAGGGGTCGAGGCGCCACGTCGGGCTCAGAACGCCGAACACCGCCTCGGCCGCGGCGCGTCGAGAACCTAAACCATCCGCAGTCTGCTAGGCAAGATTTCAGGCTGGAGTCTCCTCGATCGCCGTCAGGTCCTGCCCGCGACATAGCGCGTGCAGCTAAGAAGTGGGAACCAAAGTTGATTATAATCAGTCCCAGGTCCCAATCGGGATTCAAAGGCTTCTGGACACGCCAAAAATCATCGTGGCATACGGGCTCGGGCACTCCGAGGCCCTGGAGCTTGGCCGCGTTGCCGACGATGGTGATGACCCTCAGGATTCGGAGTGAACGACGCGGTGGTGCGGCGGTTGATCCTCATCGGCGTCGTCTTGCGCGGGTTTTCCGAGCTGCCTGGCTGTGAGATTTGATCTACTCGGGCATCGCCACTTCGCTGATCGTTCAAATCCTGATTTACTCAGGTTCCGCCGCGGCAGGTGTGCTCCTTCCGAGCCTCTTTGGATTGCAGCGTTGCTAGCCCCTGGCGCTCTGTGTGCTCGGCCAACTCCGCCATGCGTTGTCCTGTGCGGCTCGCCTGTGCCTTCGGCATCGTTGTCGGCACGCTGGGCTCCGTGTGCGAGGGTGGCTCCTGCCTCTTGCCTGGACCACCTGCAGGCCCCCTGCCCCCTGGCCCCGCCGCGGGCTGTTTCTTGGAGGTGCCCAATTCCCTCGTCCTTCCCCTCGGCGCCAGTGAAGCGGTCCTGGCCTTCGGGCTCCGTCGTACTGAGGCTGGGGGGGTGGGCCTGAGGTGCTTGTGTGCCTCCCGCCCCCCCTCTGGATCCTGCTGCCCCTTCGCTTCTGCTTCCGCTTCCGCTTCCGCTTCCGCTTCCGCTTCCGCTTCCGCTTCCGCTTCCGCTCGCTCCTCCTCTCTCCTCCTCCTCCTCCTCTCCTCCTCCTCCTCCTCCTCCTCCTCCTCCTTCTCCTTCTCCTCCTCCTCCTCCTCTCCTCCTCTCCTCTCCTCCTCCTCCTCCTCCTCCTCCTCCTCCTCCTCCTCCTCCTCCTCCTCCTCCTCCTCCTCCTCCTCCTCCTCTTCCCCCCCCTTGCGCCATCTCGTCCCAGAGCGCCTCCGCATCTGACGAGCAGTAGCTCTGGTGCGAGGCCTCGAGCGCTGCATCCTCGGCAACGCTGAGAGGCCGCTGGAGGAGGGGGACCCCCCGCCCCCGCCAAGCCCGCGCGCCGGGGTACGCATTCTTCCAGAGAGATGGAGCAAGCAGAGTGGGCTACGTAGTCTGTGCGTCTCCCGTGCATTGCACCCTACAGCCTGCACGCACACACACACACACACACACACACACACACACACACACACACACACACACACACACACACACACACACACACACACACACACACACACACACACACAGACACACACACACGCACACACACACATACATACATACATACATACATACATACATACATACATACATACATACATACATACATACATACATACATCTGCTTCTTGCTGGTTACTGTAACTAGTTGATTGACAGCGCGAGGGGGGGAGGCCCAAACCAGATATTTAGCACCTCCTGGGCGCGTTGTCTGAATTGCTGGGGGGGCTCGAAATCGACACCCCTCACACAGATCGGCGGGGTCAGGGTCCAAAAACACAAGGGATTTGCCAAATTTCTGAAGTTCGGTGCCACCCCTCACGCAGATCCGCTGGGTCAGGGTCAAAAAACAAAAGAGATTTGCCACATTTCTGAAATTCGGTGCCACCCCTCACGCAGATCCGCGGGGTCAGGGTCCAAAAACACAGGGATTTGCCACATTTCTGAAATTCGGTGCCACCCCTCACGCAGATCCGCGGGGTCAGGGTCCAAAAACACATGGGATTTGCCACATTTCTGAAATTCGGTGCCACCCCTCACGCAGATCCGCGGGGTCAGGGTCCAAAAACACATGGGATTTGCCACATTTCTGAAATTCGGTGCCACCCCTCACGCAGATCCGCGGGGTCAGGGTCCAAAAACACAAGGGATTTGCCACATTTCTGAAATTCGGTGCCACCCCTCACGCAGATCCGCGGGGTCAGGGTCCAAAAACACAGGGGATTTGCCACATTTCTGAAATTCGGTGCCACCCCTCACGCAGATCCGCGGGGTCAGGGTCCAAAAACACAGGGGATTTGCCACATTTCTGAAATTCGGTGCCACCCCTCACGCAGATCCGCGGGGTCAGGGTCCAAAAACACAGGGGATTTGCCACATTTCTGAAATTCGTGCCACCCTTCACGCACATCCATCGCAAGGCGTGGTAACCCAAACTGCGAGAACTCCCTCGGCCCTTTAATCGCAAGGTGTGGTAACCAAGCCCGTAAACCATACACGTCTTACCAATCGCCAGGTGTGGTAACCCCTCTTGTGATCAGTTGGTTTTGCTGATTGCGAATCGGCTTCGCATGAAGTTTCGATACTGCTTCACGACAGCGCCAAGGCCTCATGACTTAGCTCTTCCATGGCCCATTCTCCGAGAGAGGGGGCCGGCGGCAGGGGGCGACGCCATTTCGGATATATATATATATATATATATATATACACATAAAACAAATAAAACACATGCTGCTTTACACAACCGAATAGTTCTATATGTGCATACTCTTTTATACAAACGATTAGAATATACCAGTGCTATGCTACGGGTGTCCGATCAAAGAAAGACGCAAACCTATGTGCTTGGATCTCCGCGCGGATTCCTTGGATCTGCGCTAACCCCCCTATTTCGGCGCCTCCGGCGCCGCCCCTGGCGCTTTCCGCGCGCCAGGGAGGGGGTCCAACGCCGATCCAGAAAATCCGCGTGGAGCTCCGAAAGTGTATACTTATGCAATTGTTTTGATCGTTGAAGCCCTTATCCGAAAAGTAACTCTGAGAGCGGCCTGCAAGGCTCAAACCCCTTGATGGACGACGAGTGGTTCGGTAGATGCACGTGGACATTTTCGCACCACTCGTCGGACACACTCACAACTTCTCCACGCATTCAGACGTGATCGTATACGCGCATGAACACTGATGTGCGCATCGACGTGTATGTGCATGCGTGTATGCAAGTGCGTGCAATTTCGTGCAGGCCAATGTGCACGTGTGTTACGTGTGTACACGGGGCCGTGCTTGCGTGTCAGCGAGCCTGAAATATACGCATGCGTGATTGGCGGCGCATCTAAGCCGCGTGCTTTTACACATACAGCATCCACGTGCCATCACCGGCGACCTCTTCCTCCTGCACGTCCGCCTGCTTATTGGCTATACCTCCCCTCCTCCTCCTCGAATGCCAACAGCTCCCTCCCTAACTGAGTGGGATAACTTTGAAGATCCTAAGACGCACGCTGGCGGCCAGAGAACCATCCGTGCGTGGGAGGGGGTGAGCGTGAGGAGTCGAAGGCCAGACTCGGCGGCGAGCGCGGAGGGAACACGGAGGGAGAGCGGCCCCTTCTCAAAAGGGGGCTCTCGCCTGATACTGCCACAACGATCTGTACGACCAGAAGTTTCGAAGCGTGTGCTGAACGCACACAGATGCAAGGCAGACTCTGTTCAAAAACGGGGTCGCCGCTGGACGCCTCCCTGCACTTTCCCATCCTACCCTCGGCGGTGGGCGAGGGGGGGGGGAGTGGGAAGGAGAAGGCTTTCTCAGAGGGCGGCGGGACTTCTCAGAATCCCTCGCGCCCTCGGAGACATTGTCTAAGTCTTCGGGGAAGGCTCAGAAAACTGTTCAAACTTTTCAGAAGGCCGGGGGACTTCCGAGCCTTCTGAGAAGGCCCGCCCCTCTTCACTTCCCCCCCCTGGGCGCGCCGACGTCAGACATGGCGCGCGCACCTTGCTTGTCTCTCCCCCATCATTTTTCTTCCTCCCTCCCTTTTACATGCAGGCATACAATACATGCGGGGGTGAGATCGCAGTGTAACGGAGGGCCCCCCACCAGGAAAGCGGGTTCGGTTTCGTGTTCGTGTCGCGCGTGCGGGCGAGGCGAAGCTGCGTGGGCGCGCGAGAGGAATGATGCCGCCGTGGCTAGGGGCTGTGGAGCCGGTTGTCCGCCCCCCCTCCCCCCTACCCGGCGCGGGGTGGCCAGGGGTGTCCCGTCGGTGGCGCGTCGGTGTGCCGTCGGTGGCGCGGGGTGCCCCGTCGGTGGCGCGGGGTGTCCCGACGGTGGCTCCGGGTGTCCCGCCGTGGTGTCTCGATGGTAGCTCGTGAGATCCGTTGTGAGATCGGTAGCGAGATCGAATGCGTGATCGATCGTGATCGCGAGATCTATGATGAGATCGAGAGATCGATGAGGAGATCGATCGTGAGATCGAGCGTGAGATCGCTCACAATAAATCTTTGACTTGGGATACCCTGCCGTGGCTGGGGGTGCCCCATCGTGGTGTCCCGATGGTGTCTCGTGAGATCTCTTGTGAGGTCGATCGTGAAATCGCTTACGATATCAAAACTGAGATCGATGGTGGGATCGAAAGTAAGATCGATAGTGCGATCGTTATCGAGAGTGATAGTGAAATCGGTGGTGAGATCGATTGTGGAACCCGTGTTTGCTAGAACTTGCACCTATATAGACCACCATTCGGGTGATAAGAAAGTTGAGGGGTGGAAAGAAGGTCCACTGACAACAACTGCGATGACTGTGATGGCGATGAGGTGGCGCCACCGATCTCACGAATTTCACAGACGATCTAACCATCGACCTCCTTATCGACCGAACTATCGATCTTACTATCGATCTCAAAAGAGATCTCACGAGACACCATCGGGACACCACGATGGGGCAACCTCAGCCACGGCGAGGCACCCCAAGCCACAGATCTGTTGTGATCGATCTCATGATCGATCTCACGATAATGGTCAACCACACAATCGATCTCACTATCGATATCACTGTCGATCCCACGAACTACCATCGAGATATCACGGCGGGACACCGGGAACCACGGTCGGAACACCCCGCATCACCGACGGGGCACCCCGCGCCACCGACGCAACAACCCCGCGCCACAGGCAACCCGTGATCGATCTCACGATCACGATCGATCACGCATTCGATCTCGCTACCGATCTCACAACGGATCTCACGAGCTACCATCGAGACACCACGGCGGGACACCCGGAGCCACCGTCGGGACACCCCGCGCCACCGACGGGGCACCCCGCGCCACCGACGGCACACCGACGCGCCACCGACGGGACACCCCTGGCCACCCCGCGCCGGGTAGGGGGGAGGGTGGGCGGACAACCGGCTCCACAGCCCCTGACCACAGCGGCATCATTCTCTCGCGTGCCCACGCAGCTTCGCCTCGCCCGCACGCACGACACGAACACGAAACCGAACCCGATTTCCCGGTGGGGGGCCCTCCGTTTCACTGCGATCTCACCCCCCAACGTCTGATACAAGCTGTAGCATCCCATAATCTTGATCTCGTCTGATGTTATCTCCCAAATTCTTCTGTTCTTCCACCACGGCCGCAGCACCAACAGCCGCAACTATGTAAGACTGCTGCTTCTCCACCGCCCGTGGGCCATCCAACATCTACACCTCGAACACTCGGCCCCCGCCCTCCCCATCTATGAGCCTACCCCTGGGTTTGTGCTTCTGCCACGCCATTTCCATCGTTAACCTCGACATGGGCGACCCCGAACACGCGGGACGGGCGGGCTTCCACGCAGGGGAACGGGCGGACTGCACCAGGCGAGCCTGGCGGGCGGGACATTGGAGAGGGCGGGTCGGGGTCAAGTGGGCGGACCCGGACAGGCGGGTCGGGCGGGCGGGGCGGGAGGACCCTCACGAGAGCGCGAGGAAGGATGCCCCAGACGAGAGCGCGATGCACTGATAGTTGGACAGGGCAGCACAGGCGCTCCTGAGAGGCGAGAGCCAGGCACCTGAGTATAAAGCAAGAGGATGTCCCGAGCAAGAGCGCGATCCTCGAACAAGTTGCACGGAAGTCTCCAGCGACAGTCCGAGGCCCGAATACTTGGAGGGGCCACAGATTCGACGGAGGGCAGAAGGGAGGGCCCATCTTCCACGATCCTCCTTTTCCTCTCCTCCGTGTATCGCTTACGATGCCTCCTCCTCCATCTCCTCCTCCTCCCTCCCCTCCTCCTCCTCCTCCTCCTCCTCCTCCTCCTCCTCCTCCTCCTGTCTCTTCGTTGTTGTCCGCCCCTCTTCCAGCCCTCCGCTGGGGAAGGCTTGGCGGTGCCCGCTCGCGCTCGTCGGACCGCGCCCGCTCCTTACGCTGACCACGGACACTGTTAGGCGGCCGCTTGCGAACCCGGCCCCTACCCCCCACGATTTCTGAGGGGGGGGGTGGGGGATCACCTCGCTCGGGAGCTCCTGAATTAAGTGAACCCCACCCTCCCCCTCAGAAAATCGCGGGGGGTAGGGGTAGGGTTCGCAAGTGGCCCCCTAACAGTTGCATCCAGGCCAGGTTTACGCTAGATGGCGTTGGCTCAGCGCCCCATGCGCTATGTGCACGAACCACTCCGATACTACGCGCGAGCCGAATCAGTCTTTCCGCACACGCGACTGCTGGGCCTGCCGGGGCTCATCTGCTAGACTGATTATTTGTATTGTGGCGAACTGTATGCCCCTGGGGCGCAAAGCCTGGACCCGTCTTGCCGAGCTGGTAGCTGGGCGTCTAGGCGGGAACCGCCAGATGGCAAAGATCGCACCCGCCCGCCCAGTGACTGCGACGAGGCAGGAAAACGTGCCGATAGAGGAGGGATGAAGGGGAACGGTTAGACGGACCCAAACATGAAATTTCTTGACCTGATGAGAAAGAGGTCCCCGGAAGTCCCGACACACTACCTCAGGCCAGTTCTTCGTCCCGAGCCGTTTAACTCACGGTCGCGGGGCCCAGCGCGGGCCCCCAGAGGCCACAAACGGCCAGAATCCTTTCGTCGTGCCTTGTCACGACGCGAGCATGTCTGGGGATGTTGTGGAGAATGAATTCACGTCTGGCACCTGCACGGAAAATACATGCCGGCAGGACATCACTGTGTTGGGTGCGTCCGTCCACGGCGCCCTCTGCCACGCGGAACGTGCGTGATTCGCACGGCGCAGGGCCGAGCGCCAGTCGCGCAAGCTGCGCCACAACTGCATCTTGAAGCAGAAGACGCACAGGCCGACCCTCCGCTGTGAGAGGGGGAGTGCCCGCCGCGCAAGAAAAAAACACCTCGGCGTCCTGACGGCATGAGTGAGCATGAATTCTCGGATCAAAATGGTTCAGGGCCCATTACACACATCGGGGAATTGTTGGTAAACCTGGGCTTTTAGCTGCAGCCGTTGGGAGGAACAGTATCTATTCTTAGCGCTGCCCGGGTGGAAGTCTCAAAGTCCTGGTTGGCAGCTTCCTGGTGTAGGGGGGCACTTCGATCCTACTCCTTTTCAGCAAAGATGGCCCCTGAGAGGCCACCGCATCACTCTCATCTCCGTCGTCTTCCGCATCTCTGCAGCGCGCTTGGCGGACTGCTCCGCTCTTCGCGCCTGCCTCGCCCCTTCCTCGCCGTACCTGCCTCCTCCCCTTCCTCATGCCTGCACTCACTTGGCCTGTGGGGCAGGCCCACTCGGGGTCTTGGGCCCACCCTACGATGACCACAGAGATCAGCCTCCCAAGCCGCCTGTGCGGCGAGGCGCGCGCGCGCGCAGACAGGGTGGGAACCGACCGGGCCGGACAGAGCTTGGGGGGGTGTCTAAAATTGCTCGGCTGGGAGGGTTGTGACCCCCCCCGCTTCTTATGAAATGCGGAATGCGCTCTTGGCCACCCTCCTGGGTGCAAGAGTCGAGGAGACGGAAGGCTCGGGTTCGGGGAACTCGGTGTGGCCTGACGGGGCCATCATGAAAATGGCGAGACCCAATCTGAAACTTGATGCGACCTCCCACGAAAATTGGACCGTCAGAATCCAGGACGCGCTCGTCAAAAAGCGTCGGCGGACCCGAGTTCTGGCGCACTCGAGTCTTACGCTTCCCCGAAAGAGTGCTTCCTGATGGCTGCGCTGGCTGGCGGCTCCCGGCCTCAGAGTGACACCCCATAAAGCATCCAGATGCTCCCTCCTCCCCCCGACGTCCGCCGATCAGACCCTTGCAGTCCGCGGCTCCTGAACTTCCAACCCCTTCCCTCGGGATGGCTCTCTGCCCTGGACCCGCTTCTGATATGGCCCCAGGTCGGGCGTTGGCAGAACTGGGTTTGGTGGAACCTGGTTTAGTGATCTGTACCGGGGGCGCCCCCCCGTCCCATTTCCACTAACAAGGAACTGCCGCCACCCGAAAAAACACCAGCTATGGCAAACCTGGTTCAGTGCTTCTGGCCAATTCGAAGGCTCCAGGGCCCTACCACTAACCGGGTCCCCTTACCTGGGGTCCTGGCCACACCCGACCAGGGCCCGACGAGGGGCCCCCGAGGCCGAGATCGAGGGACAACGCACGGACGGAAGGAACCATCTTGTCGGAGCTCCGGGCACGCACCCCCGAAGCTGACCGCTGGAGGCCTGTCGTAAAGCGCGTTCCGATCAGCCTTCTCGGGCTGGGCGAAAGGGCGGGATCGCAAAGGGGGGGGTCCGTGTATCGAGGAATGGACCCGGCGGCGGGGCCGAAACCAGCTGCACGCAGCAGATTTCGTAACCGCCCCTTTCCCTATCCCCCTTTGCGCTCGGCCCGAGGGTGGCCGCCGGCGAGGAGGAGGAGGAGGAAGGCCAAGTCCTCTCCCCGACCGCCTGCCCTCGGAGGGAGAACGCGCCGCATGTCTGCGGCCCTCGTCGCCGCCTGGCTCGGAGACGGGATCGAGGGGCGGCGTCACGACACCTCCTCCTCGCTGAAGTACCTGCCCTTCCCTGCTGGCGGGGAGGAGACGTAGGAGACGGAGGATGATGCAAGGGGGACAGCCAAGTAAGCAGCCACTGGGAGGAGCAATGGCCAGAGGAGGAGCAAGATGAGAAGGACGGATAAGGAAGGAGGAGGAGGAGGATCAGGAAGGGTGATAGGGGAGGGAGGACGAGGAGGAGGATGAGAGGGAGGAGGAAGAGGATGAGGGGAAGAGAACGGTGCGGTCTGGCAGCAGCCGCATCATCATCAGCAGTGGCATGAGGAGCAGCAACGGGAAGAGGGAAGCGGACGAGCGGGGAGCAAGAGGGAGGAGCAAGAGGAAGGAGGGACGAGAGGAGGAGGGGGAGGCTCTGAGATCCGACGGCGCGAAAAATTACACATCCTGGAAAGTCACGACCAAAGACCCGAACCCCGTACCTTCTGCGCCATGTTTCGAGCCGGACCGGTCTGCCAGGGTCCTGGGGCACGACGCCGAGCGAAGACGCCGGTTATGAAAGCAGTGCAGCGCACGGATCCGCCGAGGGGGCGAAGGAGGAAGGAGGAGGAGGGGGCGAGGGGATGCAGGGAGGCTCCGTCCGACGACAACGCAGCTATTGGGTGTCAGGTGTCGGGGGGATGACGGAGAGGAGCAGCGAGCGGATGACGCTGCGGGCCGAGTGGCGCTCCCCTCACATCCGACGGTGCCAAACAGAAACAAACAACAAACATCGTACGAGATCACGGCCGGAGCGCCAGACCCCTTCCGGGCTATTTTTGGAGCCGGGTCGATCTGTGAGGGCCCCGGGGGCCCGCAACCGGGCGAAAGCGCCAATGGCGAAGGAAACCGCGACGCCAGGGTCTCGGGGTGCACGGCATGGCCGGGGAAGAGGACAGCGAGCGGGACCGCGGAGGGCACCACACCGTCGGGGCAGCCGTCGGCAGCTGCGGCTGCGGGACGGGCGGCGCTGCCGCGGGCGGGGCCGCCCGCCACGCCGCGGTCCCGTCGCTCGGGCTCCCGGTCGGCAGAGCCTGCCGAGAGGTGGGGCGCACAGGGGCACAGGAGCACGGGGTGCTGCAGTCGGGCTGCTGAGGTACACAGTCGGACCTGGGACAGAGGAGCACCCCTCAAGAGCATGAGGCCCTCCGCCGGCCAGAAGACACAGAATCTGCAAGGGTGCCCTCCACAGGATGCACAAGAACATGGCCTATTGCGCCGGGCCCTGCACGCGGCTCGGGATTCTGCCCCCGCGGCGCGAACCTCCGACCCCATTCATCCTCCTCCTCCTCCTCCTCCTCCTCCTCCTCGCCCTCCCTCCCCCTCCCCCTCCCTCCTCCTCCTCCCCCTCCCTCCTCCTCCTCCTCCTCCTCCTCCTCCTCCTCCTCCTCCTCCTCCTCCTTTTCCTCCTCCTCTAGGGTACTCTGCACGAGCCGACCTCGATCTTACGCCTCGGTCCGACTGCAAGGCATGATGGGTGAGGAATGGAGGCCCCGATGCTTCCAAGTCGAGCCCTGACATCCACGAGGAGCGGCAGTGACATCCGACGGAGCACCGAGGGGCTCGCCACCGACGAGGCGACGGAACGCGTGCCAACCCAAGGAACCACCGCGGCCCATCCTACCTCGAACTGGACATGTTTTTAACCGAGCTAACTGTATGTGCTCCGCCTGGAGGCGCACATCCGAGCCGAACGTCTAGTACCGTGGCACCCCGCAAATGTGGATAAGAGTGAGGGGGCGGCGGGGACGTCGGCGGTGTGCGAGGCTCTCAAGAAGCCCGCCGCAGGCGTCAAATCTCTATCTGACAAATTATGACAACGAGCCAGCCGCAGGCGCCGATGTTCTCGTCGACGCAGTGTTGGTGAATCGCGGGGGGGGAGGGTCGAAGGTGGGTCGCGGGTGGATCGCGGGTGGGTCGCGGGCAGGGTCGCGGGTGGGTCGCGGGTGGGTCGCGGGTGGGTCGCCGAAGGGTCGCGGGCCGGTCGCAAGGTGGGTCGCGGGTGGGTCACGGGTGGGGGGCGGTGTGGGTCGCGAGTGGGTCGCGGGGGGGGGGGGGACGGCGACAACCAACAACAACAACAACAACAACAACAACAACAACAACAACAACAACAACCACAACAACAACAACAACAGCAACAACAACAACAACAACAATAATAACAACAACAACACCAACAACAACAACCACCACAACAGCAACAATCATTTAAAGACTGTTCGTTCTTACTGGCACGCGTGTCTTGCATTCCGTATATCCCAACCATCGATACCCGCCCACTTCGCCTTCGATTGTACCCCCTTTCGGGGGGAATCTCTTCCTCGTCGGACACTGACTGAAGTGCGAAGAAGTCTCGAGCGAGAGCGCCGTTCCTGAGTTCGGGGGCCTCTCTGGCCAGGTGCTCTCGGAATACCGATGGAGAAATATCAAACGGGAGCCCTTGTCGCCGTGTCCGGGCCTCCACCAAGGTGCCTGAATTACGAGAAAGTCTCGAGCGAGAGCGCCGTTCCTGAGTTCGGAGGCCTTCTTGGCCAGGGGCTCTCGGAGTAAATCGTGAGGAAGTATCGAGCAAGAGCCCTTGTTGTCGTGGCTGGGCCTCCGCCAACTTCATTAAATTGCATGGAAGTCTCGAGCGAGAGCGCCGTTCCAGAGTTCGGGGGCCTCTCTGGCCAGGGTGTCCCATGGCAAATTGTGAGGAAGTATCGAGCGGAAGCCGTTGTTGTCGTAGCTGGGCCTCCAAGGGCCACATTTAGGCTCAAGCCAACGCTCGAGCGGGAGCCTCGCATTCATAGAAAATGTAGCCAACGTCGATGCGAGAGCGCGCGGAACCGTATCTGGAGATCAACAATGGCTCTTCCTTTGAAAGGGGTGCTCAACAACAACAGCAGCAGCAACAACAACAACAAACGGTAACAAGCAACAAGCAACAATCAACAAACAACAAGCAGCAAAAACAATAATAACAACAACACCACCACCAACAACAACAACAACACTACCACCAACAACAACACCAACAACACCAAGAGCAACACCACCACCAACAACAACCACAACAACAATAATAACAACGACAACGACAACACCACCACCACCAACAACAACACCAACAACAACACCAACAACACCACCAAGAACAACCACACCAACGACAACAACAACAACAACAACAATCGGCACCGCACAACCTTTCTTCAGCCACGCGCCCAGGGACAATGCATGACCGTTCGACCCCCTCGCTCTGACAAGCGTGACCTCAGCGGTAGGGCCAGAAGAGCGCCCGCCACAGAGCATATATAGTGTAAGATGTCTGAGCGCGCAGCGATCCTGAGGACCGGCGCACACAGGGTGTACGTTTGTGTGGGCGATGCCAAAGGACGTGCGGGGAGGAAGGAGGATGACGAGGGGAGGAGGACGAGGGGAGGAGGGAGGATGAGAAGGGGAGGAGGACGAGGGATTCTGAGGTTCTGGCGCCGCATGTTTTCCACCACGGGCGTTCTTGCCAAGTTTCGGGCCCCGGGCCATTCTCTGGCTCGAACAGTGCAGCAAACAGACGAAGTCTACGGCTCAAGTCGTCACGTTCTCTGGATGTTGCGATGCTTTCGCGACGTCGGATCCCAGGGGAGGAGGGAAGGAGGATGGAGACGATGAGGAGGGGAGGACGAGGAGGACGAATGCATGGAGAACACGGACGAGGGAGAGGAGGGAGGGGGAGGACAAAGAAGAGGGAGGACGAGGGAGGGAGGAGGAGGGAGGAAAAAGGGAGCGAGGGAGCGATAAGGCTGATTGCGGGGATTGGGATGATGATGGCGATGATGATTGCAATGCTGATGATTACGACGGTGCCGATGCTTATGATATGGATGAGGATGGTGATGTTGATGCAGATGATGATGACGATGATGATGATGATGATGATGATGATGACGATGGTGATGTTGATTGGGATGAAGGCGGTACTGGTGATGATTACGATGATGATGATGATGGTGATGGTGGTGATGATGATGAAGATGATGATGGTAATGGTGGTGGTGAGGATAAGTTAATGGGGATGATAGTGATGGTGATGGTGGTAATGGTGATGGCGATGGTGATGATGATCATGGTGGTGGTGGTATGATGATGGTGACGATCATGACGACGCTGCTGTTGATGATGTTGATTGTGAGGATGATGTTAATGATGATGCTGTTGTTGACGATGATCATGATTCAGATGATGATGCTGCGTATTAACACGAGAAGAAGGAGGAGGAGCGGGCGGGCAGGTTGGCTCCACAGGAGGGGGGGGCTACCGGGAGGGAGGGCCGCGGGGACTGATAACAGGGGATCTGTCGACCCCTATCCCAGGCTTCGTGTGTTTCGAACATACCAGGAATTGGGGGACTAACCCTGGGAGATACGCTGGGGGGGCGTCCATCCTCGATAGGGGTGCGTCCGAATAGCCCCCTTGGGGTGTATGCTAAGGTTTCCCTTCTTTTCTGAGCGGCTTCATGTTTCGTCGACAGGTCGGGGGGTTGGGGGAGACCAATCCCCTGCGAACTGACGCAGCACGATACAGGGAGGCCGAGGATTGCTCACCTGCTCACTGGTGCGCACACCGCAGGCACCCTTGCGCAGCACGCCTCCAAGTCTTGTCTTCCCCACTTCTCGGGAGGTGCCGGCTGCCAACGTGCCCAATCCTGGCCGGGCCCATCTTGGGCCCAGGATCGGCGCATACGCACTCGTCCCCCGCGTGCGCATTCCACGACTGGCAAGACAGAGGCCTCACTCAGATGCGAGGAGATAAACAGATTAGTGTTGGGCGAAAATACAACAGAGGGGCATCCAAGCTAACTGTCACGCACGCCCTTGCATGCAGCAAAGAGACGGCGCCGAACGCGCCCGAGGTCATCGCATGCGCCCTTCCCTAAATCTGAGTTCCAGAAGGGTTGCGCCATCGCTGGCGGCGTCGGACCGCTGCAGCACTGACTGAAGGCCTGCGCGCTCCCTCAGATCGCCGTGCGACGGGGGGACCAGCGCCTCGCAAGCAAGCTAGAGGCAACACCAACGAAAGACCGCGCAGTAGCTGATCGAGGACCGCCATTCCTCAATGCGTTTCCTCCGCCGATGCCGAAGCCGTGGGTGCCGTAGCCGTGTGTCGCTGATACCAGCCGCGCCTATTCAAACAAAATACTGGTGCAACCAGTGCCCAGGATGTCCGCCACGGAAGCTAGCGAGAAACCTTGCGCAAGTTCTGAACGGTCCAGCGCCAAGTGCTACGCTGCTGCGCATGATGTTGAGTGTGCCACGAAGCTGACAAATCGACACAGCAGCCAATGGAGATACGCATGCTGGTTGGTTGGTTGCAGTGGTGCAGGGGTTTCTCTTGAAACGCAGATGACAAAGAGAGGCAGCAACAGAGACACATCATCACCCATTTCGTATTCCAGCTGCTCTACGGTTGGCGACGCGTGAACGGCACGAGTGGATGAGAAGAAAAGCACGTAATTGAACGCAGCCTTCAAGCTGGGTGCGAGGACTAGGTCTACGCTTCGCAGACAGAGGGAATGGTGCTGCATTTCAAGCAGGGTGCACAGGCAACACACATGATGCTGGAACGCTGCGGTGTTGGTTCCACCCTGTTGTGACGCGCGTGCCGGGGAGACTGCGGCAAAGAACACAACTGCACCGACTTGACGACGCTGGCCCGGCAGCGCGAAGCTTTCACAAAATCTGTGTCAGTCCGAACAAAAGACCGACTCTGGCGCTCCGCCGCGCCCGCTTTGCCGTACACGCAATGCCCATCGGGCGACATCGGAGCCTACACCGTCCTGCTCCAGGGGGATCGGCTGCAGGGGTAAAGGTTCCCCCCCCCCCCCCCCGGCAAAAGCTTTAGTCAATTGTCTGGCGATGGCGGCCTCGCGCGCAGCGATGAGGCGGAGACAGTGCAGACATCGGAACACGCGCGACGGACGGGTCCTCGCTCAGGATGCAGCTTGCTGGCATCGGCCATCCGGGCGCGGACGGCAAGGAAGAAGCACGCAATATCGTGGGGAAGGACTCGCCATGGCCGCGTGAAAAAGGGAGAACGCCTTAAGTTGCCCGGGAATGGACAGCGATGAGAACAATGCAGCGACCGATGGCAAACATGTTCGAACCGCGTTCGCTTTGGGAGCGAACAACAGAACGAAGCCGAACGTTCTCAACGAACGTTCAGAACGCAACCAGTACCAACAGCAAACAAAAACGAAAGAAGGCCGCCAACCAGCGAGAAAAGAACACAAACAACGAAACGAACGCCGAAGACCACGCTGGAGACAAAACGACAAACGAAACGAAACGAAGACGTGGAACGATGCCTGGGGCCAGGGCGGCATTGGCTGGGGTTTGGGGCCAGGGCGAAGGCGATGGGCGAGTCTCTGGCTGAGGCTTGAACCAGACAGAACGATGAAACAAAACACATGACAAAAAACAAAACGAAAGACCAACCAGGGCAGCGGCGAGGGCTACAGGACTGGGGCTAGGGCGAGGGGCGAAATTCTGTTTGAGGCTTTTGCGAAGCCAACCGGACAACGACACGAAAACAAACAAACTCGGGCTGCGGCGACGGCTATGGCCAGGGGCCCCAGCGAGCGTCGAGCTTCTGGGTGGGGTTGAAGCAAAACAAACCAAACAACGAACTCGGCCTGCGGCTACGGCAGAGGGCCACGGCGGGAGGCGAGACTCTGGTTGTGGCCCATGCAAGACAGAACGATACAAAACCAAACAAAAACACGAAACGAATGCCCTGAGGCCGTGGTTGCGGCCGAAGCACAGGTTGGGGCCCAGGCTGAGGCTACGGCCAGGACCGCAAGGCCGAGGCTGGGGGCAGGGCTCAGGCAGGGGCAGGGGCAGGGGCAGGGGCTCAAGCGCTGCGGCTAGGGCTGATAGGGGTGAGGCCGAGGCGAGGGCTTCGAGCCAGGGGCTGCGGATGGCTGCGGCTCGGGCCGAGGCCACGCGCCGCGGCTGGGGCTTCGGGCTCGGGCGCAGGCAGTGCAATGTGGGGGAGCCCGCGGCCCTGGGACAAGGTTCTCGGGCCTGGAATCCAGGGCCCAGGGGTCTCGGGGCCCGGACTCGAAACACCAGGAGCCCTGGACCTTGGATTCGCGGCCCCCGAGCGCGGCACCGTGGCGAGCGGCCCGCGGAGAGGAGCGGGCGGGGCGGCCAATGGTGTGGGGGGGGGGCGCCGCCCGCGCCCACCCGGCCCCACGGCCCCGTGCGGGGGGCCAGCGGGGTGAGAGCCAGCGTGGCGGACGAGGCCAGGGGCCGAGGAGGTGGAGGAGGTGGAGGAGGAGGAGGAGGAGGAGGAGGAGGAAGAAACACTCGAGAGCAGGCTGAACCGCATGAGTGTTTAGACCAGGCTGGCGTGGCGGGTTGGGGGCAGTATCCACGTCGGTCGGAAGAAGCAGGTCGAAGCCTGAAGCAAGAGGGCGGACAGAGGAGATTGGGGCCGGGCCCTCCCAGATAACATGTTGCAAAATACAGCAAACGCACACCGATTCGTGAGGTAAGAAGGCGCTTGAAGCAGATTGCTGATAATTCAGACATACATACTTTCGACGGCCGACGTGTATCCAAGTCGTGCAGCGGGAGGCGCGAGTATGTGCTAACACGCCTCTAGCCGAGAGGGACGTTCCACGCCTGCGGCACGGCGGCGAGCGTATCCGCCATGCCGATGGCGGCAGTGGAGCGCTGGACATGGACTAGCGGTGGATACCATCCGCTCTCACAGCACTCCTCACCGGGAAGCATGAGATTACCGCTGCGAAGACGTTTGAGGTGGCACGCGGCCCCCACCCCTTGCCCCCCGGTCCATTGCTTGCGGCATCATTCGGAGTACCAGTTCCAACGAACATCGCCGACGCGATGCTTGAAGCGTACGTCGAGAGCCTCGGGAGCAGAGGGCAGGTCGAGCGTGAGGACAGCCGTCCTCATACCAGGGGCTGGGCGCAACTCTGGGAGACGGCGCGGGGGGGATCTCAGTCATGCGAAAGCCGCCCAATAGACCTGCGCGTCGTGCTCTAAGCGGCTAGCGATCGGGCCGCGCGCGTGGCGGGAACTTCGCGGCGTCCTGGAGCCGATAACACCCTGGCTCAATCCGAGCAGAGGTCAGGCCAGATCGGGGAGGAGGGGAAGGAGAGGAGGGTCAGGAGGAGGGGAGTCTGCGCTGAACCAGGGAATGTGGCACCCGCTATCGTGCGACCCGCGGGAGCGATGGGCCGCAGCCCAGAGAACTCCGACAGTGACGAGGCGGCCGCTTCTTTTGTTGAGGCGCCGCCGGACAGCCTGGAGCGCTTTTCTTTCTTCGCGGCGATAACGGGCGTTATGGGGGGGGCGGGGGGTATAACGTAACGCCCCCCCCCGCCGAGCGGCTCGGGCGCCAGCACAGCGTTCGCGCGCACGACGACGACAAGCGACGACGACGACGACGACGACAAAGACGACGACAAGCGACGACGACGACGACGACGACGACAACGACGACGATGAGCGACGACGAAGACGACGACGACGAGCGACCACAACGACGACTACGGCGACGGCGACGACGGGGGCGACGACGACGACCATGACGACAACGACGACGAGCGACAACGACGAGCGACGACGACGACGACGACGAGCGACGCCTCTGGAGGTCTCTGGAGTTCTCCCGTGGCCTCCGGAGGCCTCCAGAGGCCTCTGGAAGCGCCCAGAGGCCATCCGGAGATCATCCGAAGACCTCCAGAGGCCATCGAAAGCATTCGAAGGCTTTTGACAACGACGAGCGACCGCGAGCGATGACAACCGACGACAAAGACGACGACAAAGACGACAACGTCGACAACGACAACAACGACGACGATGACGACGACAAGCGACGACCGACGACGACGACGACGACGACGACGACGACGACGACGACGACGACCGGCAACGAAGAGCGACGACGACGACGCGCGCTGACGACGACGATAACGACAACGACGACGACGACCGACGACCGACAGCGAAGAGCGACCAGGAGTTGTGGCGAGCACATGCCTGCGAACGTCGTTGCCTCCACGTGGCGCATAGGAGGTATGCTCCTTATTACCTCCCTCGTCCATCCTCGTCTTCGGTGTCGTCATCGTTGTTGTCGTCGTCCTTCTCCTCTGATTGCTCTCTCTCTCTCTCTCTTTGACGAACACCACAAGTGCCTGAGAGCACCACATCTTGCCCGCGACCACCGCCCCAGTGCGGATCTCTATGCGGATCCACAATTATGGGGACCCCTCTGGTGATCCCTATGCGCATCCCTATGCGGATCCCTATGCGGATATCTGTGCGGATGCCCATGCGGATCCCTGTTCGGGTTCCTACGCGGATTCCTTTGCGCACGGCGGCAGTGCCGGAGACGCACTGGGGGCTGGAGCGTTACGTTATAGCGGGGGGTGGGCGGCGGGGCCATATAACGCGCGTTCTGGCCCACGCATGAAGAAAGACGCTCCTGTCATAAGAGATCCATGCGGCATCGGCCATTGGCCGCAGGGCCTGCTCCATGTCGTCCTGGAGCCCTGCACGCCGTAGCCTCCCCGACCCTGCACCGCCGCGCACGGCAGGGAGGCTGTCCCCCTGCCACCCGGGCAGCGCGAACGTAGGGGTCGAGTCCCGTAGGAGGTCGAGCCCCCAGCGACAGGCGGCCACTTCGGCGGCCAGGGCGCCACTGCAGTCGGGCAGCACCAGTGTGCTCGCGGCAAGGAGGGCTGGAGGAGCAGCAGGGTCAACGTGGTGCCAGAGCATGATGCAGGCTCGTGCGACTTAAGGCTGGCCGAAGAGACCTCACGAGCGCCCCCACCGCAGGTCAGCTCGAAAAGGCAGACACCCGCCCCCGGGTCCGGCGTGAGCCTGCGCGGCACGCAGATCTCACGGCCAGGCGGCAGGGCGCATGAGGCCGGGAGGTGCGCGGTATGTCGGCGGCAAGCGGTGCAGAATGCGGTCCGCCATTCCGCGTTAGCCTCGCCTTCGGGAACTGGGCGCGGGGCGGGGACCCAGCCGCGCTCGGGAGGGAGCCCGCCAAATTCGGTACGGCTGGTTCGTGTCGTGACGATCCCGACATTGGTTTCTGACATCGCGCTGGATCGTTCAGTCTTGAACGATCGGCCGTTTCAAGAACGTCCGACCTTTCAGCGTCGACCGACTCTGGGTCGCCAGCGGCATTCAAGGTTGAACGCCGTCGGCGGGGTCGCCGCTGGTCGACACGACGCGAACCTACCGTACCATCAACGCCAAGGTGCCGTGAGGATGGAAGGCCCGAAGGACCGAGCGGGGGAGACGAGCCCGCGCCTGGGCACGTCGCCGCCGCGCGTCGCTGCGCGGGAGCCCGCCACCCTCGCGGGCCCTCGCAGGGGAGGCAGCGGGCTCGGGGCGCAGGCCGGGCACCTGTCCATGGAAACCTCCCACGTGCAGCCGACGGGTCCGTCACGCCTCGCGCGGGCGAGCACGTCGGGCCGTCGGCGTCGGGGGCATCGGCGTCCCCTCCCGCGGGAGCAGCCGCCGCGGCGCGAACCAGTTGGGCGGCCCTTTCGGCCTCGAGGGGCCGGTGGGGAAGCGTGGCCGCATAAAGATAGCCTAAGATGGCCTAGCTGGTGTGCGAGATCGGCGAGAAAGTCGCAATGCTCCCCGGGCTGCCGGAAGGCGTCGGTGAAGCAGGGAGAGCACCGATGAGCCGAAGGAGGAGCCAGGCGAGAGCGACAGCGGGACACCAGACCCATAGGTGGCAAGCGCTGGCCTTGCCGAACCCATAAAGAGGACACGGGTCGAAGGATCCTCACCCCAAGGATTGGCTTGCAGGTCGGGCGTACGGATTGACTACCTGCCAAACCACTCCAACCTAACCCGACGACCCCAACTTCGGGTTTGGCGGACTGCCTGACAGATGCGCTGGGATGCCTGGGCGGTGGATGTGGGACTGGGTGGCCCCCCAGGGTCGCGGAAATGCGGAGCCCCATGGTGGCTGTCTGCCCAATGGGCGAGAATCGCCCAGTTGTCAGCAGCCTCCAGGCTCGCCCAGGAAGGGCTCCAGAAGTCCCGACGTGCGTAGGCGAGAGTGGCCACGTCGCGCGAAGTGGCCACAAGACATCGGGGCGCCCCGGGGGCTGAAAGAAGGGCCCGAGCCTGGTGCGGAGGGCGAGGGGAACGTAGCGAAGGCCAGCAACTCCGAGCGCGACCCTGAGGTAGGAACGCGCCAGCACCTCTTGGCTATGGTACAGGATGATCTAGCGGGCAGGGTGCAGGGCAAATGAAGTGAAGCACATGACAGTTCCAGAGTGTTGCGCGCCAGCCGAGGGAGATGCGAGCACTGCGAATGGGCTGCGCGCGGACGGTTGCCTTGCCAAAGGCCCGCGCCCAGGTGGCTTCCCGCACGTCTTCGAGTTGCGCGCCCACCAACCACACACACACACACTCGCGATCAAGAAGCGCGCTCTATCACATAACTACGAGGAAAAGGAGCAGGAGGAGGAGGATGAGAAGGAAGAGGAGGGGTAGGGGGACGATAATGAGGAGCATGAGGAGCAATGTTGCCAATCCCGTTGGGGGCCTGCCAGAGGAGCCACCTCGTGGAGGGGCTGCTTACAGCTGGCATGTCCTCGCCAGACCAGTCGACTGCACACGGGCTTCCGAAGGTTCCCCACCTCAGGAACCATCCTTCCGTGTAGCGGGGCAGCCTCCTCACTTCCCCCTCTCTGCCCCTCTTCTGTGCTGATCCTCTTCCACTCTCCTCGATACTGCTCGTCCCCATTCCTGTTGCATTTGCTGTTCCTGATCGTCGTCAACCTCATCCTCCTCATCCTGCCACATTAACCCTCCTTCTCCTCCTCCTACTCCTCCTGCTCTTCCCCATCCTACTCCGTTTCCTCATTCCTTTCCTCCCCCATCCTTCTTCCTCTCCTTCCCTGTCCTCGTCCTCCTCCTTCGCCCCTCCTCCCTCGCCCACTCTCCTGCACGCTCTTCCTCGCTCCCCTCCTCATCCTCCTCCTACTCCTCCTCCTCCTGCTCCTCCTCCTCCTCCTTCTCCTCCTCCTCCTCCTCCCACCACCACTACCACCATGCTTTGGCATGCGCTGTACCCAATTCGCCCCAGCCACCACCACCTGCTCTTCGTCCTTCCCCGCCCTCCCACTCCTGCAACTCCTGTTGCCACCCCTGCTGCGCATCCACATGCTGCATTTCCTGGTTCCTCTCATTGTTATTATTCTTTTTCCTCCGCTTTTTCTCATTCTTGTCTGCTCCTGCTGCTTCATCCCCTCCCGCTCCGCCTCGATCCAAGTTGAGCCCCGATGCCGATCCAGCAGCCCGAACAATATTCTCTGGACTTGGCCGCCCCAATGGGCTTTCAGTGGCCCTCGCTGGCCGCGCGACGGGGGCAGTTTTTTCTCATCCCGAGCCGACTGACGGCCCCGGGGCCCGAAGGCCCCAGGGACCGAAGATTGGCAGAAGCCTGCCGCCGTGCCAGAGAGAAAGGGGCAGAAGCGAAGAGGAGGACAAAGGAGGACAGGGGAGGAGGAGGAGGAGGAGGAGGAGGAGGAGGAGGAGGAGGAGGAGGAGAAAGAGGAGGACGAGAAGGACCAGTGCACACCTAAGACGCATCAACGATGTTGAAACTACACCCTCCCTGCGATTTCGCTCTTCATAAAGCCCCACGGAAATCTATCTCAATTCCGGGAAATGCCCCATTGGAGGACAGCCGTCTGACAACCCTCAATTAAGCAAAAAAATACTTCCCGGGACTCCAGCGTTGTGAATTCACGTGCCTGTTGCGTTTGACAATCCTAATCCGTTCCAGAACACCCTCCCTGGGACTGCAACACGCGATAATCATCGTGACTATGCTTCCTGGCAGTCCTGGACCTTACCAAAACAATGTTCATGGGACCCCGACAGTTGCAAGTCCTTGAAGCTGCTGCAAACTTCCATATGGAATATGCGCGGCGCTGAGGCGATAGCCAGATTTCGAAAAATTATCGCCCGTCGTCCTTCAAGCTGTTGAGAACTTGTACGGCAAAGGTGCGCAGCCCGAACGCGAGAAACATACTTTGAACAAGGGCCTTTTTTATCCATGCAGCTGCTGCAAGCTTGTAAAAACGAATGTGCGCGGCGCCAAGACGAGAACCAACTGTTGAACACCATCCGCCCTGCATCCAAGAAGCTCTTGCAAACTTCTAAGGCGAATGCGTGCGGCGCAGAGGCGAGAACCGCACTTTGGAAACCACCTAATTACCCTCCATCCGTGCAGCTGCTGCAAGCTTTTACAACGAATGTGCGCGGCGCTAAATCGAGAATCACATGTTGAAAACGGTCCGTCCGTGAAGCTTCTGCACATTTCAAGGGAACGGCGAGACGCCCAGCTCACTCCACCCTACCGACGCGCCCAGCGAAACTATCAATCAAATCGCCCAGCCCACCCTTCTGACACGTCTGGGAATGCAAGACAGGGATCAGCTACTTATGATGAAAAAGGGATGGAGGTGAAGGAGTACGATGAGAAAGGAGGAGGAGGAAGCAGGAGGAAAATGATAGAGGAAGAAGAACGGTGCTGATGGTGATGATGCTGATGGTGATGATGATGATGATGATGATTATGATGATGATGATGATGATGATGATGATGATGATGATGATGATGATGATGATGATGATGGTAATACTGCTGATGGTGCTGTTCATAGTAAGGTGATAACAAGGAGGAGCATGGGAAGGACCAGTATGAGGAGGATGAGAGAAAGAGGTGGGAAAGAGCGAGAGGAGCCGGACGAGGAGGAAAGAGGAGGAGGAGGAGGAGGAGGAGGAGCAGGAGGATCTCTCACAGCTAGTGGAGGTCTGGGATGATCCCCGATCTTCTGGACCTCGGGCCCCCGGCTTGCCGCCGATCGAGCAACAACGCGCGCCCCCCGCCGAGGGGGGTACCCGACGCAGACCCGAGAACTCCGCGCGGGCTTCCGAGCGCGTGTGTGTGTGTGAGTGTGTGTGTGTGTGAGTGTGTGTGTGTGAGTGTGTGTGTGTGAGTGTGTGTGTGTGTGTCTGTGTGTGCGTGTGTGTGAGTGTGTGTGTGTGTGTGTGCGTGCGTGTGCGTGCGTGCGTCGTCCCCTCCACCTCTCGGGTCGGGCGAAAGGGGGGGATAGCAAAGGGGGGGCTCGAGAATCAGCTCACGTAGCTGATTTTCCCAGCGCCTCCCGGCGGCAGGAGGCGGCCATGTATCGAGGAATGGGCTCCTCGGTGGGGCCGAAACCAGCTGCATGCAGCAAATTTCGTACCCCCCCCTTTCCCGATCCCCCCCATTCGTCTGGCCCGAACCTCATCCATGCCTCGCTGGCTGCTGCTAATGGCACGCTCGGATTCCGTAATTTGCATTTCCCCCGGAGGCCCCGGCCGGCCGCGCGCGCACCGGCTCTCCGACCACTCTCTTGGCCTCGACGCAGCGCGCGAAACCGCGACCGCCAAAAACGTGTGTGTGTGTGTGTCTGTGTATGTGCGTGTGTGTGTGTGTGTGTGTGTCTGTGTGTGTGTGTCTGTGTATGTGTATCTGTGTGTGTTTGTGTATGTGCGTGTGTGTGTGTGCGCGTGCGCGCGTGTGTGTGTGTGCCGTTTGATGCGCAGACCGCGTCATGTTCTCCGACCGGATGACCCTCGATCTGCGGGAGCGCCTCTCCCTTCGACCCAGCTCCCGCCGCCTGCCCCCGTCTCACCCTTCCCTCTCCCCCCCAAACTCTTGCTCCCTCCCCCTCCTCCCTCGACCGATGACCTTCGCTCATCTACTGGGAGGGCGAAAAAGTGCCTATACCGCTACGCCCTGGACCTCTCCCAGGGCGCGTTCTGACAAGGATCCAGAGGCGAATGAAGCTGCGGAGACAAGGGCCTTCCAGGAGAAGGCAGCGGCACGTCGGCATTCCCTGGGATCCGATGCTGCGAGCACATGCTTTGTGCCCACGGCGCTGGCGGTCGCAGAGCGCGTTCAAGACCGCGCGGGCTACGCGCGGAACAAACTGTGTCCCACGTACAGATGGGCGAAACGAGGAGGCCGCAGGGCTCACCCCAAACTTGATTTGTTCGTCGAGTCCATGAGAGATGCACAAGCTGCTCGTAGATCTACGGACATTCTACGTACGACTCGACGGGAAAATTAATTCTGGGGTAATACAGGAGGAAACACATGCATTAACATGAACTTGTGAAGGTCCGCGCGGGTTTCTTGAATCTGGGCTACCCTCCCTGACGCGCGGAACGCGCCAGGTGCGGCGCCGGAGGCGCCGCCGAGGGGGGGGCCAACGCAGATTCAAGAAATCCGCGCGGAGCGCCAAAACTTCATGGTCATGGCGTTTTATTCCCTTCGGGTACAAATGTCTGGACGAGAAAATTAAGTCTGGGGTACATCAATTATGTAGTCAATCCCCCACTCGAAAGACACAAGGCAGAGGAACGCGAGTAGTAGGTCGGGCATGTCCCCCTACAGGCGGATTCTTCAAGAACTCTAAGAGATAGTCCAGAGAAGCTCAAAAATAGTCAAACAATGCTCAACAAATCGTCCCCTGATTCTTGTTTGACTATTTTTGGCGACTCCTCCTGTTGGTACATCAATTCTGCAGTCGATCCTCCACTCGAAAGCTGGCGGCGCGCAGAGGGGGGTAGGGGGAGGGGGGAAGGCTCCTTAGAAGCGCCCCTGCTTCGTAGAAGGCGCGGGTCTCATCTGCAGATGTAAGGCCGGCGCCTTCTAAGAAGCAGCCTCCCCCCCTCCCCCTGCCCCCCTGTGCGCGCCGCCAAGGAAGACACAAGGCAGAGGAGCGCCAGCAGGGAGCGGCCACCACGCGCGTCGAGGGGCGGCCGCCAGGGGGCGACGCACGCAGGGGCTCATGCGCGGGCCTGCGCCGTGCGGGCTGCGACTGCCGGAGGGGGGAGCGGTGGGCCCCGTGGGTCACCGACTGCTGTCGCTAGCCGGACAGGGCTCGAATTAAAAAGGGTTTTCCGTTGTCGTTTTGTTTTCCTCATCCCTAGTTCTGTCTTCGTTCCACATTTGCTGCAAAACGAAGTCAAAACGAAAACGGTCCACGAAATTGCCAAAACACCGTTTAACTCGAGCCCTGTTGCAGGATCCCTGAGATTCTGGCACTGCGTAAGCCCGAATCTTGCTTCTGCGCCCACAAGGCACAGGCATGAGCTTTGGAGGAGAACGGCCGAAGCTCCAGGCAGCTGAAACCGACAGCGTCGGGGCAGCGTGTCTACCCCAGCATGACTGAAGAGATCCTCTGGAGCGGCAGAATGCTAGAGGGAGGGGCAGGAAGGCCGTTACGAACAAACATGCAACATCGAACAAAACACTCGACCGGACACCTGGACCCCATGTTTCTGAAACATTCGTCGACCCGCATCGATCTGTGATGGTCCTGAGGCCTGAAACCGAGCGAAAACGCCCGGGGTGAATATTTTACAGCACCCAGATCTCGTAAGGTCTCCCTCCTCCCCCTCATCATTCCTTGACCGATGGCCCTTGCCCATCGATCTGCTGGACATGGAACGAACGACAGGGTGGTTCATGCAATGGTGCCGATACTGGTGTTGGCTTCCGGATTTCAGAACTACTCAAACGGGGATAACCACCCTTTCGCACTCTACATGGTGGATGGCCGGATACGCAGGCGGTTCACGCAGGACCCCCGTCCCGCGAACCACCAGCTGGGATTACGAAGAGGCAGTTCGGGATTTGTTTTATCATATTTAGACGGCTCGGAATAGTTTCGCACACAGGCTCAACCACAAACGCCCCAACCACCATGACGGCGATTCGCATATGCTGGACTGGGCTCCACCTTGTCCCTCTCCCTCCATTCCCTCTGCCCCCTCTCCCTCCATTCCCTCTCTCCCCCCGACTCCACCCCAGACATTCGAGGTCTTGTTTTCTGTCCGTGCAGGGCCCGTGGAAGGCCCAACCGTTTCCCCGGGGCTGGGCTTCGTCAGGAGTTGCGTCTGTTGGGCGGCCCTGGGGTCCGGCGAGGGCCCCTGGAGGCTGAACGCAGAAGAAAACCTCGTCAGGATTTCTCCACACGTTGCATCCTCCTCCTCCTCCTCCTCCTCCTCCTCCTCCTCCTCCTCCTCCTCCTCCTCCTCCTCCTCCTCCTCTATGGACTCCTCTGACACCTGGTGTTGCAAAAGAGCATGCGGCACCGCCAAAACACACGACCGGAGCCCCCGACCCCATCTCTCTGCGCCATTTTTGGGTCCGCCTCGATCTGTGAGAGCCCCGGGGACCGAAACTGGGCGAGAGCGCGTGCGGTGGAACAATGCAACGCCAGGATCTCAGGGATCCCCTCGACCGAGGACCCTCGCCCCTCGATCTGGGGAGTGCGACAGGGACTCGATACCTCTACTCCCTGGACCTCTCCCAGGGTGAGTTCTTCTGACCACGATCTCGACAGGAAAACGTGCGAAGGGTAGCTGTATGGGTACCTTCTTCGCTCATCTGACGATGACCCCTCCTCCCCTCAATCTGGCCTACAGTAAGGACGAGGTGCCTCAAACAACGCAAACCCACACTTGGGTCCTTCCTATCCTTAGTCGGCGGCGAGCTGGGGGGAAGCGAGAAGGGGCAGGCCTTCTCAGAAGGATTGGAAGTCCCCCGGCCTTCTGAGGAATTTTCCACGCCTTACCCGAAAACGCAAAACACTTCCCAGGAGGCTGGAGCGCTTCTGGGAAGCCACGCGGCCTTCCGAGAATGCCTTCTCCTTCTCACTTCCACCATCCCGCTCGCTGCCGACGAAAGCCCCCATCCCTCAGGACACAATCCTTCCCGCCCGAAGAGGTTGTACACTGTGCCCGAAAAAAGCCCCGGGGGGTGGGCGAGGGTCCGGGCCGTGGGCCTGAGTCTACCGAACGTGGGCGCGCCTCTGCACACCGAGCGTGGCCCCGTGAGGTGGAATCTGACTGGGGCGGGGAGCGCGCGGCATCCGAGACACAAGTTCGAGAACCTTGGAATCTGAAGGGGCCCCATGACACACAAATAAATACACACAAAAAAAAATATTCCCCATATTTTCCCATATTTTCTGGGTTTCTGTCTTTCCCCCCACTTCCCATATTTTCCCATATTTTCTAGGGGATCGACGATTAATTGTGTCTGTGTGTTTCTTTTCCTCCTGAGAATCGCCGACCCGATCTGCTGGACCTCTGGGCTCTCCGCCTGCCGCCGCTCGGGCTGCAGCGCTCGCTGCCGCCCGCCAGCGGCGCCCGGCCGGGGGTCAGCAGCGCGACCGCGCCCTGCGCCACGTGCCGCCCGGGCTCCGCCAGGATGCGGAGGCCGGGCCACGCGGCGCTGGGGAAGCGCCTGCGCCCCGCCGCGGGTGCACGCCGAGGGCCCCCCCCGCAGCGGCGTGGTCCGTGCGGGGAGAGCGGTGGGGATGCGCGGGGCCACCGCACGGTGAGGAAATATCAAGGCCCAGGCCATGATATCCAACCCCCCTAGTCGTTACCCCCTCTGTACCGCTCCCGAGCTTTACCGCGAGACACAGACCTCCAAGGTAGTGAACAAAGAATGGCAGAGGTTTTTCGATGGCCCTCGGCGGTTTTCCAGCATCGACGGGACTGCTGTTGACTACTTGTAGTCACGGTCGATGCCCAGGGGAGCGGTGGGGGCCGGGGAACGGTAATGCTTGGGCGGGGGGGGGGGTGGACGGGGGGGGGGGAGGCGGGGCTCGTTGCAATCGGCAATCGCCATAATTTGCGCGAGGGGGGGGGGTTGGGGGCGCGGCTGGTTGCAATCGCCATGGTTTGCGCGCGAGCGCCAGCATGTGGGTGGGCGGCTCAGGCCCCCCCTCATACGTACGTACCGTCGTTACCGTTCCCCGGGGAGGGGGGGGGCGTGTAAGATGAGAAAGGAATCTCCAGACACCCAAAATATTGAGAAAAACATGACTGAAGTTGTTCGAGGGACCTCGGCGGGTTTCCAGCCTTCTCAGGGTGTCTTCCAGCATCTGCGCCTCGCCGAAAACATTCGTGGGGTGCCGGGATCGTCCCGAACGTCCAGTGAAGAACCACATTGTGACCCGAAGATCTGGCATTCAACGCGTTGAAACATGTTGGCAAACATATTCCGTTGTATGTCACTGAAAACCTTGTGGGGCCCGCGCGCATCGAAGCTTAAGACGCGTGTGGTGGAAGCCTGCAGAAGTTTAGCGACATCGAGTAGGAGTCTGCAGAATTCTAAGGAACTCTGGCGGAAGTCAGCAACATTCTTCGGCGGACTGCGCGGTTCTGGAACGTCACGAACCCCAAGTGGCGCAGGGCACATCGGCAACGCAAACGCCGAAACCGCACCAAGACGGGCCGAGAAGCGTCGCAATGCGGCTGACGAGGACCAACGTGGCCAACTATTTGTCTCAACATTCACAAACTACCACCACGAATCGCTACGAGGCCTCTGATGCAAAACCAGCAGGACGCATTCGCAAGACGCAACGTTGCACACTGAACTGGCTAGTGCGGCACCACACATCCGCAAGCATTACGAAAAGCCGCGGGCGCTTGTGCGAAACTTCTCGGCCACCTTGCGGGCGCCCAGGGCCACCGTGCTAAATGCCCATGCCGAACCAGCACACAACCAAGAGACGACCACTGAGGCGGTCAAACATGTAACCGTGCGCGACAGGGAAACGCAACCCGTCGCTACAATAGTAAGCCGAGGGGGGACAAGCAATACACACTGGGCAATGAGCAATGCGCGAAAGGGCTCACATGCTTGATTCATGAACCAACTGGCAGGCCACGAAACCCTCGCAACCCGACGTATGAGCGAAACGGGATAACCACTGCGGTGGAACAGAAAATGCAACGCGCTGCCCATCCGCAAATGCTGCCCACAGCCGGATGCGGCCGCTGTTGGGGCCAGCAGCGCGTTGTTTTTTCCGCCATGGGCGGCACTTGCTGTCGGACTTCGCCCCCGTATTCGACGTGCCCGTGTCTGCGGGCAAGATTTGTATATTTATTCAATGCGTCTTGAACTCTCTGGGAAGGGGCGCCACAGGGCCGAGGCGCAGTGGATATGGATACAACCCTGGCGCCCAAAGGGGCCAGATCTCTACACAGATCCACTGCGCCTGGGGCTTCTGGGGAAGGGAGCCCGAGACTCCCAAGACGCAGTGGGTACGGATGCACACCTTACCCTTACATGTCCATCGTGCAGAGCACTGGCGACGCCGCGACAGCGGCAGCAGCAGAGGCGGCCCGCAGGACGACGGGGCCCACGTGACGCACGTCGACATGCCGGCCACCTGGGCGCCACCTTGGCGCTGACGCGGCGACGGAGTCAGGGAGGTGAGCCACGCCTACGGTGAGGGCGTTGGATACGGAACCATCGGACAAGGAGTCCAGGGTCTGGAAGCTGGTGGAACGCCAATCGTGGATTGGCCAAGGATAGCACCGCCGACCTCGTGAGATAAAAAATCCTCCAGGGTCTGAAGCCCCCTGGACAAATTCCTTAACGAACGCCCCCACCAGAACTCACCCCCAAAGGCCGGGCACTGTCCGCCTCCTGGGGGGCCGCGTCCTCATGTTGACCACGCGACGCACACCTGCGCGCCCGACGTGGATGCGGGAGACGCGAAGGCGATGCCCAGCAACAACTGCCGCCGTTGCTAGCAACGACGACGACGACCACGACGACGACGGCTCTGCGAATGCCTCAGGGGGGGGAGGACTGCTGCCTAGGCCCACTGCAGTCGACGGCGATGACGACGATGGCGACGGCGACGGCGACGGCGATGGCGACAACGACGACGACGACGACGACGGCGACGGCGACGGCGACGGCGATGGCGACGGCGACGACGACGCACTGCATATGCCCCAAGAGTGGGAGGGCTGCTTAGGCCCGCTGTCGTCGTCGACGACGACGGCGGCGACGTCGGCGACGAGGACCGAAGACGACGAAGACCGACGACGACGACGATGACGACGACGATGATGACCACGACGACGACGACTTTGGCACGCCAGTAATGAGCCTGAGAGGGGAAAACACGTCGCCTCGGATGTATACGATCCCAACTACAACTTCTATACGAAGGCAATTGGTGTGAGGCTGACGCGCAGGGGGGTACACGATACCCTCGGCGGCGGCAGCGACGACCCGCGGGGTCCATTCATCCTTCTTGGGATGGGGGGCGGCACCACTTACTGATCACAAGCCGACATTTCCTTTTCCTCCTATCAGTTCGCCCGAGATTCGGGGACCAACTTCCCCGCCTGCGCAGGTGCCCCTCCACGTCGTCGGCGCTCTGGGCCGCCTTCTGGAGAAGCCAAAAAGGTACTGATACCGCTATCCCCCCCGCGGACCTCTCTCAAGGTGCGTTCTGACCAGAATTTCGAAGCGAGTCCAGCCGTGCTCACCTGCCCCGCTACGCAGCACGCAACCCGTAGCGTGCTTACACGGAGCTTAGCACGCAGAATGAAAACGTAGGTCTGGCGCGATGGGTTCGCCAAAACGGGGACCAACACGTGCCGAGCCATCACGCAGCGTGTGAGCACGGACGTTTTGAACACGGTACGTTTCCTTGCAGCACGGGCGTATCAGGGTAGCCAGGCAGCCGTGGCGACGAGGGCCTCCCAGGAGGCACAACATAGCGAAAACGAGGGAACGGTAGCGGAATCGCTGCGGCATGTTGGTGTCATGACGACTGCAGAGTTGGTTCCTGAGACCTCGTGGATCGTTCAACCTTCTTTGGACGCCCCAAATGGGTACGGAAAACGTTGGCACACTGCTCAGCAACAGATGTTGCCCCAAACCAACAGCGGCCGCTGTTGGGCAGGCGGCCTTCTGTCCCAGATGGAGACAGCCCGCGGCGACACCGACAGCGAGCCCTGGTCAAAATGAGCAGAGCCTGCTGTCGGCCTCTGCACCCATTCTTTCCGTGCCCACCTCCACCGTCCCGAACCTTGCGCGATCGGTCGTCGTCGTCGTCGTCGTCGTCGTCGTCGTCGTCGTCGTCGTCGCCGTCGTCGTCGTCGTCGTCGTCGTTTTCGTCGTCGTCGTCGTCGTTTTCGTCGTCGTCGTCGTCGCCGCCGTCGTCGTCGTCGCCGCCGACGTCGTCGTCGTCGTCGACGCCGCCCGACTCTCTCCGGGGCCACCGGCGGCGCTCCGCCTCTGACGCTGCCGAGGCCGGGGCTTCGCCGCCGCGCCGGCACGACACGCACGCAGACCGCCGGGCTCTGGGCTGAAGTCGGGCGCGTCCCCCATACAGGGGGATGTTCGACGAAACATAGAAAATATACAAAACAAATAATCCCAGTGCGACCCTACCTAGGAGTTGGAACCCCTAGGAAAGCAGCATTAGTAGTAACAGTAACGCTAAGCTAAAGATAAGCTAAAGCTAAAGCTAAAGCTAAAGATACAGGGGGATGTTCGACGAAACATAAAAGATATACAAAAAACAATAATCCAAACATAGTCCAACAATAGTCTGGGGACTATTTTTTGAATATTGTTGACCATTTTGGAATATGATTGGGGCATTTTCTGTGTTTCGTCGAAAATCCCCCTGTAGGGGGACACGCCCGACACAAACCTGGGCCAGAAGGCCACCCCTCGAGAGCTCTTGAGACCCTCCGCCGGCCAAAGCCGACAGAGCATCCAAGGGTACAGTCGGACTTGATCGGACAGGACACCCGAGAGGACACAAGACTCTTCCGACGGCAACGTGGCCCCAGAACTCCAGAGGACATGCGGGTTGCCGAGGTCGGGATAGACAGGACACCAGGGTATCCTCGATTTGGCATGGTCGACCTACCAATCAGGGCCGACGGTACCCTCCCCCGGGTGCACGGGAGCATCCAGCGATAGAGGCCTCTCAGATGGGGTCCGAGCAGATGGGGTCGGAGGACTGCGCCACATCGCCGATGCATCGGCGATGCATCGGCGATGCATTCGCGATGCATCGGCGACATCGGATTGAATCGGCGACGTCGGCGTGGGGAAAATCGGGCTCCGCATCGAGCCGCATCACCGATGCATCGGCGATGCGGCGCGAGCCTCCGACCCTATCTGCTCCGACCCCACCTGGGAGGCCTAGAAACAAGCACGAAGAAAACGAGGGGTTACCCTCCCCGAACCGACCTCGACCTTCTGCCTCGGTCTGGCTGTATCGTACCTTGGCCTCCTCCGACCTCTGAGCAGGGACCGACGGTCCCGGCTTTCCCACAGGCCTACCACGACATGCTCTTCGAACCCAAGCCTGTTCTCATGTCGAAAACCGTGTTCTCAGAACACAAGCCCGATGTGCTGAAACAGGCCGGTCTCAGCCAGAAGCGTCCTAAGACAATTCCCTGCGGACCAAAAAAAAACGACTTCTTCGTGGGCCCATGGACGAGGCAGGACGCTTCGCCACTGCTTGAGGCCTCCGCCCCGCGCCCCGCCTGCCCGCCGCCGGCCAGCGCGGCAAAGGCCCCTCCGACCTCATGGGGATCGGGTCTCGGCAGGCCCTCGCCAGGCCCTGCCCCGAGAAAGGCACAGGAGCGGGAGGGGGGGAAGGCAACGGATATGGCGGCGGTTGGCGCCCGGAGGTCCAGGAGGCCTCCACTTCCCAGACAGTTGCGCGGAGGGCCGGGAGGGTTCCAGATCGGAGGCCGGCAGGCAAGAGTGCAGCCCCGAAGCTCGTTCGGGCGTCGGTCCGGAATCCCCGCTGCGACCTGCTTGAGCTTTCAATGTGTCCCGGAAGGCCTTTTCTAAGTGGTGCCCGATACCTGTGCCCAGAAGCTGTCCAGAAGCTCCCTCCAAAACTCTTTCCAAAAACCTCCAGAGGTCCTTCGAAAGTGTGTTAGAAGCTTTTCTGGCGCCCCGCGATCCAGGTTTTGGACACCACAAGTTTGGAGGGGGGGCTAGATCTCCCCCTGAGCTCCGACGACTCGAAAAATTGAAACATCGTGAAAATCACGACCGAGCCCTAGACTCCATCTTCCTGCGCCATTTTCCGAGCTGGATCGATCTGTGAGAGTCCTGTGGCCCGAAACTGGGCGAAAACGCACGGCTCGAAAAAATCGGATCGCCAGGATCTCAGGGCCACCGCGACGCGGAAAAGCCGCGACGGCAAATCGTTGGTCGCTTTCAGCCTCCAGAGCCCCTCGCCAAGGCCCCAGGACCGTCCAAAGAGCGACCTGGGCTCAAGATCCAGCCCTGGGCAGTGGGTCGAGGCCTCCGTGGGTCCACGCTGTGGGAGGAGGAGAGGAGGAGGAGGAGGAGGAGGAGGAGGAGGAGGAGGAGGAGGAGGAGGAGGAGGAGGAGGAGGAGGGAAAAGAGGGTGGAAGGAGGGAGGGGAAGATAAAGACGTGGAGGAGGGAGGAGGGAGGAAGAGGCGGAGGATGGCCAGAGCATCCCAAGGATGCATCCAAGATGGCCCAATATAGCCTCCCGTGCAGTGCCCCCCTTTTGTGAACTACAGTGGAGGCCCATGCCAAAAAAACACCCTGGTTGCTTCCAGGGTGCCTTGGGTTTCTTGGGTTTCGATGGTTTGCCATGAAAAGCGTGACGTTCCCACACCAAAAAGTCCATGGACGTTCTGAGGTCTCAGGGTTGGGTTTCTTGTGGAAGGTTTCTTGTGGACTGGCCTCCACTGCAGCTCTATTAGAAGGCATGTAGGGGCCAGAACTGTTCCGCCGCACGCCGCCAGACACATGTCATGTTAGGGATCCAGGGGAGACTATGTCATGTTAGGGATCCAGGGGAGACTGGGAGGTGTGTGTTGGTTATTGGCACGGCGGCGGCGTAAGACGGGGCAATCGGTTTCCAATGTCTTGAACATCATGGCGCGGTATCCTCATACCGTGCATTGTAGCAAGTGCGGAGGGAAACTTCTGATTAGAACAATGCCTTTGCCGAAATGGCGGCCCCATGGGGCGCCCAACAACGATTCCGTGCCAAATCGTATATTTCGCCCAACAGAGTAGATACCACTCCGCCTACATACTCAGCCTACTCCTCAGAACCGCTATCACTGCGAACCGCAGCTGAATGATACTTTCGCCACGACGGCGTATTAGAATAGGACCGCCTCAGTCCGCGCATCCTGGGCTACAGATCAATTCTGCCAGCACGGGCCCTTCACTGTAAGCTATTGCGCGGTGGATGTAATCTATGTGGTGCAAGCTATGTGGCGTAAGCCACGCGCTGCAACATGTGCGATTTACGCAATAGGGTGCAAGGCGCAAGCTATGTGGAACAAGCAACTTGATACAAGCTATGTGGTATAGGCTATCTGGCGTGAGCTGTGCAGTACAAGCTGCATGGTGTAAGCCATATGGTGTAGGCTGCGCGTTGCAGAACATGTGGTGTTCGCTGTGTAGCGTACGCCATGTGGTGCAAGCTACGTGGCATAGGCGATCCGACACAGCACGCGTGGACAAAAACTATGCAGCGCAATGCGTGCGCACGAGGCGCCCACGAGGCGACCACGGGCGGCCACGCGCGGGCGCCAGGCGAAACCTCGGCACACGCACAACCACAACCACACCCGGCGCACGCGGCCCCACGACGCGCCCACGGGGCGGGCACCGGGCGAGACGCCGGAACACCCACCTCAGCGCACGAGGCGCCCTCGAGGCGCCCACGAGCGGGCTCCGGGCGAAACCTCGGCACACAGACACACAGGCACACGCACACACACACACACAGCGCACGAGAGACGTCCACGAGGCGCGGCCCCCGCCAATCGGCACCAGCCGGACACCTGGCACGCCCAGCCAATCAGGCCAAGGAAGAGAAGCACGAGGCCCTCGAGTGCAAACACTGCTTTGCTTGGGCGGGTGAGAAGTGTCAGAGGCATCCTCCGGCTGTGCAGCAACTGCACAAGACCAATCGCTGGGGAACTAAACAAAGAAGCCTCGAACGAGAACTCAAGTGGGAGGAGGAATCGCCCTCCATCCGTGTAGCTGCTGCCTGCTTTGGGTCAGCGCGCGAGGCACCACATCGACGTCCACATCTCCGCCCTCGTGCCCACTGGCACGTGGAGGTGTGGCAGGATGCCAAGTGCCGCCTGTTGCTTCTGTACGTTCTTGAAGCCCTCCCCCCTGACATTCGCAGCTGACTGCACCGCCCACCCCTCCCTCCGTTATGGTTCATGGGTGCCCGGGCGCCTCGCTGGCGTTCTCCGAGGCGGCCAAGGCGCCCGAGATACCCAAGGTGGCCCAAGCAGATCACGATGGCCGCCAAGATTGCCCAAATTGCCTCCGATATGGCCCAGGATGGCCACAAGACGGCCCAAGATGGCCTCAAGACGGCCCAAGAGGTTTCCAATACGGCCCAAGCGGACCGCCAGGAGGGCCCGAAGAGATTCAACTCATTAGCTGTCCTGCTTCTGTCAGGTGATTTCTACATTCTCGCATCTTCGGGTTTCTATCAGCGCAAGGCGATCCAAGAGGCGTCCAATGTTGCCCCAATGCGGACCAAACTGCCCTCAAGAGGTCTCCAAAACAGCCCAAGAGGCTCCCGAGATTGCCCAAGAAGCCTGCAAGGTGGCCCCAAGACGACCCAAGGAGGCCCCCAGACGGCCCAATAAAAACCCAAGACGACCCTTCAAGACCTCAAGGGGGCTTCAAGACGCCCCAGAAAGGCCCCCAAGACAGACTCCGATGGCGCAAGACTTCCGAAGAGCGCCCAAAGACAGCCCAAGAAACTCACAAGATGCCCATAGAGGCCTTCAAGAGGCCTCCGAGATGCCTCCAAAAATGCCCCAAGATAATAGGAGGGAAGAAGATGAAGGGAGAAAGCCGACGACCAACACAAAGAGAGACACCCCGACACGTCGCAGAAGCGCGCGTCGCCGTTTACTGCTATGCCAAGACTCGCGACACGAGGTCTCACACGCTGCGATGTTTCTAGCTTCTGAAACTAGGGCACGCGGCGCTCGGGCGACGAGTGTGCGTGGCACTAAGGCGAGCTCGATATGTATTGAAAAACGGCCCGCCCTCCGTCCGTAGAGCTTTTGGAAGCGTCAGACCTCACTGCCGCGGATTGCAAGAGGGGCTCAGGCGAAGAGCCTGGCCAGCCATACCGAAACGTCTGGTGACGCTGCATCAGGGCCAAGCGAAAGGGGGGGGAATAGCAAAAGGGGGGGGGAGAATCAGCTCACGTAGCTGATTTTCCCGGCGCCTCCTGGCGCCCGAGGCGGCCATGTAACGAGGAATGGGCCCGGCGGCGGGGCCGAAACCAGCTGCATGCAGCAGATTTCGTAACCCCCCCTTTCCCTATCCCCCCCTTTCGTTCTGCCCGAATGGAGGGGTTGATTGGCCGGCTACGGCAACCACAAACCACAACTGAGGAGGAGGAGTCGGAGGAGGTGGAGGAGGAGGTGGAGGAGGAGGAGGAGGAGGAGGAGGTGGACGCTTCCTACGTTTGCCTTTTGCCGAACCTCCCGCCACCTTCCGCCCGCGGGGCCCGCCGTCGTGTCGTTTCCGCCGGACCCCGCCGAGGGTGAGCTGCGCCGAAGGCAAGGCCCTCTCCAGATAGGCCGATGCCCCGCCACCACTACCACCGGTAGCAGAGGGGGAGGGGGAGGAGGAGGAGGAGGAGGAGGAGGAGGAGGAGGAGGAGGAGGAGGAGGAGGAGGAGGAGGAGGAGGAGGAGCAGGACGAGGAGGAAGAGGAGGGGGAGGAGGAGGAGGAGGAGGAGGAGGAGGAGGAGGAGGAGGAGGAGGAGGAGGAGGAGGAGGAGGAGGACGAGGAGAGGAGGAGGAGGACGGGAGGAGGGGGAGGAGGAGGAGGAGGAGGAGGAGGAGGAGGAGGAGGAGGAGGAGGAGGAGGAGGAGGAGGAGGGTTCTGGACGCTGACACCTGGAGGGAGGGGGGTTACCGAGGCCCGGCCGGGCCTCCAGCACGGTGACCTCGAAGCCACAGGCCACCGCCAGCGACATCGCCTCCCTCGCGGCGCCCAGCGCCTCGGGCAGGCGCTTCCCAGACCTCCGCCCGGGCGTGGAAAACTCGGGCGCACGCTGCCATGGACTGGGGATGCGCGGATCTGGCGCGCGGTCGCCAGATCCATGGATCGGGGGAGGTAGCCCCGAGAAATGGCACCAGTACTGCCCGATTTGGTCTGCGGAGGGTGCGGACTCTGTACGGAAGCGGGGCCCGTCGCTGATCCATGCGCCCTAACCCATGTTGCGCTTCCGCGGAGGAAAAAGACACCGCGGACGTTTGAGCCAGTATTGTATTCTCGGTAACACCTGTTACTGGTCCCGCCACACCCCCACCCTCCCCTCTCCTCACTAAGTCCGTCACGATTCGCGCAAGCGCCGTCTGGGATTTTAGCGAGTTCGAGACGTTCCCTGAAGGCGCTGGAACGACTCGTGACATTCCGGGTCCCACCCTCCCCATCCCCCCAGTCACGCTTGGTATCGCCAGGTTCTTGAAGATGCAAAACTCTGCACAGCCTCTGGGTGACGACGGCGGGCGGGTAAAATGCGACCTGAGAACGGAGCACTCCCCACACGAACGGCGAATACATAATGTCTGACGTGCACAATAGCGCCAGTCATCAGCAACATGTTTTTCCTCCAGGCACCACGGAGCAAGAGCCAGCGAAATTACGGCGGACGGTTTTGGGTGAGTTTCTACACATATGGGGGCCCTTTCCGGGCCCAGGGAGCGTCACAGAAACGACTCGGGATAATACGAAAACGGCCCTGGGGAAAAGGACCAGGTCTCCCTTGCTCCACGCTGCGAAGAGATCACGACGGTTGAGGTCACGCAGGCGCAGCCGACGGCCCTCGTGGCCAACTCGGGGCCATCTGGAGGCCTCTGAGGCCCTTTTTGTTTCCCCTGTGTCGGAGCCAATGGATAGACGGCACCAGCCGTCTGAAACGTGCGAAAGGGCATAATTGGTCAATGTCTGGTCCAAAACGGACAGACCGACGGGCCCTGACACACCTCCTCCTGCGTCTGAGCCTGGTTCGACCATCTGCGACGTGCGAGCCCATCGGTAGGCTGGCTCACCGAGATGCTCCTGCCACGCATGGCGTTATGTCCATTACGAGGACGGCGCCTGTGCACCGCACCGTGCTTCGACTCCCCTTGGGCCACGCCCAAACGCGGTACGGCGCATAATGCTTTCGGCTCGACCGTTCCTGCCGAGAACCGACGGCGCCTCGGGAGACGCCGACACGGACGGCACGGTGCAACCAAATCGTCAACGGATTCTTGGCCGAGACTGCTGTCCTCTCCTCACCACTGTGCGGGCATTCTCGCGGACTTTCTGCGACAGTTCTATTGTCATCGCCGCCGAGGAGGCCACAGACCGTGTCCGTCGCGAGGTCGCCGAGTTCGGTGTAGAAATCGACAAGTTCATCTCCGTATTAGAGCACCAGCTTAATATCCTGTGTGCCCAAACCTTGCAGGTCTCTTGCATGAGACCGTTAAGGTCTCACGCGCTCAGGTCTCTTACGTGAGACCGCGAAGAATTGGAAGGTCTCACTCTGCTGCGTCCACGGTCCGAAGATGTCCACGGGCCGTACATGCGCGGAGCACGCTAGACCAATGCGACTGACGTTACCCTTCACGAGACGCAGCGCGCTTTTCAGCATGGCCTCCTGCGGCACGCGCACACAAAATTCTAACACCTGCCTTGCACATGCCGAAGAATAATTCTCCACGACTGTTGACGAGGTGCGGTTCCGTGTGACGTTCGTCGATACCTCCCGCGCCATCGCAGCGTGCGTCGAGCAATCACTGTGAGCAAGACAAGTGATGTTGTCCGCAAGTGAACCCATGTCAGGAAGATCTAAGGGCAGCTTAGACGCCGTGCCAATGTTGTCTAGAGTGCTGCAATATCAATGCCAAGCCCTCGCCGAGGCGGAGAAGCAAGAGGAACGCATGGGGATACCCGCACAGGCAGATCCCACCAAGGGCGAGGAGGAGGAGGAGGAGGAGGAGGAGGAGGAGGAGGAGTAGGAGGAGGAGAAGGAGGAAGAGAAGAGAAGGAGGCGCCTGAGGTGGGATCACCCGCACAGGCGGGCCCCGCCAAGGGCGACGAGGCAGAGGAGGAGGAGGAGGAGGAGGAGGAGGAGGAGGAGGAGGAGGAGGAGGAGAAGGAGAGGACAGGGGGCACCCGCACAGGCGGATCCCACCCGGAGAGAGTAGAGGGCGGTGGGCACACGCACGGGCGGATCCCACGTGGAGGGAGGAGAGGGTGGGGGGGCACCCGCACAACCCCCAGGAGGGCGTAAGCAGGGATGAGGTTTAGGTAGAGGAGGTGGGCTGGGAGGGCGAAAGCAAGGATGATGTAGAGGGCGAGAGCGAGGATGCCGTAGAGGAGGGTGAGGAGGACACGGACAGAGCCGTTGAGGTGGCGGAGGGGGTCGCGGGGATGGAACGGGGGGGGGCGCTACCCCAGGCGACGCGGTCTTCCAAGAAGACCGCCTCGATGTAGTGCTGCTCAATCTTCGGGGGCCGCGGCATGATCAACGCTTACGCTGAACATCAGTGCCGGCCTCCACGTGGATTTCCCCCACGTACAGGTTGAACTTCTAACGTTCTAGCGCGCCTGGCGCTGCACGATGGATCGTCCGCCGTTAGATCCACGAAACTACGCGGGTGGATCCGGCGACTCTGGGAAGCTGCCAACGCGTGATTCAACTCCACGCTGGCAAAAAGTGTGTCCTTGCAGCGGAATTGTAGCTCATGGCATTCTTCCCAGAGCTTACGCATCTGGGGGGAGGGGTTGCTGCTCGCAGGTTTTGTTCCCACGCGGCTGCTCTGTTGTGGGACGTGCTCGTGGAGCTCACGCTTGCAAGTTTCCGAATACTGCCACGCTCGCCGCGCGGTGTTCTTAATGGAGGTTGTGCTCGTCGGTGTCGTCCTCGCGGAGCTGCTGCGCTTGAGTCTCCTCTGGGGAGGCCGCGCCCGAGCTCGCGCTTGGGGAGTTCGCGCTTGTGGAGCTCCTCGTGGCGTTTCTGCTCGTGGATCCCCTCGAGGAGCTCCCGCTCGAAGTCGGGAGGGGTTTACCCTTATGGAGCTCACACACGTGGAGCTCTCGCGGAGCTTCTGCCTGGGGGGCGCCCTCGCGATGTTGGTACTCACGGGAGCCGCTCTCGTGGAATTACCCTCATGAATGGCTGCTTACGGACTTTCTCCCGGGCTTCACGCTCGTAGGGTTCACGCTTGCGGAGCTCCTCGCTGGTCTCATGCTTGTGGGCTTACTCGTGGAGCTCACGCTTGCGGATTCGATGCTCGTGAAGCGCTGCGGGGTGGAGTGGAAGCATGTTCCTGGAGTTGGTTGCCGATGTTTCTATCGTGGATTTCCTGTTGGAGTTCGAGCTCACGGACTCCATCGCGGAGTTCGCGCTTGTGCGGCGTTACTGCGCGTGGTTTCGCCTACGAAGTTCATGCTCGGGGGATGATTCGCAATGTTTTTTTCTGGCGTTTGGCACTCCTGGCAACTTGCCTCGTGAAGTTCGTGCACGAGGAGGTCCACGCTCGAAGAGATCTTGTTGGAGGTTGTGCCTGCGGATTCCCTCGCGGAGGTTCTGCCAGGTGATCCCCATGTGGAGTTGGAACTTGTCGAGCGGCTGCTTGGGGATGTTCGGTTGGAGTTCAGGTTCGAGCTTCTCGAGCTTCTCGTAGATTTCGTCGCGGAGGTCCACGCGCAAGGAAATCCTGACATTGGAATTCTTCATGGATTTCGTTATCGTGGACTGCACGCTCATGGAATACACGCCCGTGAACTTTTTGCACGGATTTAATGCTCGTGGCGTTTCGCATAAACCTCAAGCTTGTGGATGCCATCCTCGCGAATTTTGAAATCGTGGATTTCCTCACGAAGTTCGAGCTCGTGGAACTCCAGCTCCTGAAGCTCCTGCGCGTTGATCCGGAGTTGGCCACAAGCCCCTTTTTATGTGTGCGTGTTGTCCATTTGGACGCCTTACTAAACTTGGGGGGGAGCCTTTGTACGACCACCACCCCGTGGCCTTCCACTGGGACCCCAGGAGCTTCCCCCGGCGACAAGCCGTGCACGCCGAGTAGTTCCTCACGGACTTTGGGGGTCTGGGCAGGAGCCAGGAGCCCGAAGACTTCGAGAGGCTCCGAGGAGCCCCTCTCATTCACTGCGACCCCCTGCTCAGACAGTGCCAAGTGGGGGGACACCACTACAGCCGATAATATGATCAAGAACATTATCATTTCTAGGGGGCCACATGCGAACCCTACCCCTACCCCCCACGATTTCTGAAGGGGAGGGTGGGGTTCACTTCGCTCTAAAGGTGTCGCCACCTGCTCTAGGGAACGGGTCCTCCAATATTCCCCCCCCAGAAAAGCACCAAGCAAAACGCCCTCAGCCTCTTCCATTCTCGATCCTCCCTCCTCGACTCTCGACTTCATGTGGTGACCTCCCTAGTGGTGACCCCCTCTGGCAATGCCTGGACCCCTGGAGAGGTGTTGAGGGGCAACCGCTCTGGATAGCCATGGAGGAAGGATCTGCCTCAGGATGGGTTCGCTCCCTAACCCGACCTTGGGCCAAACCCCCATACCTATGTACCCTGAGACCCGCTGCTACAGAACAAAAGCAGCATCGCGAGACATCACGACTGGAGCCCTGTAGACCCCGTTACTCTGCTGCACTTCTCGGGCCGGATCGATATGGGATGGCCCCAGGGCCGGAAACACCCCGCAGAAACGCCCCGTGGGAAACACACATGCAGAAGCCCCTAGATCTCGGGATCTCAACAGTAACTAGGTGACGACATCCGAGCCCTGCCCCCACCAACCATCGACTCTCCTGCATCGATGGGAGGCGGGGCTAGGCTTCGGATTTCGCCACGTGGTCGACGAATTCCGAACCCTACGGCCGGACCTGAGACGGAAGAGCATCCTTCAGGAAGATGAGACCCTCTGCCAGGCACAACGCACATAACATGAAAGGGTATACCCTCCGCAGGATGCCCAGCGAAGAGCACGAGGGTACCCTCCCCGAACCGACCTCGATCTCGTACCTCGGTCCGACAGTACCCTCACCGCCCATCGAAATTTAGGTCGGGCATGGCCTCCCACGGGCGGTTTTTGGACGAAGATCAAACAAATCAAAACATGTCCAAAAATAGTTTGAAAAATTAGGAAAATCGTTCCCGGCATTTTTTAAAAAATCTTGACTATTCCTCCTGTCGAGGGACATGACCGACTTCAATCGATTTGCCTGAATCGTTGATCGGCGAGGGATGAGGTCGGAGGTCGCCGCCGATCTACGCCAGGCCGACCTTCACGGCGACCTTCCCCGCGCCGCGCCTCGCCCAGGCAGGAGGCCCTCCGGGGCCCGCAGCTGAGCGACACGCCCACCACCTGACCAGCCTCGAGCCTGTCCCCATCCCTGAGATGGGCAAGCCCACGGCGACTCTTGTGGCGGCGCGCCCAGGAGGGTGTGGGGGAGGGGGCCAAGGCTTCTTAGAAGGGCACTGCTGCTTCGAAGGCCCCGGCTCTACATCTATAGAGCAGGCCCACGCCTTCTGAGAAGCAGAGGTGCTTCTGAGAAGACCCCCCCCTCGCCCCGCACCCCTCTGCGCGTGGCCGAATCCTATGGAGGCGCCCTCAAGAGTTGAAGGAGTTCTCAAGATCGGCACCGGGGTGGGGTGATGTCAACCATGGGGATGGGGATCTGTTTCGAGCTGGTAACCACCGACAGCCCGAGGCCCGCCGCGAGCTCCAGCAGCGGCCGCCAGCTGTCCCGCTGCGCCCCGAAGCGCACCGCGAAGGGCGGGGCCTCGGTAGGACGGGGCCCCGCTCCTTAATTACGGCAAGTTCGCGTCGTGACGACCGCTTCGTGCGCGCTTCCTTCCCGAGGTGGGCCAGGGTGCTCCGAGATTAATCCGGTTTTCGGCCCTTGGCCCCGCCGGGAAGAACGCACGCGGCCGAGCGATGCCGAGAAGAGGCAGGTGTCAGCTGGGAGGGCCAACTTGCTGGTGAGACTGGGCATGCTTCAGGAGGGTGTGCTGCGGGTTCGTGTCGTGACGATCCTGGCGCTGGTTGCTGGCACCGCGTGGATCGCTCAGCCTTGACGGATCGGCCGTTTCCGAAACGTCAGACCGTCCCACATCGATCGGTTCTGGGTCGCCGGCGGCGTTCTCCGTTGAGCGCCGCCGGCGGGGTCGCCGCCGTTCGACACGACGCGAACCTACCGTACCGGGGCGGGTGAGGCAAATACCAGCATTTTTCTTGTTGGGAGCAGGAGAAGATATGAGCGGACAGCATGATTCCACAGCTGGCGATAACATGCGAATGCCGCCACGCACCTCAAGTCCGGTCAAAAAACATGCTGGTGCGGACAGGGAGGTTCCACTCGAAAACCGTTGGCTTCCTCACAGAGCGTGCGGAACAGGCGCGCAATAACGCCGAGGGAGAGGAGGAGAATGAGGAGGATGAGGAGGAGAACGATCAACGGAGGAGAACGAAGAGAGGATCAAGGAGGAGAACGATCAATGGGAAGGAGGAGAGAACGATCAACGGAGGAGAAGGAGGAGGAGGAGGAGAATGAGGAGGAGAACGAGGAGGAGAACGAGGAGGATGAGGAAGAAAGAAGGAGGAGGAGGAGGAGGAGGAGGAGGAGGAGGCGGAGAACGATCAACGAAGGAGACAGAAGAGATCCGGGAGCTGCTAGGCTCTGCGCCCCCGGACCATGACAAGTCGGTACGGCTCGAAGAGTGCGGCGGAAAGAGAAGTTCCGACCGTGACCTCTCGCGATTGCTAATTTTTCCGCGACGTCAGATCACGGAACGAACGGACGTCAAATCACGAACGGAACGAACGAACGAAGACTGATAATTTTTCCTCAGGGAAACTGAACACGGAACGAAGGGGCAGGTCGGCGTGTTGGGTGGGATCGCGGCCGCCGTTCGAGACGGCCGCTGTTTAGACTTGATGGTAAAGATGGGTGGCCTCGCTATCAAGGCCCCCGATACTACCAGGACCCCGATCTCATCGGGGCGCGGGGGATTGCAAACCTCCACCGTGGACCAAGAGCCAAAAGCTGTATTCTTCACGATACCGCCCGTTCCTGGCCCCATCCTCACCCTCCCACCCCGCTCTGATCACGTCACGATTCGCGCTGGCAGCGTCTGGGAATTGAGCATCCCGAGGCATTGACAAACGGCGCTGTCGTTTTGGGTATGGTCGATTTGGGCTTTTCTCAAAGAAGTCCAAGTGGTGGTCTTTACAAAAACCGCCAAGCACCCAAGGATCACCTATGCACATCACCACCACGGGGCAGCCACCCTCCACCGCGCACTCATTTTCCGGGTGCGTGGCCAGCGCAGTTGTCAAAACTCGACGCCCCATACTCGGCGAGCCCGATAGAACACGACCTCCCCGTCCTCCTCCATTCTCTTCCTACACACCTCCACCTCCCTGCTCAGCAGCGCCGCTGTGGCATCTGAGAACGGCCACAGCTCCACGCGTGTACATAATTCGACCATCCTCATCCTCCGACTGCAAGCTCGGCGTGGACCTATTTTTGACGTGCGTGGCCACAGGGGCCAAGCGTGTCGGCCGACGGTCCAGGGCGCAACGCAAACAGGTGTGTGCCCAAAAAGGGGTGTTCTCTCTCAGCGCCCAAGTGGGGTGCCCGCGACGGAGCATACCCCAACGTATCCTGACCAATGACCCCAACATATTCAGTTGCGAGCGCCGCAGCTGTGAGGAGTGTATCTTCTCTGGATTCCCCCATGGGGCCACGAAACACGCGAAAGGCATGCCGAAATGGAGGGGAATGGGGGGCCGCATGCGCACCGTGCCATTGGGGCCTTCGGCAGAGCTCCCAATGGGGGCCGCAAAACGCGTGAGGGGCGTGCCGAAGTGGAGGGAACCGCAAGGGCAGCAGGTGGAGCTCCCTGTGGGGCCACAAAAAAACGTGAGGGGTGTTCCGAAACGGGCGTGATGCCCACACGCGAAAGACGCCACTGGGGCCTTCGGTGGAACTACTCATGGAGCCATGAAGCGTGTGAAGGATGTACCGCGAACAGGCGTTGCGCCAACATGCGAGCGTCGCCTCTGGGGTCTTCAGTGGGGCCCCCATCTGCGGCCACAAAGCGCGTGAGGTGTGTGTGTGTGTGTGACGAAACGGGCGTGACGACCGCATGCGAATGTCGCCACTACGGCAATCGATGAAGTTCCCGATGTGGCCACGAAGCGTGTGAGGGGTGTGACGAGAACGGGCGTGGCGCCTACATGAGAATGTCGCCTCTTGGGCCTTCGGTGGAGCTCCCTATGGGGCCACGAACCGTTTGAGAGGTACGCCGAAAAGAGGCCAGATGACCACATGCGAACGTCGCCTTCGAAGTCTTCGGAGGAGCTCCCTATGGGGTCACGAAACGCGTGAAAGGTGCACCGAAATGTATGACATGCGGATGGCAGAGGCAAGGGTGAAAGGAGGGAGGAAGGGGGGCAGCGGGAGGAAAGGAAGGGGACGCGAGGCGCTGCTCTTCAAAACGAGGACCCAACACCACAGGATGGTGGGGGGAAAAACGACAAGGGGGGGAACGAGAGGAGAGGAGACAGCAGGAGAACTGGAAGGCGGAGGAGCTTTCCTCCTCCTCCTCCTCCTCTTCCTTCCTCCTCCTCCGCCTCTTCCTCCTCGTCCTCTCCGTCCTCCTCCACCACCTCCTCCTGCTCTTGTTCCTCATCCAACTTCCAACTTCCCTGGGAGCCGAACGTGCCCCCAAGAAACCTGTCGAATCCTGAGGGCTCACCGGCCAGCGAGGCTGCCCGCGGCGCGTGCCACTTCGTTGTGCCTCTCAACGTCGCCGCCACCAGACTGACAGGTGGTGGCGTGGAACGCTGGCCTCGTCCAGCGGAGCCTAACATGGTGCTCCGCATGCTGTGAGGTGTTGGCAAGCCGTCGCAGCCCTCGCCCTGGCTCGCCAGCTCAGCCCGGGTCGCAACGAGCGCGGCCGCTGCCCGCGGTAAGGCCGCCAGCATGTCTCCGAGTGTGGACGCACCCGAGACACCGAGGTCGTGCTGGACCTTCGCGGCCGCTTGCGCTCACGCCGCCCACCACGACGCGGCACGCCTCGTGGCCGCCCACTGCGCGCCGGCCCCGCCGAGCTTGTCTGGCAGGCCCAGCAGCTCGCACGCCTCCGGGCCGAACGGCCGTCCCAGCAGGCTATCCCAGCAGCCCCTCGGCGCGGCGTCGCAGCGGAAGGCCTCCCGAAGCCCAGGCCAGCTGCAGGTGGTGCTGGCTGGCGTTGCCGGCGGATGTGTTAGGCAGGGCCGCCGCCGCTCTCAGCAGTCTCTCGAGGCTGGCCCACAGCCTCCTAAGGCGCGCCGTGGCCCCGTCCAGCCCGCAGCCCTGCCTGCTGAGCGCTGGAGCCGCGCTGTCGGCGCCTCGGGGGGCCCTGAGCTGGGCGCCGAAGACCCGGAGCGCGGCCACGCACCCGTGGGCGAGCTCAGGTTGGACAGCCTGGATCTACTAGGGGGCCACATGCGAACCCTACCCCTACCCCCCACGATTTCTGCGGGGAGGGTGGGGTTCACTTCGCTCGGGAGCTCCCGAACGAGGTGAACCCCACCCTCCCCCTCAGAAATCCTGGGGGGTAGGGGTAGGGTTCGCATGTGGCCCCCTATCTACGCCGGAGACCAAACCAGCACCTTGTCATCGTTCAGCTCGAGCCCAAGGGGCGCAAGCAGCTCTCGCAGGCCAGCCAGCGCTGGGGTGCCGAGGTCCGCCCGCACCGCCTGGTATGTGTCGTCGGGATGCGACTACAGGTGGGCTCCAGGGTCCAGTTGCTACAGCCTGTGGAGGAGCTGCTAGAGGGCGCACCACTTCCCGACAGCGAAGCCTGCAAGAGACGAGAACGGGTCGCCCTGGTCAAACCGTTTCGAATCGGCCGTCGGCCATGCGCGGTAGTGCTCCGCTGGGTCCGAGCCAGGTACCGTCGCATCCGCTGGAACGCGGACTCAACATCCACTTTGATGAATGTCGCGTCTGGCTGGGCTTCCGCGAGGACTTGCGCAAGCTGTTCACCAGCACGTTGGCGCCGCACTTGCGTCCAACGCCGTGCTGGTGTTCCCCTGCTGCGCCAGCCAGCTTGGTCTTCCGCGCCCGCGCCTTGCAGTCCAAAGCGGCGAAGGGCGGCGCCCACTTGCAGCGGCCTCCCCTCCCCAGCGCCCTTCCGGAGCGCCGCGAAAGCTCCAAGGCCCGCGGCGCCTCGAGGCCCTCCCGCGGCACCTCCCCCAAAAAGCGACCCGTGCGGCGGCCCGTGCGCGCAAGCGTACAGCCTCGCCGTCGCCTGCGGTTGCCCCCGCGAGCTCGAGCCGCGATCCCCCAGCAGGCCCGGCGCCGCCAGCCGAGGCGGGCGCCGCAGCAGCTTGCCGCCGTCCCTCCCTCTGCCCCGCTCCCTCCCTCCCTCCTCCCTCCCTCCTCCTGTAGGGCCCCCCCCTGGGCCGCGGCCTCCGCGCTGCCGCCCCGCTCCTCCGAGCACGCGACGCTGAGGAGCAGCCGCGCCCCCGCGTGCTCCGCCGCCACCTCCCCGGGCCGGCCGGGAGCTCCCGAGCGAAGTGAACCCCACCCTCCCCCTCACAAATCGTGGGGGGTAGGGGTAGGGTTCGCATGTGGCCCCCTAGACTCGCGCCAGCACCGTCTGGGAATCGGCCGTTCTCTAGAAGCATTCCCACGCGGCGCCAGCGCGAAGCGTGACGTGACCGGCCCCCTCCACCCCCCTCCTTCCGTCCTCCTCCGTCCTCCTCCTCCTCCTCCTCCTCCTCCTCCTCCTCCTCCTCCTCTCCTCCTTCTTCTCCGCGTCCCCCTCCTGCTCCGCCGTTTCCTCCTTCCTCGCTTCCATGTTCCCTCTTTTCCCTCCCTCCCAGCTCCACCTCCCCCTGGTCACGCCCGTTTTCGCCTGGGGATGACCAACGGTCTCCATGTTCACGCTTCGCGCTGCGCGAAGTGCGAATAGCTTCGCGCTCTCTCGCGCCGCACCGTCCGGGGGAGAAGAGGAGGACGAGGAGAATGAAGACGAGAAGTTGCGAGCCGCGAGCCGCGGATAATTTCGCGCCCGCGTGCAGCGCCCTCCGCCGTATGGAAAAAACGAGGCGGAAACATGTCACCGTTTTCGGCCTTGGGGGTCTCTCGCCGGGCCCCGGGACCGTCAAACAACGACTCAAGACGAAAAGCTGGTCTCCGGGAAGCGGTCGAGACTCCTGGGGACCCCGTATTGAAAATTAACCTGGCGAAGGACCCTACCATATGCAGTTGTGAGTGCTGCATTTGCGAGGACCGTCTTCGGTGAAAGTCTTTGTGTGGCCACAAAACGTGTCAGGCGCGTGCCGATTTGGGAAGGGGGGCGCACGTGGACCTTCCCTATAGGGCCACAAAACATGTGAGGGGTGTGCCGAAAGGGGCGTGACGCAAACATGCGAACTGCGCCACCGGGACCTTTGGTGGAGCTCCCTACGGGGCCATGAAGCGTGTAAGGGGTGTGCCGAAACGGCGGTGACGCCCGCATGCGGGCGGTGCCGCTTGGGCCTTAGCTGGGGCTCCCTACGGGGCCGCGGACGGCGTGTGGGGGGTGTGCGGAGGCGGGGGTGCGCCCGCGTGCGAACGGTGCCGCTGGGGCTTTCGGTGGGGCTCCCTCTGGGGCCGCGGGCCGTGTGGGGGGTGTGCCGGGGCGGGGGTGGCGCCCGCGTGCGGGCGGTGCCGCTGGGCCCTTGGCTGGGGCTCCCTGGGGGCGGCGGGCTGTGTGAGGGGTGTGCCGAAGCTGATGGCGATGATCATGATGATGATGGTGATCATGATGCTGATGATTATGGTGATGCTGATGATGCTGATTATGATGATGATAATGATGGTGGTGATGATGATTATTAGTATGGTGGTGATGATGCTGATGATGATGCTGATGATGATGGTGATGACGATGGTGATGATGGTGATGATGAGGATGATGATGCCAGCGATGATGACACCGATGATGGTGATGATGGCGGCGGTGCTATTGTTGATGATGATGTTGATTATGATGATGATGCTGACGATAGTGGTGACGATGATGATGATGATGCTGATGATGATGATGATGATGATTGAAATGATGATGATGATGATGAGGATGATAATCATCATGATGATGAAGACATGGTGGTGATGGCGATGCTGCTGATGCTGCTGATGAGGACGGCGATGAAACTAATGATCGTTTTGATGATACTGATGATGATGATGATGATGATGTTGATGATGATGTTGATGTGGAGGTTGGTGACGATGATGTTGATGATGATGATGCCTAGGATGATGATGTCGGCGATAATGACGACGATGATGGTGATGACGACGGCACTGTTGTTGGTGATGATGGTGATAATGCTGACGATGATGGTGGTGACGATGATGGTGATGATGGTGATGATGACGATGCTGATGCTGATGATGGCGACGATGATGACGATGATGATGATGCTGATGATGATGATGCTGATGATGATGATGATGATGATGATGATGATGATGATGACGATGGCGATGACGGTTCTGATGGGAGGCAGGGGGAGGAGGAAGGAAGGAACGCGGGGCGCTGTGTCGTCAAACTGAGGGCTCAACACCACAGGATGGTTGGGAGCAAGGCGCCAGATCTCTGGGGAAGGAAAGAGGACTCCCAAGTGGGCCCGCTCCAGAAACCTAGGGCGCGCCGAAAAGAGCGGGCAGGAGGAGGGGGTTCAGCGCACCGTGACCCGAAGCACGTGCGCGGACGAGGGGGGGGGGCAGGAGACGCTTCTTGAAACAGGAAGAGTGAGCGCCAAGATTTCATTGCTCCAGCAATTAAGCCCACACACAATCCTTACCTCCCTCCTGGATGCCTCCAGAAGAGAAGCCTCCCAAATGGGCCCGCACCAGATCCCCTAAACTTCAGACAACATCTGCATCTGTCGCCGCGACGTTTGTTCCCGACGCGCCCAAGTGGACGAAACCGACACCACTGCAAACCCTGCGCCCCGCGTTCCAAAGAGACGCAGCCGGCACCGCGGCAAACCCCACAGCTGACCTTGTGCCCGAGGCGGCACTTGCCCGGGTGGTCGGGGTGCCCTCCCCAAGACGTACGGCCGCGCTTCGGAACAAACGGCAGCCGATCTTTAACCTCCGCCGTTTAGCTGCCCCGACACGCAGCACGCAACACGCAACACGTACCCAGAGGTCTGAAAGGACAGTTTTTTATGAACATAACTTATGTTCCTTTTTTACAGGAACATGATGTTGAATTAGGAACATGATTTTTGTTGATTGTTGATTTCGTAAGTTTTTGTGATTTGATTACTTTAACTTTGCAGTGAGTACCATCATCGGCAAATTCCTTCCACTGTCACCGCCAGTGCTGCCATCATCAACACGCCCGCCATCATCGCCATCATCATCGGCAGGGTCGGGTTCGAAACTTGAGCCAAACCGCGAGCTTGAGCCAAATTATGAAAACAAACCGCCCTCCATGAAACCAATGTGCGCGGCGCTGAAGCGAGAGCACAATCCCAGCGCCTTAATCCCCCCGCGGAGAAAGCGGATCATGTCGGGGCAGACTTGGTGTCGTTCCCCCTCCTCCACCTCCGCCTCACATCCTCCTCCGCAGCCATATTTTGGCTCGAGGCTCGAGGCCTGTTCCTCGCCGAGGCTGCGAGGGACCCGCAGCTCGGCACTGGGCGCGACGCGCCCGCCGCCAGCCACCCGCGCGCGGCGCGCGGCGCGCGGCGCCCGCCACCGGCCACCATGTCGAGGTCGCCAAAGAACTGTCCAGAGTCGGTGGCGCTTTGGAAGAAGGGCGGAGGAACTCAGCGAATTCCATCATCGTGGGTGTACAGGGACGACGATGATGAGGGAATATGGAAGTGCGACGCGTGCGGTGGCAAGGAGATGTGCGAGACGCACGCCATGTCAGAGAAACACGCTCAGAAAATTTGGTATTATTGTTTCGGCTATGGCAAAAAGCATGGGCCTGGCAAGCTCATGAACGCGGTGGAGTCCAGCGTCCGCCACAACAACAAGTTCGTGTATCCAGGTCGCGGGGCCGGCGGCGCCGCGTCTATGCTCGAGCCGCAGGGGGGCGACGACCATCAAGGAGCTCAAGCGGCGGCGGCGGCTGAGGAAGTCCCGTCGGGCTCTCGGTGGACCGTGGCCGCGGCTGCCGCGGACCAGCAGGGGGCGGGCGAGGCGGAGGTGACGTTCGTGGAGAGTTTCAAGATGGACAGCAACTCGATCTCATCTCAGATCGAGCTCGGGCCGTCCATAGACCAGAAGCTTGACGGGGTGATCGCGTTGACGAGTACCATGGGGCAGATCATGGACAAGGCGACGAAGCTCATCGAGAAGATCGATGGCTCGGCGGCCGACCAGAAGGGGCCGACGGCGGAGGCCAAGATCGACGAGGTGAAGCAGAGCTTCGAGTCTACGTTGCAGACGCTCGAGGCCAAGATCGGAGAGGTGAAAAACATCGTCGAGAAGCAGTCGGAGCAGTCGGAGCATACCATTAAGAGTATGAAGGAGTACAAGCAGGACATGGAGGGCAAGATCGACGAGGTGAAGACGTGCTTCGACAGCCAGGTGCCAACTCTGACGGCGCAGATGGCCGAGGTGAAGACGAGCTTCGAAAGCCAGGTGCCGACGCTGGAGGCCAAGATCGACGAGGTGAAGAGCGAGGTGAGGAGCAGCTTCGATACTAAGGTGCCGATGCTGGAGACGAAGATCGACGGGGTGAGGAAGAGCTTCGAGTCCAAGCTGCCGACGCTCGAGGCCAAGATCGACGAGGTGAAGCGCAGCGTCGATACGAAGGTGCCGATGCTGGAGCAGAAGATCGACGCGCTGACCGGTCAGATCCGGGCCCTGTGCGAGCCTGGGACGCCGTCGCAGGTCTACCCGCAGGGCTCGGCGACGTTGGGATTGCGCAATGTCAGGAGCAGTTCGAGTCCGAGTTTGTTGGAAGTTCGCGGCGTCGATTCATCGTTTCGTCGCTGAGCAGGCCTCGAGAGGCCCGAGAGCCTGAGAGATGTGTTTTTTTTTCTTCGCGCGCCCCCCGAAACGGGGGGCGCGCGCGCATTTGCCGCAAAAGAGCTGATGTGGTGCCTCCAGGGGCGCAGGAAACATCCCTCCTCCTCCTCCGCGTGTCCTCCCCCTCCGCCAGTGGCCCTGGATGCAAGGCTCCCGCCTGAGACCTCCTCGCAATTCACGCCGCCTCGGCCGTCGGAGTTTTTCCTGGGGGGAGCGTCAGCGCCGCCGTTTCTCAGCGTCGAGTCGAGCTCTGGCTGTCGGCGGAGGTGGCAGCAGCCGCGATAGACACATGAAAGAACCCAACATCACGAGTGAGGAGGAGGAGGAAGAGGAGGAGGAGGCGCAAATCTTTCACTGAAGTCACTTGCACCAGCGGGTTTTTAAATTGCAGCAGTCGCACAGGCATCCTGGGCGATGCCGTCTGAGTGGCGGCGAATGTAAACGTGACCCCCTAAGCTTGAACGGCCGTGGGTCTGCCACAGGGCTGGGCGCGCGCTTTCTCTTACTCGTGTTCAATCTGCCGTCGCTCGTCCGAGGCAGTGGAGGATCCTTGCTTAACTCGTCGAACGCCTTCAGTGCCCACTTGTACTCCTGGGCCCCAGGAGCACCCGCGATCCGAGACCATTCAGAATCCACCGTTATTGCCTCTCCCTCCTCCGCCCTTTCCCTCCTCCTCTCCCAGTCTATTTCCCCCTTCCCCCCTTTCACCCTGGGCTCCAATTCTGTTTGGCGTTCGCGTTTTCGTTCCCACCGTCTTACTCGTAGGTCGAAGTCTACGGAACCATCTGCCATGTCGATGTCGGGGTCCACGGAACTATCTGCTCGAAACTCGGGGCTGTCACAACCAGTATACCGTTCATCGAACGAGTTCTCCCTGTCGTCGTCGTCGTCGCCGTCGCTGGCCTGCCCGCCATGACTCGCATGGCTCGTGCTACCCGCGGCCGCGCTCAGCGCGGGTCGAGTGCCCTCTCCCCTAGAGCGCCCGAACGTTGCTGGCAATTTGCGGCTCATCCCTTGAGCCCTTATCGCCAGCGATGAGCCCCCGATGAGCCCCGATGAGCCCCCTGAACACCAGAAAGGTTTCCTGCTGAGCCCTGCTTGCAAACGACGACAGCGACGACGACATTTGCACTCGCAGCCCCCAGGGACTTTCAGTTCACGCCCCACCCAGGGAACCCTTGCCTCTTGGAGCCCTGGGCCTCTAGATGCACCAATCGAATCCTGTTTCAAACTTCACTGTTTCGGGTCGGCCAGCGCGCTCGTCCGCGTTCAATGTCCGGCGCGCAGCAACGCGGCGATCTTGCAATTGAAACTACCTGCAGTCCAGCCCCGCATTCGTGGATCGTCGATGGTCGGTCGTCGATTCTTCGTGGGTCGTCGATGGTCGGTCGTCGTCGTCGACGCCATTGGTCGTCGAAGTCGCCGCCGTAGTCAGAGTCGTCGTTGTCGTCGACCGTCGGTCGTCAATCGTCGATCGTCATCGTCGTCGTCACCGTCGCGGTCGTCGTTATGGTTATCGTCGTCGATCGTCGTCGTCGTCCTGGGTCGTCGCCATTGCTGCCGTCGTCGGCGACTGGCCATCGGCGGGGGCGATCAGGCGTGCCCCCCCCCCCGACAATGACTCGACTACTGTTCGTGACTGACGCGGCGGGGCTGGACAGCGGCTGAGGGGAGTCTAAGCACCTTGGCCCACGAGCGCGGGCTTAATTATCAGTAAGGGTTGCACATGGTTGCAAGGCGGGACGCTTTCGGGAGTAGCTCCAGAATTTTCGTCGCTCCAAGCCGTGCAGAAACGCTCGGGATATTCCTGGCGAATCTTCTGATCAGGCTTGTTCCCAGTCGTCCAGTGCGAAGACTTCCAACCAGCATTGCTGCCCTCGCCCTGGTCCCCCTCGACCCTGGATTGCTTGTAAGTCAAAGTTGTCTTGCAATTGTCCTGGGCCTCGGACTTCTTCTTGTATAGGGTCTTGGCGAAATCGAGGGGCATGGTGGTGTAGAAGGACAGCGGCTTTGGCGTCTCGGACCCCCAGGCTCCCATCCACACTACAACGCAGTGGGCCTCGATCATTTCCAGGGTCAGTTTCACGTTTCCCATCAGAAAAATAAGCTGTTGTTCGGGTTCTCGAGCGCCACGTAAACGAGACGGCAGCTGGCGAAAAACATCAGGTGCGACCTGGGGGATCGCAAGCTGCCCCGCCGCCCAGCCAGCTGGGCACCCGAGAGACCTTCGGCGCCGCAGGGGCTCATCGGAGGCGCATCGCGCGCGATGGGCTCTCGATGGGCCCCCGATGAGCCGCGGACGACCCGCCGGTGAGCCCCCGCGAGGACGAAGGGCTCTCGGGCGCAGAAGAGCGGCGACTGATGAGGGCGGGTGCAGCGAGGAACCGGTGCGAGCGAGCGAGGGAGGAAGGACGAGGAGAGAAAAACGGAGAGCGAGGAGGAGCTATATGAGGAGAGATATAGAGAGGGAGGCGAAAGGGAGGAGGTGGAGGAAGACGGCGACGACGACGACAAGGAAGGACTGGCGGGGGCAGGAAGGGGAGGGGGAGGAGAGCGGGGCGGTGGAGAAATAGAGGCAGGGAGGCTGACGGAGGAAGAGAGAGTGACGGAGTTGACGGAGGATTGCTTTGCACGTGATCCCGACACAGCTGCAGCCGCGAAGTTGGCCTCCAAGACGTCGTTGCGGTCGCCCTCGCCCGACGGGTTCTCGGTGCTCCTGAACGTGTGCGCAGCACATCCCCGCCACCAAGTGGAGCACTGCGGTGAAAAATGCACCGTTCCCCCTGGCGCAATGGTCGCGATCAAATACATCGCGTAAATCAGTCCCACCTACGCGAGGCGAAAGCCAACCACTAAACACTCGGCCCGCGCACATATATACAGCAAAACGCTAACATGTGTGCGCGGGGGAATGCAAGCGGCAGTTGGTTTTTGCCATTGCCGCCACCATAGTAGTAATGTCTTCGACATCGGAGTCGGAGCGGTCGAACGTGAACGCCTTGAACCCGTTCTGAGCGATGCGATGCGCTGTCCCTCCAGCGCCTGAGAAAATCTCAACGAACGAGGTCCGCCTCTCCACGCAGTCTGCAATCTTCAAGACGTGCTTCATTGCCTCTGAAATCATGGTGTAGCTGTCGCGCGATTTGCACGATCTGACCCAAGGAGTCTCCGTCGCACGTTCCTGGGCCCACTCCACGCCAGCATTAGACCGAGGCAAACCGCCCTGTGCAATCACCATCGCGCCAAGGAACACCACGCTCATGACAGCAAGACGAGCCATTGCTTGGATACGAAGTATGGGCAGATGTTCAGGCGTTCCTGTAAGCTAAAGAGGCTGAAAGCTCTGACCTCGAACCTAGCTGGATGCGCGAACACCATGGCATCTCGGAGGCTGGAATTCAGAGTCTCGTCGATGAAACAGTTGTACTGCTTCGGGCTCCCATGTTCTCCCACCCTGATCGCCATTATTTGATTTGGTTTCCGAGTGTTCGTGGGGGAGGGGAGCTGTCTCATGGGTGCTGGCTAAAGGGGGGAAGGGGCGCAACGTTGGCTGCCGGCTCTCTCGACCCCAGCTCGGCAACATTTTTCACTCGAATCTGTAAAAACAACGTAATCTTCGACGTGAGCCCCTGCCGAGATTCGCCCCCGAGACAGGGTGGCCCACGGCTGGGGGTGCCAGCGCGGAAATACAGCAGGGGTAAAAAAATGCGCCACCTGGCCACCAGATGGACGATCAAGTGGTGCTTCGGCGTGAAAGTAACGCCCGTCAAAGCGCAGCACCTCAAATGAACCGCTGCGCACGTGACGAGCTCCACTCTCACATTGTCTGGAACGACGACTGGGTTCGAGCGCGCGAGCTCCAGGAGTCTCTGCATTGACCACCCTGCGTGAAGGAACGGGCTGCCGAACACCCTCTCACCCCCATACTTCGCTAACTCGCTCAAGGCGAATGGCAGCATGTATCCAACCTCGGCGGCCTTCAGGGTCATGTGGCCGCCGCTGTGGCAGGGGTTCTCAGTGCGGTTTTCAATGCGAGACGACGATTGGGGCGGGAGAGCGGGCGGGGGGGGCGTAGAGGATGCGGAGGCGGAGGTCTGGAGGGAGAGGGGATTGGGGCGACGAGGCGGAGAGGAGGAGGGGGGCATGGGCGAGCGAGGGGGAATGGAAGGAGCAATGCTTGCAAATAAACAATATGTAACGAAAGCTATCCTGGAGCGTAAACTTCTCTCGTTTGCCCAGCATTTTGAGATTGAACTGGGACATCCTGATCTCTGGAGGGATCTCTTCCTGCTCTTGCCAAAAGTATAAATCTGCCTGTGCCCGCTTGCACCCCAGGTCCAAAACTTCGCCCAGCCCGCCCCGAAAACCGAACGGGTTCATGAGGACCAACCTCCATAAGGCCGAAGAAACCCACCTCATAATTGGGCCGTAGTACACGCAATGAAGAGAATCGATTGCTAAGCTGGTTGCTGGAGACGTCCCTAATGACTCTGAAAAAAGTGGGCAGCGATGGCGCATGGTATCTTTCACTTTGCCATCGGAACTCAAACTTGCCCGCCAGAAGGTTACCTCCAACGGGAGACCCTCCTTCTCAAGTTCACCCGTATCCCACAATTGAACTGACGGCTCCAAACGATCATCGGGAATCAATGTTTGCCCGTTTATGGTAACGCCTTTCTTAATAAGTCGCCCTCGAATCCCTTTCCCTTTCTCATGCCGTAAGTTGCTTAGTAGCCTTTTCCAGTCGCCCTCATTGTTGAGTTTGATTTTAACCTCACACTTCTGGCACGCCGTGAAATAATCCCCCCTAGTCCGCAAAGTGAACGGCAGTGGCGAGTCCCCAGAACACTCATCGTACATACTGTGCATCTCATCCCCGCTGGCGGTGCAGAACTGGCAAGCGTTAAACGTGGCAGACCACGGTGCCAAGCCGAGAGATTTCGCGTGTTCACTCCGGTCCCCCTTGACCCACAATAATATTGCTGTATATGAAAACTCTTTCGGCTCGGCGAGCGGGTCGCCCGCCTTCCTGGGACTGCCGTCTGCCTGGGTAGCTGGCCGGCGCCCCGACTTCATGACTTCAAATTGCCACGCCGCTGTCTGGAGGTGCGGATGCAGCGAGCACCAGCCTGTGCACCCGCATTGACAAGCATCGCTGGCCCTGGTGATAGACATCATATGCCTCTCCCCGCTGATCAAATTTATTACCCACACTCCCAGGGACGAGTCGTTCCTTCCCGATGCTGACTTTCTGTACGTCACTCCGTCCAAGTAGAACGCTAGAGGAAGACGCAAATTATTTCCCTGGGCCAGGGCGTCGACGACTAGCGGGTGCTGCTTGTAGCAATCGAAATCCAAAACACATGGGCCCCTGCTCCCAGGATCCGCGGTAATGTTCCCGAGGATGGAGGGGTCTCCGACGATCTCATCTTCGAGCGACTCATAGACGCATCTCCCTGGAACATCGCGAACCGAGCGACGAGGCCTACGATGAAGGTGCACAGGGGTTCTGACCATCATCATGTGCTCTGGCTGCGGCAACACCTGAGTCAAATGGTCCTGGTACTTTCCTGACTGTTTCCCTGGGGGGACTCCATAAGCTGTAAAGTTTGCTCCAGGAACGCCCGCTCTGTCTGCATGATAACAGAGCGTGCGGAGGTCGATCGCCGACAGCTTGCACTTAGCATAGAGGCTAAGTAGTTGACGCAGCAACTCAGACCCAGCGTCCCTCGCGCCCTGCGAGGAGACCGCGGGCCCACGACCACCGCGCCCATCGCGGCGGCTGCGGGGCCTCCTCATGACGTGAAAGGCTTAAACTAGCAGAGCAGTCAATGCGGGGGCTGCCCATGCTCGAGCACGCGGTGCCTGTGGATTGCATGCAGTTGCTGGTGGCAGTTGCGGTGGGTTGCATGCTGTTGCTGTTGGTAGATGTTGCGGGTTGCATGCAGTTGCTGGCGGTAGTTATGGTTATGTAGCTGTGCTGTTGCTGTTGGTGATGTTGGGGTTGCATGCTGTTGCTGTTGGTAGATGTTGCAGGTGGCACCCGTTGCTTTTTCATGTTTATTCATATCGGTGTCCAGTTGCTCTGTTGGAGCTCCCCGACGCTGGCTGGCCGCGCGGCCCAAGTGCGAAAGGGGCCCCCGACGCTCGCCGACAAGCGCCCTCGCGCTACCGACACGTGTTTTCCACTACGCATCTAATTCACGCAAGGCCGCCATCGAGCAAGCTGGCAATGAGAAAGCTTAAAAGCGCACGCTGGCGCTGAAAAACTCTGGAGCGCCTGCGCGCGAGCGAAACTGCTGCGACGATGCAAAGCGGGGAGCCGCGCCCCTCCTTGCCCGCAGACTCGCGCGCTTCAGAACAGTCCGAAACCCGTTTCGTCATTCATTTCTCAATCTCCTGGGGGCTCACCGGTCCCTCACCGGTCCCTCGCCGCTCACCGGTGCCTCACCGGTGGCCCTCACCGGTCGCCTCACCGGTCACTTTACCTGTGTTTTTATAAGGTTTCGTGACCACTCATCGGGCCTCATCGGTGCCTCATCGGTAGCGGTGATCACCGGTGCCTCACCGGTCCCTCACCGGTCTCAGCGCTGCGGATCCGCTTGATCTGCAGCTGCGCAGCGCTCGGCACTGCGGCAAACTCGAACCCGCCGCGATGCAAACTCGCTGCAGGACTCGACCCTGCCGCAGAACTCAGAAATCAGGTGATGCACAGAATGGGATCACCAAAAACTGCCTAGCAACGCGTGCAAGGGCTGGCTGGCTGTCCTAGTCACTTCCCCATCACCGTCCGCTTTCTGGATCTTCACCTCGTGCAGCTTCTTGACCTTGACCGTCTTCGCTGTCAGCGATGTGATCTTCTTCTCGAGGTTCTTGATCTTGTGGATGTAGCCGATGAACTCGGTGTCGTCGTCCAGCGCCTTCCTCGGGGCTGCCAACGGCTCCGCCATGGCCTTGGAGATCGCCTGGTTGAAAATCTCGGCGCGAAGGTCCGCGAGCACCTGGAGGAACGCCTCGGCGCCCTTGTCATTCTTCGCCCAGCTGTACTTCGCATCGTGCTGAATGCTGGCCTCGTTGTACTCATGGCCTGGTTGTACTTTAGCACGATCTGCTTGGCCTCGTTCATGATGGTTTTCATGCCATCGGCCTGGCCTGCGCCGCTGCCCCTGGCGGCGGGCCCCCTCCTCGCCGCTGGCGGCTCCTCAGCAGCCTCGCTGTCCTCAGGCTGGCGCTTCCTCCGCGAGGCCCTCGGGGGCTGCTGCTGGTGCTGCTGCTGAGCTGCGCCGCCCCCCGCGGCTGCGCCCCCCGCGGCTGCGCCCCCCGCGGCGGCGCCCGTCGTCGGCCCCCCGTTGTTCGCGCCCGCGCCGTCCTGCTGGGATGCAGACAAGCGCAGACACACATAGACACAGACACCCACACCCAAACACACACACACACACACACACACACACACACACACACACACACACACGCACGCACACACACACACACACACACACACACACACACACACACGCACACACACGCACACGCACACGCACACGCACGCGCACACACGGACACTCACTCACTCGCGAGATGGAAACTTTCGGCCCCAGGACCCCAGGACTCTCGACCCCAGGGCCGTATCCCAGGACCTGAAGATTGCCTTCGGACCTGGAAATCACTATTTGCACTGATTTGACTGCGCCCGTCGCGTCCTTCTTCCCCGCATCCATAACCTTGCTGCAGAAGTTCTCGATGGAGTCCTTGAGCTGCGCGCCCTGGGATTGGGAACGATCGCTCTCCTCCATCTCCTTCTCCTCCTGCCCATCCACTGCCATCGTCGTTCCTCATCCTCCTACTCCTGCTCCTCCTCCCCCCAACCTCCATTCCTCCATCAACCTCCATTCCTCCATCATCGCGCTCGCCCCCCGATCGGAGAGGGGGGGTCAGCAGGGCTTTCGAACTCCTCGATCCAGGGCCGCGTCGCTCTCGAGCCTGCGCCTCTTCATCTCATTGCTCTCGACTGGGTCGCTCGCCCACTCCTGGTGCTTAACCCACTCGATGGAAAACTCGCTGTCCACGCCCTCCTCCACGTGCAAAACGCGCAGAGCCCTCCGCGCGCTACAATAGGTTACCCACGGCGGGCCAAGCTGGATCGCCTTCAGGAAATACCGCCCCGCCTGGGGCCGAAAGAATTCAAAAACACATAAGCCGAAGGAGGGGGAATGCAAGGGAGGAATGGAGGAGGAGGAGGAGGGGGAGGAGGAGGAGGAGAAGGAGGGGGAGGAGGAGGAGGAGGACAAACAGGACGAGAATAAGGAGGAGAAGGAGGAAGAGGACGGGGAGGCAGAGGAGGATGGGGAGGCAGATTGGGGAGGAGAAGAGGAGGAGGGAGGAGGAGGAGGAGGAGGAGGAGGAGGAGGGGGGGGGGAAGGGGGGGGGGAGGTGGAGGAGGAGGACGCCCCCCCGTCACCGCCTCCCCGCCTGGCCGGCATCGCCGACTGCGACCAGGAGCGGCCCGCCGAGCCCCCCCTCTCTCTCGGGGGGGGGGAAGTGGGCGAGAGGAAAGCAGTGATGGGGGCGGTGGGATGGATGGGGAATACGGCGGAGAAGAAGGAGGAGGAGGAGGATGGAAGGAACCAGATTTGCCCGATTTGAGACATCCACGGCCTGCAGCCAGCACAAGCGGCCGCCGCCCTCGAAGCGCACGACGCGCCCGAGCGCGGCGTACTGTCCACGCCGCCAATTCGTCCTCTTGATCTTCGTGATCTTCATGTGCAGCAGCTTGAAGTTCTCGAACTTCTTCTCCGCCCACTCCTGGCGGAACTTGTTATGCGCCTCGATGTTCGGCTTGCCGTCGATCCGCAAGCTATCGTACCTCTTCTTCTCGCCAGGGTTCGAGTCCTTCCACCGCTGGAACCTTCCAGCCAGCACGTTGCCGTTCGCGCCGTTGGCCGCGAACTTGAATCCGTTTGCCTTTACCTGCATCCACATGTCGTACTCCTTCCTTTCCTTCTCGCCCAGCGTGCTGGGGTCGAAGCCGTCCTCATCTTCTCCATCGGGGTTCGATCCGCCGAACGCCGCAGTGGCGCCTGGCATCTTCTCAGGCAGCATGCTGTCCCTCGTGATGCCCTTCATGGAGTGCATCTCGCGGACGTCGCGGCCCTCGAAGATGTCGACGAGCATAGCGTGAAGCTCGATGTCGTGGGCCTCTGGGGGCTTCTCGCTGTCGGTCAGAATCGTCTTAACCGTGAGCTCGTTGCCCAGGATCCTCTCCGAGATCTGCTTGCGCCGAGGCTTCTCGGGCGTGTCGAACTGGTAGCCCTGGTGGTCATCGGGTGCCATCGGGTGCTCATTGGGGTCTCATCGGGGGCGCGTCGGGGGCTCATCGGGCGCGATGAGCCGCCGATGAACCTCCGATGAGCCTCCGCTGAGCCTCTAATGACATCCGATGCTCCCGCGAGCCTTGCGAGTCTCCTCGCCCCCCGCGCGATCCAGCGGCTCCGCTTGCCTGGCGGTCGACTCCTCGGCGTCCCGCTTCACGCCGCCGGGCTCGCCGCTGCCGCCCGCGCTGGAGCGGCCCGCGCTGGCGCTGCCCGCGCTGGCGCTGCCCAGGCTCGCGGGCTGCCCCCCGCCCGCCGCCTGGTCCGCGAGCCCATCCGATGCGCTCCAGGCATCGGTGCTCGCCCTGCCTGGGTCGTTCTCCCTCTCGGGGCTGAGCGATGTGACTCTCTTGGCTGCGTCGTCCCTCGAAGCGGCCATCGCCTTGCGCATGTCCTCGCCCTCCTTCAGCTTTATCTGCCGCTGCCTCTCTGCCTCGTCCTCCGATGCGCGGATCGCCTGCTGGATTTTCTCCTCCTCCTCGGTGGCCTTCGCATCGTTCACCTTCGTGGTGGACGCCTCGTCCTCGTCCTCGATGGCGATCGGCGGGTCGGGCTGCGCTGCAGGGATCGATGGCGCTGGCGACGGCGGCGCCCGCCTGGCGGCGTCGGCGAGGGCGGCCTGGAACTCCGTGATCTGGCCCCAGCTCTTGTTCCTTAAATCGAAGATCTCCCTCTGCATGGACCTCATGAGCTCCAAGACTGGCCCAGGGATGTCGCTCGCGCCTTGGGCAATCAGCTCAGCGGCCGCGGGGGGCGCGGGCCCCGCGATGGCGCCAGGCGGTCCCACCACCGCGGCCTCGGCCTCAACCGGCTCTCCCTCTGGGGCCGCGACCTCGGGCAGCACCGCCCTTGTCGCCGCAGCCTCGGCGGCCACGGGCGCCGCCTCGGCGGCGCCTGGTGGCGACTCCCCTGGCGCCGCCGCCGCCTGGCTCGCGGCATCGGACATGGTCTCGCTGGCGGCCGCCGCGGACTCCTGAACGGTCTGCGTTGCCCCCTCGCCAGCTCCCGAGATCTGCGCGCCGTCAGCGTCGTAGCCCGCCGCCTGCAATTCTCCGTGGACTTCTGAAAGCGGCCCGAATCCCGCGCCATCGAGAAACCCCTGCGTCGCCTCGCCACTGCCGCTCGCCTCAAGGGGGAGTCTCCTCAAGGCTGCGTCGAGCGTGTCCCAGGCGCCCTGTCGGCTCTGGGCGCGGCTCAGATGCACCATGCCTGCACCTCGGATCTCGGGGTTCTTACTCGCAGGCCTCAGCGCACGCATCAACACTCGACCCAGAACACCAACGAGAGGGCGAGGATTCAGTGCTGAGGAGGACGAGGAGGAGGACGACGAGGAGAACGACGGCGACGAGGACATGACGGGGCGTTACATGAAGAGAGGGCCCGTTTGAATTACATCCGCATGTTTGCCACCCCTCGCCGTTGCACTGCGTTGGCCGTTCAGTTTGCATTGCCTCTTGCCGCCGCGCGCCCACTGGCGCCCGACGTGGATCCGCGGACCCCTTCGGGTCTGAAGGCGTGCCAGTAGTTGCTGGCATGGCTTGCTATGGCGACGCGGTTGCGCGTTGCTCTACGTTTCGTTGCTTTGTCTTGCTGGTTGCCCCCACGTGTAGCTCCTGTGTTTTTGTTGCGTGCCCAGCTGCGCCTCGCCGAGATCGATCCTGCGACGCGCTCGCGGAGAAACGAGTGGGAACTCGCAGCTCCGAGTCTCGATGTTTCACGTTCCCGACTCGCAGTTCGCCAGATGCCGAGCGGTCTCGCAAGCTCCCCGCAGCGAAACTAGCATTCGAGCACAGAATGCACTGGCGGCCTCGGGCCTGAGTAAAAGAGCAAAAGAGGTGCGCTCACCTGGACACGGTAGATGGCACCCCCTGGCTTGTCTATCGGCCCCGCGACCCCGAACAACCGAAACAACCGCATGCCCCAGCTGCCGTGCCCGCGAGCTCGCACAATCTCCCCGCTACAAAAAAGCCGGCCAGACGCGACTGACTTAAATGCCGCCTTCCGAAATGGGCGACATCGGAGGGATGCCCGACGGCGACCCCCCGGGCGAAACCCTCGCCCTCTTGGGCGACGGCGAGGCGGGCGCCTCTTGAAGCCCGTGCTTAAGAGTGAAACACTGCAGCGGCTTCAAAGGCGCAGTCGGAGCGGCAACCGACGCCGCTGGCTCCTCGTTCTTCGGGGACTCGAATATTGCCGCGAGCTCAGCAGCAAGCGGGCACGGGCGCTCAGCAGCAGCGGGCGCGGGCGCGGATGCCGCGGGCTTCTCCTCGGCGGGCGCGGGCACGCGTGCCGCGGGCTTCTTGGCCACGGGCTCCTCCTCTGCGGCATCCTCGCCGAGTTGCTCGACCTCCTCGCAGCGCCCATCGGGCGCCTCCTCCTGCGCCTCGGCCTCCTCGCCCTCATCCTCGGCCTCCTCGGCCTCCTCGTCCTCGTCCTCGTCGTCGTCGCTGCCGCGCTGGGACTGCACCACGCCGTCTTCGGAGTCGTCGTCCTCTGCCTTCTGCTTCTTCTTCTTCTTCTTCGGCTTCGCGGCCTGCTTCGCCGCCACCGGCTTCGCAGCCTCGCCAGTGCTGGCTGGCCTCTTCGCCACGCCTCTGCTGCCAGCTGGCTTCTTCGCAGCGCCAGCAGCCTTCTTCTCGGCGCTCAAGAACTGCCGCTTCTGGTCCTCGGCATCGTCCTTGCCGATCTCGTTCTTCGCGAACTCTTGCGCGATCTTCGTCGAAAACTTCTTCGCTGTCTCCGCGTCGCTGTAGCCGCACATCTGCATGAACTGGCCCTCGCCGTTGTGCCATATATGCATCCAAGTTTTTACCTTCTTAATCACGAAGCGGGCCAGCGCGTTCTTCCCGCTCTTGTGGTGCTCGCCCGTCCAGAACACGTTATGGCTGTCGTTGCTCTTCTTCGCCCCCTCGGGCGAATCCTGGTTGCCAGCGCTTGTCCCTGGCACCTGCGAGACGCGACGACGACGAAGACGAAGACGGCGACGCCCGCGACGGAGGGGGGGAGGAGGATTACAACTACGAGGGTGGAGGAGGAGGAGGAGGGGGAGGAGGAGGAGGAGGGAGATGAGGAAAGTGGGCTTGGGGGGCGACCTGGAGGCAGGGTGAAGTAGAGAAGGAGGAGTAGGATACGTCGGGGCCCCGCCGTTTTGTTGGACCCGAAAACCTCCCACTTGCAATCGCCCCATTCGGCCCACAGTGAATCGGAGCCCTCGATGCGTTTCACGACCGCGTACTCTACGTGAACGCTGGCGTTGTTCTCGGGCGATCGCCACGCCGACTTTCGGGGGGCGGGGGTCATCGGGAGCTCGTCGGGAGCTCATCGGGGCTAACTGGTAGCGCATCGCGCCCGATGAAGCCCCGATGAGCTCCCGGTGAGCGCCTGATGAGGTCGGGAGCTCCTCTCTCCTCCCTGCTCCTCCTCCCCCTCCTCCTCCTGCTCCTCCAGCTTCCCCCAATCCCCCAATCCCTCAATCCACCACTTCCCCTACTCAACCCTACCCTCCCTCCCCCCTCTCTTCCCCCCCCCCCCCCCCCTTGCCGCGTAATCTCACCCCGCTCGTCCACCTCTCCTCATCCCCATCTTCCTCGCCCCCGAATCTCTGCCGCTTTCGGGATCCCCGAGCCTGCAACTCCTTCTCACACCCGAGGATGTACCCGTCCTTCTGCTCAAGGGGGGTCAACGACGGGTCGAGCTTCTGCTTCTTGGCGCCCTGTCTGGAATACTGCCCTCGCCTCTCACAATCGTCTCTTCCTTCTCTTCCTCCTCCTCCTCCCCCTTTTTATCCTCCCCCTGCCTCCGCTGCGTTCTCCCCCGCCGTATCCCCCACCCACCTCAGTCCTCGAACCGCCCTTCGCTCTCCTCGAGCCCCGTCATCCTCATCCTCTCCCCCTTTTCTCCCCCTCCTCCCCCATCCTCCCCCTCCAACTCCTCCTCGTCCTCATCCCCCCTCCGGGCCCCTCCCCAGCCGTCCTTCTTGCTGCCCCCCGCGCCCTTCTTCGCCGCGCCGCCGCCCGCGACCTCGCCTCCCGCGGCCTCGCCCTCCTCGACGTCGTCGGTCTT
>CAUYUJ010014467.1:150000-175830 GCA_963575745.1 Prorocentrum cordatum
TCTTTCTCCTCCGCCTAGTCCTCCTTCTCCTCCTCCTCCTCCTCCTCCTCCTCCTCCTCCTCCTCCTCTCCGTCCACCTCCCTCCCTCTCCTCTCTCCTCCTCCTAGTCCTCCTCCTCCTCCTCCTCCTCCTCCTCCTCTTCCCTCGTCCTTCATGCCTCCCCCTCCTCCCCCTCCTCCCCCCTCCTCCCCCTCCTCCCCCATCTCCGCCTGCCCCGCTCCTCCCATCCTCCCATCCCCCCGCTTCGGGGGCACGGCCCCGCCAGCCTTCTGGAGCTCCGCCTCGTCCTCTCGGGCGCCCAGCGGAGGTGGGGCGAGAGCGGGCGGAGGTGCTGGAGGGCCCGGAGAGGAGGAGACGGAGGAGGGGGAGAGGGACGGGAGAGAGGGAGAGAGGGACAGGCGGAGAGAGGGAGAGAGAGGGGGGGGGGAGGAGGGGGAGGAGGAGGAGGAGGAGGAGGAGGAGGAGGACGAGGAGGAGGAGGTCGAGGAGGAGGAGGAGGCGGAGCGTACCTGGGGGAGGTCGTCGTCACTCTACTCATCTGCATGCCCTCCGTGCCGCTCTCCCTGAGAGAGCACGCGGCAGGGGCCTTCACAATGGTGTAGTCGCCTGCTTGCTGCCAGGGGGCCTGAAAAGGAGGCCTGCTCCGCAGCAGACAGCACCCTGATCCCAGCACAGTTGCGGGGCATATCATAATCCACGAAGCGAAACAGGGTGAGGTGGGGCGGGGACGAGGCATCATCGGAGCGAGGGGAACGAGGGGGAGAGGGAGCCGACACCGGCGATGCAGGAGTTTGAGGCCCGCCTGCAAACATGGCCTGCTCTTCGGCAGTGATCACCCTGATCCCACTGGGATCGCGGGGCATATCATAATCAACGAACTGAAATTCGATGAGCTCATCATCGCGACAAGGACTGAGCACTGAGGGGGGAACAGGAGGGATCGAGGAGAGAGATGGCTGAGGCGACGCAAGCAATGGGAGACCTATTACCTCAGAGCCCCGAGCCTCACTCCTGGGGTCGCCCTCCTCGTTGGCTCGGCGGGCCGCTTCGATGGCCTCACGCAGGGTGGGCCGACGCAGAAGTGCCAGCTGCTGTCGTCCACGAAGAGGGAGCCTCAGCGCGATCTGCGCAGCAGGGACCAGCTCCAGCGCCCGTGCGTAGGTCGGTGGGGAACTGTGCCGTGCCGCCATCAGCCGATAATGGTGGTAGCAGGCAATGAGAGAGGCCGGAGTCGGCCCCAAGAGCCCAAGTCGATGCCGTATCTCGCCAGGGAGATCTTCACGAAGAATGAGGGCGCCGAAGTGCGCACACCGATAGCACTCCACCAGATAATGTCGCATAGTATCGGGACCGCCACAACCATAGATACACCACGCCTCTCGCTGCATACGTCGGTGAGTGATCCATCCCCCGAGGTGCGACCGCACACATATGAACGCCCAAGATGCGGGCAAAAGCTGCAGCTGACTGATGACCGTGGGCCAGCACACGTCACGAATATCAAAGTGCTTCTGCACACGGGCGGCGAGTAGCTCCTGGAGTCTGTCGGGGAAGACCGCCCGCTGGAAGATGTCGGTGAAAGCCGCCTGCCACTTGGGTGCTCGGGATAGTGACACACCTTGACCTTCCGCTGGCTCCGCAACACGACGGGCAAGGCTCCATGGGAGCTGACAGGGAGTGGGTCCAGCGCGAAAGAACTCGATCACCTCTGCGGGGGCGGAAGAGTCGCCGCCTCGCCATAGACTTAATGCCATTTGTCCTCCCGCTTTCAGCAGTTGGGACGATGGAAAGCCCTTCGCTGCCTCTTCCAAACGGCAGGCAAAAGGTGGGGCCAACCAGAAGTTCGGAGCCAGGATGTCACTGGTAGCTTGGGAGAACGTGCCATATTCCCAAAGAAGGTCACGATGTCGTTGCAGCTGCGAGCGCCATGTCGAACATGTGACCAGAGCCGCGCGAAGACGCGCAGCGGCAGCGATGCAGAAGATCGAGCTGAACCTCGGGCCATTCACCGTGCTCAGCGCGAAGCAGTCACCAGTCCGAAGCATACTAGCGGGAGCGCGCAGGATGCGGGCAAGCAGAAAGCGCTGCTGTTGCCCAACCCGCCAAGGAAGAGGAACCAGCTGGGCAACGTACGACAGCGTGGGAGCGGCTCTTTGACGATATAGCGCAGCAGCCGTGGAGAGAGCTGCGCCCTGTGACGAAATTGCGGTAGTGCGAGTAGCATGCTTGAGAACAGGAGTCGACCATTGACTATCATCTGTGGCTCCAGGCCCTATCTGAAAGCCAAGATAAGTGCACGCAGGAACAATCGCGAAGTCTGCCCAGGCGGGGTCGGCCCCCACAAGTTGGCGTCGAAGTAGGGTTCCATGTTCGGGCATAGAAGGGTCACGAAGAGGTATCACATTGCATTTTGCAGGCTTAAGTCGTAGCTGAGCAAACCTCGAAGCATGTCGAAATACTCGAGCCAAACGTGGATACGCCCTGTTATGGAAGAGGACTGCCCCAAGATCGTCTGCACAGGCACGAACGACACCCAGGAGACGCCCACGTGCGACCAAACAATGTTCTAAGTCCAGGAGAAACGGGTTGCTCGCGATGACATAAAGTGAACCACTCAACGGACAGCCCTGAAGCACCCCTGAGTTCATGTGGTATAGGTACATCGGTGAGTCGCCAACGAAGTAGCATGGAGTGCAGTGGCAAAGGGAGCGGAGAGCGCGAACCAGAGGGGCAGGAATCCGAAGTCGGGCGAGACATTGGAATAGCCACTCCTGGGATACCGATGGGAAGGCCTGGGCGAAGTCGAACGCAATCAATGACGGAGCTTGGGAGGATACAGCAGACATAATACTAGCCGAACGAGCGTAGAGGTCCAAACCGACGATATTATCCAGAAAGTTGCGCCTCCGAATAAAGCCCCGTTGTGATGGGGCCCCGATCTTCTGCGTGATCCAGCTCATAGTCTGGTTCAATACACTGCACACCACTTTATTCGAAGAGTTCTTGAGTCCCAGCGGGCGGGTATCACCAGGGGCCCGTACAACGCCACCATCGTCGGGATCATGGGAGGGAGCCTTTGGGTCCTTGGGGAGGAAGACGGCCAGCAACGCTGTGAAATTGGAAGGCATGAAATTCCCAAGAGCAATCCAGCGAAGAACTTCGAGAAGGACCCTAGACCCCGAACCACATCTCCAGGTCGCATAGTGAAGCCCGTCGGGGCCAGGAGCGGACCAGTTCGACTGCTTAAGTGCACGTTCTACATCGCGAAGGACGGGTGGGCGTACCTCTGAGAAGTCCTCTGAGCTGCTGAATCGGTCTATGTATTTCTTGGCGATGGATGGGACGGATTGGGTCTTGGAGAAAACAGGGCCCCAATATGAGGCCAGTGCGTCCACCATCGGGGACTGGGAAGGAGGTGCAGGTTCCGACGCCAATGAGCCACCCGCCAGCATCTCCGAAACCGAGATCATCTCAGTGGCCGTGACCGATGCTAAATACTTACGCCGAGAAAGTGGGTTCCATAACTGGGCAGATCGAATGATAGCACGACGACGCCCCGCCAGACGAACCCTGACCGTGTTAGATGACGACTGGTTGATCTCTGACTCAAGAGCTTTCCGACGAGATTCAGCTTCTTGCCGCTGCCACAAACTATGAAGATCATGGAAGCCACCAGGATCGATGAAAGAGACATCCTCACCATCTACACGTATGAGCCTCTGCGTCCAGGGGTGCTGGAAGAGAAGAACACGTGCAAGACGGGCGTCACCACGCCAGACACATCGTGCAACCGAACGAGAAATCATAGCCCGAGAGGTCAGAGAGGATGGCGCAGCACGGCAGATGGCATTGCGTGCAAGAAGCCCAGCAGCTTGTCGAACAGCGGTGGCAGCAGCGAGCATTCGCGGCGGGTCGAAAGCAAGATCTTCAATGCCCACCTGGGATTCCATATGGGAGACCAACTGAGCATAAATCTTGTCTTTGTACACCCAACGCGGGAGGGGCCTCTGGCGTTTAGTTCTAGTGTGATCCCGTGGGCGCCAGACGATCTCCAGAGGCGAGTGGTCCGAAATACCTCGGTGGGCCAACTCATGAGGTTCATCACGGACCGATACTAGCTGAGCAGTTTGACACAGAAGCCATGGTGGGGATGCGACAAAGAGACGATCGATTTTGGACTCACAGGCAGTCGAGGCGTGCCAATGGGTTGGCGCCTCCGATGCGAGCTCCGTCATGTCCCTGAAGATCTTCAGCCAGCTCGAGTCGCCAGGACGGGACGCCCTCGTAGAACCAACCCGCAGGGTGGAGTCGCCACGCTGGCCCCCACCGGCGTGCGACGGTGCTGACGTGGGCTGCCCCCTCTGCGATCCTTCCGTCGACGCAGTACTGGGGGAAGCTGCAGACGGGGGAGAAGATGAAGGAGACGACGCCGAAGAAGGAGTCTGACTCGGAGAACATGGCCCAGAAGGTGAAGTACAGGTGGCCACTGTTGTCTCCGACGATGCCGAACGCGGAGAGCAGGAGGAGGAGGAGGAGGAGGAGGACAAGGATGAGGAGGAGGAGGAGGAGGAGGACGAGGAGGAGGAGGAGGAGGAGGAGAAGGAGGAGGAGGAGGAGGAGGCGGGAGGGGGCGTACGTAGGGGAGCGTGTGGGAGTTTACGGGGCCCGACGTGGCTCAAAGGGTTTCTGAGGGGCTGTCCGAGGCTCCAGAGAGTCCCGCTCAAAGGACACGAGGAGGAGGGGCACCCGTCTCCTCCGCCTTCCGGCTCCTCCCTGCTCTCCCCTCCCCTCCCTTCTCCCCTCCTTGTCGCTTCTTGTTGGGGTGCGCCCTGTCGCCGTTACGCAAATGGAGTGTCGCCCTGATCCTGGGTGCTGTGTCAAACCATCCTGTTTGCCGTGCGCCTGGGGACGTCGGCCGACACGCCTAAGCCCGGTGGCCACGAACCTCTAAGTTGGGTGCGTGCTGGGGCTGCGGGTTCATGCAGCAGGAGCAGGCAGGATGGATGGGGCGAGCAGCAGAAGGACACACATGTTCGGATTACACGCGTGGAGTTCTGGCGCCGCTTAGATGCCACAGCGGCGCTGCTGAGCGAGGAGGAGGGCGCAGGAAGAGAAGGGAGGAGGACGGGGAGATCGTGATCGATCGGACTCGTGGAGTCTGGGGCGTCGACTTGGGACAACCGCGCTGCAGTTGGAGGTGGCCGCACCGACTGCCTGATTTACACCCCACTTGAGCTCGCCTGACGCTTCGAGGCCCCCGATCCTCGAAAGTCATGAGCTCCACGCCATGCTCCCGCGCGAAGCTCAGGTGGGGGCGCGGCTTGCGCGGCTGGGCAAAGAATATGTCCTTCGGCGAGATCCCCAATGACAGCGCCAGCCGAATCTCGGGGAGGGTCGTGCAAGTGAAGCAGCACCGCTCCGCGTGCAGCAGCTGGACCGTCTTCCGGTCAGCATCCTGGCCTCACCACATGGCTGATCACAAAGCCGATCACAACTCACCCAGTGGTCCTCCTCCTACTTGTTCCTCCTCATCATCCATGACCGGCACCTCCCTCCTCCTCCTCCTCCTCCTCCTCATCCTCATCCTCATCCTCACGCTGCTGCTGCTGATCCTCATCATCGTCCTTCTCTAACCCCTACCACTCTCCTTCCCCCCCTTCCTCCTCATCCTCCTCCTCCTCCTCCTCCTCTTCCTCCTCCTCCTCTTCATCCTCATCCTCCTCCTCCTCCTCCCCTCCACTTTCTCTCTCTCCCTCTCTCTCTCTATCCCTCTCTCTCTATCCCTCTCTCTCTCTCTGTCTATCCCTCTCTCTCTCTCTGTTTCTCTCTCTCTCTCTCTGTTTCTCTCTCTCTCTCTCTATCTCTCCCTCTCGCGCTCTCTCTATCTCTCTCTCCCGCTCTCTGTCCCCCGATTGACGGCACTAGGGATCAAGCGGACACTCGGCAACGTCGCTTCGAGGGATGGGGCCCGAGCGCGGAATAAAGAGTCCACGAGGGGGATCCGACGACAGGCGGCCGGCAGAAGGCGGCGGCGCCGAGGCGGCGGCCCACGGGGAACTGCGGCACCAGCCGCGGCAGTTCCGAGCGCCACGCCGCGAGGGCCCTGCTCACCTGTGGTCCCGGCGGGCGGGTGGGCGTGGATGGGCCTGCCCGCGCAGGCTCCGACGCTCAGGAAAGGGAGGGGGATTCCTCCTCCTCCTCCTCCTCATCCACCCTCTCTCCCTCTCTCCGTCTGTCCCTCTCTCCCTCTCTCCCGACCCTCTCCTGCTCCTCACTAACTCCTCCACTCTCCGTTTCCTGCTCCTCCCCCTCCTCCTCCTCCTCTTCCTCCTCTTCCTCGTCCTCCTCGTCCGCCTCCTCCTCCTCCTCCTCCTCTTCCTCCTCCTCCTCCTACTCCTCCAGCTCATCCTCCTCCTTTGCCTTCCTCGTTTCCTCTACATCCTCCCTTCCTCCCTCCCTCACACTATCCCAATCCCCCCCCTGCTCTATCTCTCTCTCCTCCTCCTGCTGCTCCTCCTCCCGGGTACCAGGAGCGGTTTATCGGTAACCACCGCACGGGGGGTCAATCTTAGGGGAACTCTGCAGCTGGTTGATGTGGATATACTTGCCCCCCCAGGTCCCGAATGTATCCAGAAAAACACCGCCTGCGCTGGTCCCCGAAGATCGATCCCCCTGCGTAGATCCCCGCCTCGGCGAGGGCAGTCCACAGATCATCAGTGCTTCCACTCGGCTCGGAAGCAACACCAAGACGACCCCCCCGGACAGGGGGCGCTCCGGACCCGAGAGGCCCCCTTCCTGTGCACCCGAGCCGCTCGAGCAGAGAGGGCGCGCCTGCACGTCAGCTGCACGCAGGAGTGATCCCAGGCAAAAAAATAACCTTTGGCGCACGGCGTCGGGGGCCGCATGGGGAGGGGGGGGCGGTCCAAGCGCGGAAGCCATTTCTAGGGGGACTCCTGTTTTTTTGAGCTCAACACTCCGCTGCCGCGCAGGATTTGAGCACTGGGGGCAGGGCCCAGTGCAAGGCAGAGCCCTGGCGGCCCTGCTGGCCTCAGAAGAGAACCGCTACTGTGGAACACGCCGATCAGTCAGTCGGGGACACGTGAGACTCGGGTACGGGGCACTCGGGTTGGCCTGACGGGGCAATCGTGACAATGACGGGACCCAATCTGAAATTTGACGCGAACTCCCACTGCAAACATCCAACGAAAACTGGACCGTCAAAATCCAAGACGCGTTCGTCAAAAAACGTCGGCAAACCCGAGTTCTGGCTTACTCGAGTCTCATGTTTCCCGAGAGAATCAAATCATGCATGATGCGGCTGGCTCAGGGCACGTTCCAGGAATTCAGGGAAATCTAGCGACCCATCGTTTCGACAGCCCGTGAAACATATTCCCCACGCTCGTCGCCGACCGTCGCCACCTCATCGCTGGCTTGTGTGCCGCCCCGACCGGCTTGTTGTCGCCCCGTCGCCGCCTCGTCGCGACTCGTCGCCGCCCGATCGCCGGAGGGATCTCTAAACAGCATGGTTTGCACCACATAGATTGCACAACATAGCTCATGCCACATAGATTGCGCCACGTGTGTTGCAACCCAGAGCTTACACCACCTAAGTCACATATCATAGTTCACACCACGCAGGTTGCAGCACATAGCTTACACCACATGCATGCCACTGCATAGCTTGCACCACTCATGCTAGATTGCAATATGCTTACATAGCTTACATCGTTCACCACATAGATCACCCCACATGAATTGCAGTACATCAAATGCACCACACACCTCACAGCACATAGATGGGAGCCAATGTTATAGCACACAATCTAGCATGCGCCAAATTGCCCACACCACCTCGATGAGCAAGTCGGCGCCACGTATTTTGCACCACATAGATGACCACGTCGGCAACAGCGACTGCTCCGACGACGACGACTACTACTACTACTACTACTACTACTACTACTACTACTACAACTGCCATGACGACTAGTAGTAGTAGTAGTAGTAGTAGTAGTACTACTACTACTACTACTCATACAACTGCGCTGCTACTACTAGCACTACGACGACTACTACTAGAACGATTACTACTACTACTACTACTACTGCTGCTACTGCGACTACTGCTATTACTACTGCTGCTACTACTACTCCGATTATTACTACAACTACGATTTACCTCTACTACTACTCCTACTACTACTACTACTACTACAAATACTACCACCACTACTACTACTACTAATACTACTACTACCACCACTACCACTACCACTACCACTACTACTACTACTACTACTACTACTACTACTACTAATACTACTACTACTACGACTACGACTACGACTACTACTACTACTACTACTACTACTACTACTACTTAATATTTACTACTTACGACTTGCGACTTACGACTTACTACTACTACTCCTACTACCACTCCATCTACTACTACTACTACTACTACTACGACTACTACTACTACTACTACTACTGCTACGGCGACTACGACTACGACTACGACTTCGACTACGACTACAACTACTACTACTACTACGACTACTACGACTACTACGACGAATACTACTACTACTTCTCCTGCGACTACAACTACTACCACTGCGACTACTACGACTACGACGACGACTACGACTACGACTACGACTACTACTACTACTACTACTACTACTACTACGACTACGACTACTACGACTACTACGACTACCACTACTCCTACTACTACCACTACTACCACTACTACCACTACTACTACTACTACTACAACAACTACTACTACTACTACTACTACTACTACTAGTGCCGCTACTACTACTAGTGCCGCTACTACTACTGCTACTAGTACGACTACTACTACTACTACTACTACCACCACTACGACGACGACGACGACGACTACTACTACTACTACTACTTCAACTCGACGACTGCTACGACTACTACTACGAGTACTTGTACGACGACTACTACTACTACTACTACTACTACTACGGCGACTACTACTACTACTGCTACTACGACTACTACTACTACTACTACTAGTACTACTACTACTACTGCTACTACTACTACTATTACTACTACTACGGCTACTACACCAACAACAACTAAGACTAGTAGTAGTAGTAGTACTACTACTACTACTACTACTACTACTACTACTACTACTACTACGGCTACTACACCAACAACAACTAAGACTAGTACTACTACTACTACTACTACTACTACTACTACTATTCCTGCTACTGTTACTGCTACCACTACTAGCTCTAGTAATGCTGAGGATGGAACGTAAGGGATGAATGCTGCGTCACGAGTCTGAAGGTTACTACCATACGACGCACGGGTACTTGTGCGAATATGTTTACAAATTCTGGTATTTCTGCGTATAGTTCCACTTATACAAGCAAGCAGCGTCATACACATTCGAATTCAGATTCGAATCCTACAGCAGTAATCGGGATAACGATACAGAAGCCAATGCTATTACTACTGCAAGCCTACATCTAAAACGAATGCACATACAAATGCGGACGCCAATGCGAATACTGATGCTCGATACTAGCACGGGAGATCACAGGAAGCCATCACAGACCACGGAAGACAAATGAGCCCGACCGATTCCAGAGCCGGCAGTCCTCGTGGTTTCTTGAAGAAATTGCGCGGGACTCTTACGGACAAGCTGTTTCGGGAACATCGGGCTAACACCCGTCCTGAGGATCATCGGCCCATGATTACCTTCTCATCCTCCTTCTGCTGTGCTTGCTTGGAAGCCTCCCCAATGGGGCTTGAGAAGACGGGGCCAGAGGATCGCACCGAATCGCCGATGTATCGCCGATGCACGGGTGACGTCGGGACGGAAAAAACCTGACTCCAGATCGCGCCGCATCGCCGACGCAATGGGCGGTGCGGCGCACTCCCAGACATTCGATGTCTTGCTTTTTTCAATACCTGGTCTCAGGTAAAATCCCTGACCCCTTTCCCCAGGGCCAGATTTTCATCGTGAGTGTGATTGTTTGACGGGGGGCACGGCGATGGCCCCCAGAGGCCCCCCCAGGACAGCTCCGTCCTGTTTTTTCACAACGTTCGATGTCTGGGCCCCGACTTCAAGACTCGCGTCCGGGGGACTCGGGTTGCACCGACGGGGCCGTTATGAAAATGACGAGACCTAGTGTGAAATTTGACGCGAGCTCCCGCTGCAGACATCCCACGAAAAGTAGACCGTCAAAATCCAGGGCGGCCTGGTCAAGTAGCGTAGGCGAAAGCGAGTTCCAGCGCACTCGAGTCTTACGCCCCCCCCGACTCTACGCCAGCCTGGTTTCGAAGCCTGGATTGCCCCGGCTGGCCCGTCCCAGGTCCAGCAGCAGGATCGGCCGCGGATGCCGGGAGCCGCCGCCGAGGTCCCGCAGCGCCAAAGCGACGGCGTGCTCCAGCGGGCACTTCCCCTCGAGGGCTAATTATGTTGCTCCCGTCGTACTTAAGGACCACATCCCAGAAATAATTCCGAGCACCTGGAAAAGTGTCGAAAGAGTGTCGAGACAGTGTCGAAACAGTGTCGGACGAGTGTCTCCCAGGGCCCGACACGTGAAAACCATGGAGTTTCGGTACTTTCTTCTGGTGCTCGAAAATCTTTCTAGTGGTCAAGGCTAAAGTAGGTTGAAACAGCAAAACTCGAGGGACGGGAAGGGGACAAAAACGTAGAACCCCTTCAGATTCGACCCCGTGTTCGCCCCCACCTCCCCTCCCAGATTCAAAGTTGGGTCGGGCCTCGCGGAGGCCCTGGGGATTTCACTTTCTGTTTCTTCTCACGGCTGTGCCGCCGAATGCCTGGGAACAACTTTCAATGCGGGGGAGGGGAGGGATGTGGAGTCAAGGGCTTCATTTTTGTTGTCCATCTACGGGATGGGCGCTGGAGCTGTCCTGATCGCCGTCCTGCTATCATTCAATTTACACAGACGGTTGAGAAAATAATGTGGGGGGAACGACTAGTTAAACAATTTTCGAATCGTCGGCTTCCGCTTCGCTTCGGCTCCGTCTGTCCCGTCAGCCGTCCAGGCGCGCGCCCGAGGAGGACGGAAGAGGGAAAGATTCAAAAAATAGTGCCCCGGCGCCGGGCTGGTTCTTCAAATTCCCATCCCGGGCGCCGCCGCGTGAACACGACCCCCGGCAATTCTTTTTGTCGTGGAATACCATTTCGCGGGCGAACAGAGGCATAACACAAACTGGTTCCCCATCCTCCTCCTCCTCCTCCTCCTCCTCCTCCTCCTCCTCCTCATCATCATCATCATCAGCAATATCATCCGCATCACCATCAGTAGCATTATATCATCATCCTCATTATCATCGTCATCCTCAGGCTCATTCCATCATCCTCATCCTGATCCCCATCATCCTCATGATCATTCTGCGAAATCCTGGGCGCCCGTCCCATGGCGGCTGACAACTTCAATCCCCCCCACCGCCCACCGGTGGTTTACAAACTTCCAACAAGCCCCCCTGGGACAGGCGGCCCCGATCGCGGAGCAACACAGCATGTGGTACCGTTCCTGGGCCACTCGATGATATGCAACAACATGACCCCTAACATTTCGGGAGTGTTTGTCCGTGAGGATGTGTGTATGGTGTGCTGTGCTCTGCCATGGTATGTTATGTTCTGCTCGGTTATGCACTGCCTTATGCTATGGTGTGTTATGATAAACCTGTTCCGATGTGTCATAACATGCGTTGTGATGCTGTGTAGTGCTATATAGTATGCCAGGATATGTGAGGCCGTCACATGGTATGTTGTGGTGTGTCCAAGTATGCAATGACTTCGTATGGTCTGTTTGCCGTTCCGTGCCATGTGATGTTTTGTGATGTGAGAATGTGCTATGGCATGCGCTGATCCGTCGTGGTGTGTGGTGTTACGAAATGATATGTCATGATAGTGCGCATGGCATGCTCTGATATGTTATGTAAAAAGGTTTGGTGTTATGCGTTATGTCACATATCATAGAACATCGTGCTGTTCTGTACTATGTCTTGCTATTTTGAAGTACCCCTGTGTCATGTCATGATTTGTCGGTGCGAGGCGGGGCACGGGGACACTCGGGGGCCGGGGGGACCTGGGGATCTGGCGGCCGCGGTCTGCAAAATGGCGCGAAACGGGACTCTCGGCGACATTCAGGGGAACTGGGGATCTGGCGGCCGCGGGATGCGGAGAGGCGCGAGGCGGGGCGCTGAGGGACACTCGGGAGTCCTGGAGATCTGGCGGCCGCGGTATGCAAGGGTGGTCGGGTCGGGAGACCTGTTCCTGAAATCTAACGACCCCAACTTGCCGGGTGGGGAATCACGACTGACAAAAAACTATCCGAAAAATAAAAAAACAAAAAGGCAGAAAAAAGGGATAAAACAAAATGAAAAACAAAAAAAAAAATGAAAAAAAAAAAAAGAGGACAAACAAAACGTACCAAAGAATAAAAATCAATTCATAAGACAAAAAAAGACACAAAAAGTAAAATAAAAGCAAAAGTAAAAGAACCAAAAAAAAGAACAAAGAGCAACAACAAGAAACCACAAAAAAACGTAAAGAATATAAAAAAGAAACAATAAAAAACCAAGAAAAAGAAAAAAAAATAAAAAACAAAGGTAGAACAAAAAAAAGGGTAACAAAAGAGAAAAAAAATCTACAAAACTAAACAAAACAAATAAGAAAAAAAAAACAGAGAGCAAACAAAAAAAAAACAAAAAAAAAAAAAGAAAAAAGACAATCGAACCGAGTCTGCCGGCCGGTCGGCCAGCGGGGCCCCCTGGGGGCAGCGCGGGTGCGCCGGGGCGCGGTCACGGTATTTGCTGGACGAAAGCGCGTGTCCCAACGGAGTCGGAGCCGGAGAAATAGGAAGAGACCAACAAAATGGAAAGAGCATACGAGCCGGAATCGGAACCCACATAAGACGCCAGCAGAAACAGTCAGGGTCGTGAGCCGAAATCGGAAATGGGGGAATCACGACCATAGCGCTGGACCTCATCTTTTTGACACATTTGTCGGGCCAGATCGACCCGTGCGGGCCCTGCGCCCCGAGGCCCCGCGAAGACGCCCGTCGTGGAAAAATGCAGCGCCCGGATGACCTCAGGGTGCGCACTTCCACGGAGGTGGGGATTTTTGGATTGCGCTCTGATTCGCCGAGGAGACGGTCAGCTTGGTGCGGCACTCACTAGCTGCTGGCAGAAACACGCGGCATCTAGCAGCACGGGCGCCAAGGTTTGGTGAAACTTCCCGCCCCCGTCACCTATACCGTACCACCCCCATATCGTCGGAAAGCGCTCAAAGCGCACTGCAACGCAACAGGAGCAGGGAAAAAGGCAAGAGGAGCCAGATCACAGAGGGGAGCAGGTGAGATGGCCTGCAAAAATTCCAAAAAGGGCAGCTAAGTGGGCGTGTACGAGGCAGGGGCCAGCGGGAGTGCACGATTTTCGCACTCTCGACCTGTGCCCCGTGCCTACCTCATCGCCGCAGTGCGAACTACGTCCCCACCCAAAAACCTATACCCAAGGGAAGTGGGGAAGGTGAAACTGCCTGGCTTGTCCGATGCGCGGGCAGGGCCTGCGCGCGTGTCTGACCGCCCCGAAGGAGGTTCGCCGCGCCCGGCACGGCGCCCGAAACCTCTCGACCTGGGCAAGAGAGGCAAGCGCGAATAGGCAAGAGAGGCGGACGAAAAGGCAGCTGAGTGGGGGGCGGGGGCGAGGCAGGGGCCAGCGGGAGTGCGCGATTTTCGCGCGCTCGACCTGCGGCCAGCGCCTGCAACAACGCCACAGTTGAAACCCCTTCCCCGCCAACGTACCAGTCCCACCCCCGGTCCCGACCATAGTAAGCTGGAAGCTAGGCATGGAAGTGGGGAGGTTGAGATGGCCTGGCGAGCCCGATGCGCGGGCGCGGGCAGGCGCGCGCGTCTGCCCGCCCCGAGAGCGGTTCGCCGCGCAAGGTACGGCGCCCGAAACCTCTCGAACTAGGGCGGCAGCTGGAGACAGAACGGAGAGAGAAGCGCCGAGATCGTAATCGTGGCAAAGAAGGCAGCAACAGCATGGCCCTGAGTCATCATGCCGCAGGCCCCCCGGTGGCGCATGCCAGCAGAGAGCGGGCGGACAGAGAGAGAGGTGGCTGAAGGAGGCGGCGCAGAAGACAGCGGCAACTTGTCATTCTGCACCTCCACTTCCCCGCACAAAACTGAACAACAATCCCCGACGTCTCATGATTGATGGCAGGCAGTAACTTATATATATATATAAGCCTGGCGAAGGACCCAACCATATTCAGCTGCGAGTACCGCGCGGATATGAGACGAAGGAGGGGGCACGCAAACTAGGCCCCTCTTCTCATAGGCACCGCGCCACTGGGGCCTTCGGTGGAGCTCCCTATGGGGCCACGAAACGTGTGAAGGGTGTGCCGAAATGGGTGGTGGGGAGGCATGCGGACCCTGCCACCGGGGCCTTCGGTGGAGCCCCCTTATGGGGCCACGAAACGTGTGAGGGGTGTGCCGAAATGGGTGGTGGGGAGGCATGCGAACGCAGCCACTGGGGCCTTCGGTGGAGCTCCCTATGGGGCCACGAAACGTGTGAGGGGTGTGCCGAAATGGGTGGTGGGGAGCCACTGGGGCCTTCGGTGGAGCTCCCTAAGGGGCCACGAAACGTATGAGGGGTGCGCCGAAATGGGTGGTGGGGACGCATGCGAACGCAACCACTGGGGCCCCTTCGGTGGAGCTCCCTATGGGGCCACGAAACGTGTGAGGGGTGGGCCGAAATGGGCGAGGGGCGGCATGCCAACTCTGCCACTGGGGCCTTCGGTGGAGCTCATTATGGGGCCACGAAACGTGTCAAGGGTGTGTCGACATGGTTGGCGCGGACGCATGCGAACCCTGCCACTGGGGCCGTCGGTGGAACTCCCAATGGGGCCACGGAACGTGTGAGGGGTGTGCAAAAGTGGGTGGGGGCGGCATGCGAACCCTGCCGTGGGGGCCTTCGGTAGAGCACCCTATGGGGCCACGAAATGCGTGAGGGGTGTGCCAAAGTGGGGTGGGGGCGGCATGCGAACCCTGCCACTGGGGCCGTCGGTGGAGCTCCCTATGGTGCCACGAAGCGTGTGAGGGGTGTGCCAAAGTGAGATGGGGGCGGCATGCGAACCCTGCCACTGGGGCCTTCGGTGAAGCTCCCTATGAGGCCACGAAGCGTGTGAGGGGTGTGCCAAAGTGGTGGGGGGGGGGGGGGGGGGGGGGGGGGTGGGGGGCATGCGAACCCTGCCAGTGGGGCCTTCGGTGGAGCTCCCTATGGGGCCACGAAACGTGTGAGGGGTGTGCCGAAATTGGTGGTGGGGAGGCATGCGAACCCTGCCAGTGGGGCCTTCGGTGGAGCTCCCTATGGGGCCACGAAACGTGTGAGGGGTGTGCCGAAATGGGTGGTGGGGAGGCATGCGAACCCTGCCACTGGGGCCTTCGGTGGAGCTCCCTATGGGGCCACGAAACGTGTGAGGGGTGTGCCGAAATGGGTGTGCGGGACGCATGCGGACGGCAGCACTGGGGCCTTCGGTGGAGCTCCCTGTGGGTCCACGAAACGTGTGAGGGGTGTGCCGAAATGGGTGTGCGGGACGCATGCGGGCGGCAGCCATGGGGCCTTCGGTGGAGCTCCCTGTGGGGCCACGAAAGAGTGTAAGGGGTGGCCAAAGTGGGGCTGGGGGCGCGTGCGAACCCTGCCACTGGGGCTTCGGTGGAGCTCCCTGGGGCCACGAAACATGCGAGGGGTGTGCGGAAATGGGAACTAATGGCGATGGCGATGATGATGATGATGACGATGATGATGCTGGTGGTGATGACGATGATGATGCTGGTGGTGATGATGACAGGATGGTTGGGAACTAAATCGCGATGGCGATGATGATGACGATGGTGATGCTGGTGGTGATGATGACGAAAATGATGATTATGATGAAGATGAGGCTGATGATGTTGATGATGATGATGATGATGCTGATGAGCATGATGACGGCGATGGGAGGAGGGAGGAGGGGGGAGAGGAGGAGGAGGAGAGGAGAGGAGAGGAGAGGAGAGGAGAGGAGACGCGGGGCGCTGTCTCTTCAAAACGAGGACCCAACACCACAGGATGGTTGGGAAAAAGGACCCTGCCAAAATTAAGATCCAGGGTCCAAGGGGCTACTTCGCGCAAGCGGCCCTGTCTCTCTTCCTGGAGTTTAGCAGCCCTTCTGCTGCGTGCCTGCGCACGGTTCTGCGCAGCGCGCTCCAATACTTCAGGCGCAAACGGCGCAGGGGCGGGCGGGAGAAGGGGTCTGTTTCCCTCTGCGGGTCATAAAGAAAAGCACGTGCCTCGACATACGCCTGCTCCTCATCAGCCTCAGGCGGGCCTGTAGGTCGAACCTCCGCCATGTCATCGCGAACCTGCGAGGCGGCAGAGGTGGCCTGATCGGATGTCGGGGGGGGCATGTAGCGGTCGAGAGCGATCAAGCCGGGGGTCGTGTCGGACACGGCGTGTGCGCCGAGAAATAAAGTCAGGGGCCCACCCCTCGTCTGTGCCAGAATAGGGATCCCAGGAGACAAGGAAGCGTAGCAGTCCGTCACGTACTCTACCATCCTGCCCCACGTCGCCTGGAATGCTGCCCGCATCCCCTTCCCAAATGGCACGTGCTGCATCAGCGGTGGCAGCGGCGATGCGCTTGCACAAGCCGGCGGGATACGTCTTCCTTGTGGCTGTGCGCCACTTCCTCCTATCCCTATCATGCCCAAGAAACGTTTCGCGTTCGCCCCTACCGCGCGAACATCTGCCGTGCCCAGGGGTCGCATGCAGGGCGGCGCTCAGCCCTGGCAGTCTACGTGCAACGATCCTAGTGGGGGCCCTTGACGTCTGACCGTGTTCACACTGATCAGAATCGGTCGTCGAGACAACTGGGGGCGACTGGAGAGCGCGCATCGGATGGCAGGTAAACGAGCTGACGGCTTGAAGTCCCCATTCACACGGCTCGGGGTGCTCGAGCCAACATGACGTCCCAGCCTGCACATGTGCAGCGAAGAGCTCAAGCATTGCATGGTATAGCGCATAGTCCACTCACAGCTGTTCCATCTGACGCTCAGCAACTGCCGTCTTGCCCCAAAACTGGTCACGCGTACGCAGTGGCGGCGGGCCTTGGCCTTCTGCCCATCGAGAGGCAGACCAGGTCTCGCACGGAGGCCCGCCACCCGACACCACCAACCGGCGTGCAAGGATGCGAGACCTCCATTCTGCATGCGCGTCCCGACTCATGAGATACCCATCCACTGCATGTATGGCTATATCCACAGACAGGACATATATCGCGTAGTCTGAGCTATAGTGCTCCCATTCAACTTGCGCCTGCACATCCCCCGCCCTCCTCCGTCCACAAAACAGATTCAGAATGAAGTATTCAACTCGTCTGACGGCCCTCGGCATGGGCTCGGCTGCAATGCCAGTGAACCGATCTGTCAAGAAAAGGCGACTGGGGTATCTCTCAGTGGTGCACGGCACAGGGTTGACCGGCGGCGGCGACACAACCGCGGCATTAGCTTGTAGGCAAGCAGCGAGCCCAGCTGGGAGAGCGGGGTCAACGGCCGCAATCGCCAAACGTGCAGTGCCATGGTCCATCGTAGCCATCACTGCAAACGCATGCTCTGTGATGAGGCCAGCTGCATGAGCTGTCGGCACAACAACCTGACGGCGAGACACCTGCACACCTGGGGTCCTGCCTGTCATGGGGGCTGAGAGATCGGGAAGTGTGATATGATAGCACGGCGCAGCTCCTGAAATAGTAACACATGGTACAGCAACTGCCGTGGTAGGGGCATTCATCCATATAAATAAACACCGCGGGAAATCATGTGCTAGGTGATCAACTAGGTGTCAAAGCATGGAATACATATAGGCGTGCATGACATTGTCCGTCTGGTGGCGCCCATGCAAGTGCCAGAGCTGCGTTCTGGCGGTGGGTACGCGCCACATGCACACGTAATGCTCCATGCTTTCGGAAAGCACGCGCACACCTTGAACGCTTGACACTGTCATCTTCTGTGTCGTCTGCTGAACATGTAGGTGGGTCTACAATAATTCCATCGACGTCCGTCCAAACACGTTCTGGCACTTCCAGGGGACGGATTTCCTGACAAACTTTGGCCTCCGCTATGGCCGCTTCAGCATCTCGAGCATGAGATTGGGCCGTAGCGTGTAGCGCCGGGCGGGGGTCTTCTGAGTCTGGCCAGCACTTGATCATCGCTTCTGCACGATTCGGCTTCCACAAAACGAACCTTCGCCGCCGCTCGGTAAACTTTCATAACTTCCGTGTCAGCCATTTTGGCCTCCGCCGTTGTTTCCATAGTCCAGGCGCCCGAGTTGTAGAGACGCCCCGATAACACAAGACTGTCGGCGAACATCATACATGTCGGATCGGCAAGAGCCTTGGTGGAGAAAACCCTAGTGCACAACACCCGTAAAGTGGTACTGCTGGCTCGATACCGGACCTCGGGCCCCATGTTACCCTGGGAATCAATAGCTGAACCAAGATGTACATAATGCTTGACAATCGGTGCAATTACGGTCCCAAGTAGCTGTGTCTGCGCAACCACATGCCCACCACACTCGTGCCATGCGTGCTGCTTCGCCTTCTTCGATCCTTTTCCTCGGTAGGCCAAAAAGGGGGGGGGGAGGGAGGGGGAAGGGAAGGAAAAGGGAGGGAGAGGAGAGGGAGGAGGGCGGAGGGAGAGGGGAGGGGGGCATAGGAGGAGGGAGGGGGTGGGGAGGAGGGAGGGGAGAGGGAGCGGGGGAGAGAGATCCCTTGTAGGTCCTCCCTGCCCATCGCTTGCTCCTCTTTCCCTCCCGGCCCCCCCCCTTCTTCCCCTCTTGCCCTCCTCCCGCGGGAGCGCGGAGCGCTGGGCCGGTGGCCGCCTACCCCAAGGCCCGCGTGCTGGGCGCTTTCGGCATGACCGATAAGCCGACCTCCTCCGCTCGGCAGAATCCCTTGTGGCGCGCCTCTTCTCCGAAGCAGGCGGAGGAGGAGGAGGAGGAGGAGGAGGAGGAGGAGGAGGAGGAGTTCGAGAGCCGGCCTCTGAGGCAGGAGGCGGCAGCTCCTCGGACCTCGAGGCGGAGGGCCATGACTGGTTCTGTTGCCCCACCCTCTCTTATCTCCCCCCCCTCTTTCCCTCCCCCTCCCCCCCGCGCCCCCCCTGGGGGTTCTACCGACCAGGGCCAATACAGATCTGGGTCAGTCGGGCTGCGCAGGATCCTGCAAGATCCTGTGCCCTGGCCAGGGTCAATGCACCTCTGGCCCTGCAGGATCCTGCAAGATCCGGCACTCTGACTGACCCCGCTTGCATCCACCCCCGTCCCTTGAGCTACCACCACCCCCGCGCGCCCTGACCTCGGCAACGCCCGCCCGACGCAGGATGGTCACGCCCTTGGCCAGGCGGTCGATCCGCCGCGGGCGCCCCGCCCTCCTGTGGCGGCGGCCGCAGGGGCGCAGAGGAGGGTGGGTCGGGGAGGGGAGGGAGGGGGGAAGGGGGGGAGTGGTGAGGAATGAGAATGATAATGTCGGTTCTCTGTTCTCTAAATGAGGTGGGGGGGGGGGGGGGGGGGGGAGGAGGGAGGGAGGGGCAGGAGGGAGGCGGGGGGGGAAAAGGGATGGGGGGCGGGGGGGGAGGGAAAGGAGAGGAGGGTTGGTGGGCGGGGGGCGGGTAGTGGAGGAGGAGGTGTGGGGGGGAGAGAGGGGGGGGGAAGAGAAGGGAAGCAAAGGGAGGGCCAAAAGGGGGAGGCAGGGGGGAGGGAGGGGTGGAGGGAGTGGAAGAGGGGGAGGGGGCCCCAGAGGCCCCATATGACGACAAGGGGTTTCGCTTCCCTCTTGAAAGCCGTTTGCGCGAAGACGGGGGGACCGCCCTCTGCTGAGCATAGACAGGCTGTCCCGATGCTCTTATAGGCCAACCGCGTAATCTTGGCAGAAGAAAAGGATGCGCTCATAACGGCGTCATCGACAAACTGTCTCAGCCAAAAGTATGTAAACAACGCTCTCGCCGCCACAAGTAATTAGACAATTCGTTTGTGAGCTTCTAAGCAGGCCAGGACGCTTCTTATCTGACTGGCTCTTCGGGTAACAGTCCAGCCTGGACGGCCGCCCCTCCCTTGCCCTCCCATTCTCGCGCGTCAGCTACAAGCGTTGCTGATACGGGGGCGTTGCTCATTGGCTGCGTCTGCGGAGTGGGGCGTTCGGTAAGGAATGTGCCCAGGATGGCTTCAGACCCTGAGGGGGTCCTTGTCTGATGAGGACGGCGGTGATATACCCCTGGCCACTCCACGATTGTTCTACCAGCTTCCAGACCCTGGATTCCTTATCCAAGGGTTCCCGCCCACCCCCGCATCCGGCGTCTCGACTTTGTAGGGACACCGAGCCCCGACTTCTCGACCACCTCCCGGGGACCGTTTTTGGAACGGTCCCGAGACCCACTCAGGGCCCCGAGGGGCCGAAAGCGATGAAAAACCTCCGCCTCGCTTTCTCCGCGGCGCCGGATCTCTGGGACAGTGCGGGGCGGCGCTGGGCGGCTGCCCCGCGCGCAGCGCACCCAGGGGAGCGCGCACGAGGGCCCTGGGATCGCGCATCGGTGACCGCGGGGCCTCGCGGGCCCGCAAGGGCGCGGGTGCTGACGTGCCCGCCGCTCGGGGCCGAGCCCTGGCTCCCCCCCTCCTTCCCTTCCTCCCCTCCCTCCCTCCTCCTCCTCCCTCGCCTCCTCCCTCCCTCCCTGCTCCTCCCCCTCCTCCTCCTCCTCCTCTTCCTACCATCCTCCTCTCCTCCTCCTCCTGCTCCCTCATCCTCCTCGCTCTCTTCCTCCCCTCCTTCTCCTCCTCCCTCCTCCTCCTCCTCCTCATCCTCTTCCTCCCCTTCCCTTCCCCCTTTTTTTCCTCCCTTCCTCCTCTCCTACTCCTCCTCCTCGCCCCCCTCCCCCCCCCCCCTCCTCCCACCTTCACCTCCTCCTTCTCCTCCTCCCTCCTCCCTCTTTCTTTCCTTTTGATCACTTCTCCCTGTCACACCCCGTGGCCAGTTTTTAGGGCGGGCCGGGCGTTTCGCCTGAGACCTCCTTACCACTTATGACTCTGAAGCTTGAAAAGTGGCAACCGTTTCACAAATGGAGAGCGGGTGGTTTTCCAAATTTGGTTTTCGCCATAGCGCCGGCCAAAATTCGCTTCAAACATTTGCAAGAGTTTAACGGATTGAGGGCGGGTGGTTTTCAAAATGTGACTCTCGCCCGGGCGCCGTGCACATTCGTTTTCAAGAATTGCAAGAGCTTCGCGGATTGAGGACCGGTGGTGTTCAAAATGTGGCTTTCGCCTCAGCGCGGAGCACATCCGTTTTTTCAACATTTGGAAGAGTTCCACGGATTGAACGCGGATGGTTTTCAAAATGTGGCTCTCGCCTTAGCGCCACGCACATTCGTTTCCAATATTCGCAAGAACTTCACGGATTGAGGGCGGTTCCTTTTCAAAATGTGGCTCGCGCCGGAACGCCGCGCACATTTGGTTAAAACCTTTGCAAGTGTTCCACGGAGTAAAGGCGGCTCCTTTTCAAAATGTGGCTCTCGCCGTAGCACCACGCACATACCATTTACACATTTGCAAGAATTGCACGGATTCCAATGATCAGCGTACCAAAAACAGGGTTTTGAAGGATTCAGGATTCAGCGGGTGCAGCACTTATGTTGATTCGTGGTGTTGAAATCCAAAAAATGGCGTTATGGCGCGATTCCGGATCGTCCAGACGCAGCAATCAGGTTGATCCGTGGCGTTGAAATGCCGAAGCTATTTTTTGGCATGCTTCAGGATCTTCAAACAGTTGTCTTCACACGACACAGTTCAATCAATGGAAATGAACCGCTGTAGGGGCCTATGAAGAAGGAGCTTGGAGGGAGGGTTAGTTCCAACATCGTTGATGACTCTTGGGTTTACACTGGTCCTCCTCCTCCTCCTTCTCCTCCTCCTCCTCCTCATCCTCCTCCTCCTCCTCCCACCTTCACCTCCTCCTTCTCCTCCTCCCTCCTCCCTCTTCCTTTTCCTCGTATTCCTCCTCCTCATCATCTTCCCTCCTCCCTCCTCCTCTTCCTCGCTCATCCTCTTCTCTCCTCCCTCCTCCCTCCTCCTCCTCCTCTTCCCTCCTTCCCCCTCCTCCTCCATTTCGTCTCCTCATAAAAAAAAACTTCTCCCTGTCGCACCCCGAGGCAAGTTTTTAGGGGGGCCGAACTTTTCGACTGAGACTCCCTCACCATTTATGATTCAGAGGCTTAAACAGTGACAGCAGCTTCGCAGATGGAGGACGGGCCGTTTTCAAAGTGTGGTTTTCGCCTTGGCGCCGGCCAGAATTCGCAATGAACAATTACAGGAGTTTAACGGGTTGAGGGCGGGTGGTTTTCAACATGTGGCTCTCGCCCAGGCGCCACGCACATTCGTTTTCAAGAATTGCAAGAGCTTCGCGGATTGAGGGCGGGTGTTCAAAATGTGGCTCTCGCCTCAGCGCCGAGCACATCCGCTGTCAAAATTTGGAAATGTTCCACGGATTGATGGCGGTTCCTTTCCAAAATTTGGCTCTCGCCTTAGCGCCCCGCACATCCGATTTCAAAATTTGCAAGAATTACACGGCTTCCCATGATCAGCGTACCAGTAACGGCGTTTTGGAAGGATTCAGGATTACGCGGGTGCAACAGGTTGTTGATTCGCGGTGTTGGGATCCCAGAAATGGCGTTATGGCACGATTCCGGATCGTCCAGACGCAGCAATCAGGTTGATCCGTGGCGTTGAAATCCCGAAGCAATTTTTTGGCATGCTTCAGGATCTCCAATCGGTGGTCTTCACACGGCGCAGTTCCATCTATGGACATGCACCGCTGTGGGGGTCTATGAAGAGGGAGGGAGGGTTACACCGGACTCACTTCTATAGCGCTCACTTCTATAGTGCTCACTTTGAAATTGTGGTCCGGAAGGGGCCGCACATGCAGGCACATGCCGCACAGTCGCATGCACATGCCCATGCAAATATACAAAAGCCTCAACAGCATTGCCGCACATGCGCGCACATGCCACACCGTCCGACGCACAGTCGAATGCACGGTCAAGCAAAACTCTGAAAGCATAGACGCACATGCCCGCACAGGCCGCAGAGATGTCGCAGGCGATAGTGGCCTGACCACCTGAGCTCGGGGCATTTCGCAACCCAGAAATGCGAGGATGTCTCAGGCAAGCGTGGCCGGACCACCATGGGGCAGGGCATCTTGGAAACCAGAGTGGCGAGGATGTCGCTGGTCAAGGTGACCAGACTACCATGGGGCAGGATGCCTCCGAGGTCTGAGTTGTGAGGATGTCTCAGGCGAAAATGGCCTGACCACCATGGGGCAAGAGATCTCTGAGGTCAGAATTGCGAGGATGTCTCTGGCGAGTGGTCTGACCACCTCAGCCCAGGGCGTCTCGGAACCCAGAGTTGCGAGGATGTCTCAGGCAGGAGTGGCCTGACCACCTGCTCAGGGCATCTCGGAACCCAGAGTTGCGAGGGTCTCAGGCGAAAAAGGTCGAGACACTATGGAGCAGGGCATCATTGAGGTCAGAGTTGCGAGGATGTCTCATGCGAAAGTGGCCTGAACACCTCAACTCAGGGCATCTCGGGCGAGGATGTCTAAAGCGAAAGTGGTCTAACCACCTCAGCTCAGCTCAGGGCGTCTCGGAACCCAGAGTTCTGAGGATGTCTCAGGCGAAAGGGGCCGAGACACTATCGAGCAGGGCATCATTGAGATCAGGGTTGCGAGGATCTCTCAGGCGACAGTGGCCTGACCAGCACGGGGCAGGAGATCTCTCGCTGCGTTCGCGCGCGGTTTGCGCGCGGACGCGAACGCGCCGGCGCCCGGAGACGAACGCCGGCCCCGGCATTCTTGCACGTCCCGCACATGCCCCGCACAGGTACGTACAGTATTCGCACAGGCCGAGCTCGCCAGTGGCCGAGCCAGGCCAGCGATTCCGAGATTCCCTGAGCTCGGGCCGTCAAGCCACTCTCGCCTGAGACATCCTCGCAACTCTCACCTCCTCCTCCTCCTCCTCCTCCTCCTCCTCCTCCTTCTCCTCCTCCTCCTCCTCTCGCCTCCTCCTTTTCCTCTGGCCGAGCCGAACAGGCGGGCGGGCCGGCCGAGCCGGGGGCGTCCGCCTCCTCCGCTCCCCCCTCTTCCCCCCCCATCCACCTCCCCCCCCACCCCTGCTTTTCGGGCCGAGCTGAGAAGGCGCGCGGGGGGATGTTTCACACGGAGGGCACGCCACCGCCAGCTCACGAACCGGGCGAAGAACCGCCCCCGCCAGCAGCGGGCGAGTCTAAACGCACAGCAAACTCTTTCAGGAAGCCCTGGCACGCCCCAGGTTAGCTCTGCGAAGGCCAGGAGGCGTTGGAGGCACAAGGGGTCTCAGACAGCTCCTCGGGCATGAGCGTGCATGTGCGTTGGGATGTGCACGCATGTGCGCCCGCGCGCTTCACCGCATGTGCGTGCATGTGCGGGCCCGTGCGGCCTCCCGAAGAGAGGTTGCACAGGCATGTGCGTGCATGTGCCGATGACAGATCTGCGATTCTCGAACACCTCCCGCATGTGCAGGCATGTGCGCGCATGTGCGTCGGATTGTGCGTGCATGTGCGTATGATGGATACACCAAAACACAGCGCACATGCCCCCGCACATGCCCGGGCACGACGTGCACAGTAGGAAGTCCATCCACGAAGGGCCGCACAGGCCTGGCACATGACTGGCACATGCCGCGCACATGCGCGCACATGACAGCGCAAAAACGGCCGCACATACACCCACCCAGGGGTATAGATGTGAGTGCGGTGTAATTCCATCATCGTTGATGACTCTTGGTTTTACACTGGTCCTCCTCCTCCCTCTGCTCTTCCTCAGCCTCCTCCTCCTCATCCTCCTCCTCCTCCTAACTCTTCCTCCTCCCTCAACATTATCCCTCCTCCTCCACCTCCCTTCTCCAACTCCTTCCTCCTCCCCCTCCTCCCTTCTTCTCGCCCTTCGTCCTCCTCCTCCCTCCTGCTCCTCATCATCCTCTTCCTCCTCCCCCATCCTTCTCCCTCCCTCTTCCTTCCCTCCCTCCCTCCCTCCCTCGCTTTTCTTCCTCCTCCTCCTGCTTGCTCCTCCCTCAACCCTCCGTCCTCCTCCTCCTCCTCCTGCTCCTCGTCCTCCTCATCATCTTCGTCCTCCTCTTCCTCCTTCTCCAGCTGCTCATCCTCATCCTTATCCTCATCCTCGTCATCCTCATCCTTCTTCCCCTATTCCTCTTCCATCCTGCCCCTCCTCCTCCTCCTTCTTTTCCGCCTCCCTCCTCCTCCTCCTCCTCCTCCCCCACTCATCCCCTCCTCCTCCTCCCCTCCTCCTACCCCTCCTTTCCTCCCCTCTCTCTCTCTCTCGCTTCTTCTCACTCATCCTCTCTCCTGCTCCAAATCCTCATCCTCCTCAATCCATCCTTACCTCCTCCCCCTCCTCCTTCCTCCTCCCTTCTCCTCCTCCTCTCCTCCTCCTCCCTTTTCGCTCCCCTCCTCTTCCTCCTCCATGATCTATCGCTCCTCTTCGTCCTCCTCCTCCTCCTCCCTCCTCCTCCTTCCGCCTCTCCGCCTCCCTCTCCTCCCGTATCCTTCTCCATTCTCCTCTTCCTTCCTCCTCCTCTTCCTCCCTACTCCGCCTCCTTCCATCCTCGGCCTCCATCCCTCCCTCTCTACCTGCCTCCCTCCTGCTCGTCTTCCTTCTCATCCTCC
>CAUYUJ010014467.1:175930-225930 GCA_963575745.1 Prorocentrum cordatum
GCCCCAGTGGGAAGGTGCTCATGCGCCTCCCCGCCCGCCGCATGTCCACTGCGGCACACCCCTCACACGTTCCGTGGAAGATCAAACAGAAACGGTCCACACCTCCACCGCGAGTCGATTCCGGCACACCTCTCGCACGCTTTGTGGTCCCATGGGGTACTCCACCGAAGGCCCCAGTGGCAGGGTGCATATGCGGCCCCCCGCCCACCGCGTGTCCATTTCGGCACACCCCTCAAACGCTTCGTGGTCGCATTGGGAACCTGACCGAAGGCCCCAATGGCAGGTCCACGTGCAGCTCCCTGCCCACAGCACGTCCATGTCGGCACACACACACACACACCTCACGCGCTTCGTGGCCCCAAGGAGCTGGGCTTCACCGAAAACCATCTTTGACGCCTGACCTGAAGATCGGCCCGCCCGAGCCTCGCCTTCTGTCCTCTGTCAGTGTTTGGCCTGGCGCCGCGGACGACCCGCGCGCGTCGCTGGAAGCCTCTCGGGGCGTACAACGCGCGTCGCGAGGACTCCCCTGCGCTCTGCCTGCAGGAGTTGCCCGACTCCCGCGCGCTCTGCCTGGCGCCTCGCCCGTTGTCAGCCATCCGTTTTTTCCTGCCACGTGCCGCTGACGAACGGCGCGCGTCGCCGGACTCCTTCGGGAGGACCGGGGCGCGGCGCAGGCGTTCCGCGCTGCACTCTGCCCCGAGCCGTGGGCGTCAGGGCGCGAGGACAAAAAAAAAACGAGGGAAGGCTATGGACACAAAACGGCGGCGCCCGGAGCTCGGACAAACGGGGGACGGGCAGGCAGGGGCGCCATGCAGGACGGACGCAAAGTAAAGGGAAGAAAGAGCTGGGAAGGAAATTGGCACGAATCGGCGGCGCACGGAACTCTGGCCAAACCAAGAAGACCCCCCGCTCGCCCGCGTCAGCTTTCCTCCCCCTCATCCACGCCGCAGCCCAACTGCTGGCCCCCCTCCCTCATCTCATGTGCCTCGCGATGCTCGAACGGCCCCACTGGCGGCGGCCGTATGGCGGCCCCAACACATTTTAGCACACCGTCCACGCGCTTCGTGGCCCTATAAGGAGATTCACCGACAACTGAATATGGATGGGTCCTTCGCCAGGCTAATTTCAACGGGTCGCCCGGCTTCGAGCCCCAGGACCATCACAGATCGATCTGGTTCGTGAAAAGTGCCGCAAACAAGAGATCCAGTCGCGATTTATCCGGATGTTGCACTTGGGAGTCCTCCATGGGGAGAGGCAATCGGAGGAGGAAAAGGTACGGACACCGCTGCTTGCTGTGGAGAGATCTCGCTCGTCGCCACAGCTGGATTCTCCTCAATATTCTCCCCAGAATCACCCAAGGCGAGGTCTGGCCCTGGCGGTATCTTTGTTTTTCCCCACATGCTTCGTGGGGTTATGGTTTTCTTTTCTGCCGCGTCACACCCGCGCTCGCTCACTCACCTCCCTCTTTCCCTCCTCCTGACAGCACTGTTCAGCTCAGCTCAGCACAGCACAGCTTAGCACAGCTCAGCTCAGCACAGCTCAACACAGCTCAGCACAGCTCAGCACAGCACAGCTCAGCACAGCAACGCAGCACAGCAGCACAGGGGTGGCGTTTCTCGACACCAGAGACGGTGCGCACGGGGTGGTCCCTCAGCGCGGTCTCTATGCGTGCCAGGGTCGGAAAGCGTGGCAGGTGTGGTACTTGTTCGACACCAGAGAGGGTGCGCAGGGGTGGTCCATGAGCGCGGTCTCTATTCGTGCCAGGGTCGGAGAGCGCGGCAGGGGTGGCACCTTCTCAACACCAGAGAGGGTGCGCAAGGGGTGGTCCCTCAGCGCGGTCTCTATGCGTGCCAGGGTCGGAAAGCGTGGCAGGGGTGGTACTTTCTCGACACCAGAGAGGGCGCGCAGGGGTAGCCACGAGGGGTGCGCTGGGGGTGGGGGCCCTGTGCGCTGCAGGCTCCCAAGGCGTGGAAGGCGTGGCATTTCCTCGACGCCACAGGGGGTGCGCTGAGGGTGGGGGCCGTATGCGCTGCAGGCTCCCAGGGCGTGGCAGGCGTGGCATTTCCTCGACGCCACAAGGGGTGCGCTTGGGGTGGGGGCCCTTGCGCTGCAGGCTCCCAGGGCGTGGCAGGCGTGGCATTTCCTCGACGCCACAGGGGGTGCGCTTGGGGTGGGGGCCCTATGCGCTGCAGGCTCCCAGGGCGTGGCAGGCGTGGCATTTCCTCGACGCCACAAGGGGTGCGCTTGGGGTGGGGGCCCTATGCGCTGCAGGCTCCCTGGGCGTGGCAGGCGTGGCATCGCTTCGACGCCACAAGGGGTGCGCTTGGGGTGGGGGCCCTATGCGCTGCAGGCTCCCAGGGCGTGGCAGGCGTGGCATTTCCTCGACGCCACAGGGGTGCGCTGGGGGTGGGGGCCGTATGTGCTGCAGACTCCCAGGGCGTGGCAGGCGTGGCATTTCCTCGACGCCACAAGGGGTGCGCTGGGGGTGGGAGCTCGTATCTTGTCAAGAACTGTAAACACCTTGGCTCAAGCCGGCTCGGCGCGCCTGCGCTCTCACGCAGGCGCGCTCCTGTAGTCCTACTTCAGAGCACCGCCCGACCTGCGCGGCAGCCATGCCTCCCAAAATCGCCGTGGACGTGCTGCCACCTCCATGTTTGGCGATGAAGACCGCAATGGTTCAGATGGGCGGCGACGTTAGCGTGGAGACCTCCCGCAGATGCGCCAACGGAGTGGTGCAGTCCGTTTTGAATGCGTACCGCCGCCAGCTTAACGATTAGTGGCCCGATACGCTCTACGCGAGGTACTCGGAGATGAACGACGACGGCAAGAGGCAGTGCTTGGTGGCGTACCTGCAGAACCCTGCGTCGGGCGGATTCCCCCAGGAAGCTCTTTTAGACGACGGCGGCGGCCCGCCGGCGAAGGTGCGGCGAGTGCGCCCGAGTGCGGCTAGCGTGGCTCGTGGTGGTGGCGCTGGTAGTGGTAGCGTGGTGCACACAGGACATAAAATAAAGTATGTGGGGTTCCTCGGTAGCGGAATTCTTTTGCCACTCTGGCAGAGGGCGAGTCGACGCCGATTGCAAAGACGAGGAGGGGAAGGGGGAGGAGGAGGTGGAAGCAGGAGGTGGAGGAGGAGGAGGAGGAGCAGGAGGAGGAGGAGGAGGAGGAGAACGAGGACGACGAGGAGAAGGAGACAAAGACAGGAGGAGGAGGAGGAGGAGGAGGAGGAGAAGCGAGGAGAAGCGAGGAGAAGCGAGGAGGATGCAGGAGGAGGAGAAGCCAGGAGAGGAAGAGGAGGAGGAGAAGGAGGAGAAGGAGGAGGAGGAGGAGGAGGAGGGGGAGGAGCGGGGGAGGATAAGGTGGAGGCAGGAGGAGGGGGAGGAGGAGGAGGAGAAGGAGAAGGAGAAGGAGGAGGAGGAGGAGGACGAGGAGAAGGAGGGCCTTCTCGGCGAAGCCAAAAATTAGCCTGGCGAAGAATCCATCAATATGCAGCAATGAGTACCGCAGTTGTGGGCATCGTCTTCCGTGGAGCTCCCTCTGGGGCCACGAAGCGCTGTCCTAGGTGAGGAACCAGATGCGAACTGCGCCACTGGGACCTTCGGTGGAGCTCCCATTGGGGCCACGAAGCGCTGGAATGGGCGGAGGAACCGCATGCGGACTGCGCCACTAGGACCTTCGGTGGAGCTCCCCATGGGCGGGGAAAACCATGCGAACTGCGCCTCTGGAACCTTCGGTGGAGCCCCCTCCCGGACACGAATCGCTCTACTGGGTGGGGGAATCGCATGCGGACTGCGCCACTGAGACCTTCGGTGGAGTTCCCTGTGAGGCCACGAAAAGCTGTACTGGGTGGGGTGACCGCATGCGAAATGCGCCACTGGGACCTTCGGCGAATCTCCCTATGGGGCCACGAAACGCTGTACTGGGCCGGTGAAACGCATGCGGACTGCGCCGCTGGGACCTTCGGTGCAGCTCCCTCTGGGACCACGAACCGTTGTACTGGGTGGGGGAACCGCATGCGGACTGCGCCACTGGGACTTTGGTGGAGCTCCCTCTGGGGCCACGAAACGCTGTGCTGGGCGGGTGAACCGCATGCGAACCGCGCCACTGGGACCTTCGGTGGAGCTCCCTCTGAGGACACGAAGCGCTGTGCTGGGTGGGGGAACCGCATGCGGACTGCGCCTCTGGGACCTTCGGTGGAGCTCTCCATGTGGCCACGAGACGCTGTACTGGGCGGGGGAAGCCACATGCGGACTGGGCAACTGGGACCTTCGGTGGAGCTCCCTATGGGGCCACGAGACGCTGTGCTGGGTGGGGGAACCCCACGCGGACTGCGCCACTGGGACCTTCGGGGGAACTCCCTCTGGGGCCACGAAACGCTGTACTGGGTGGGGGAACCCCACGCGGACTGCGCCACTGGGACCTTCGGTGGAGCTCCCTCTGAGGCCACGAACCGCTGTACTGGGCGGGTGAACCGCATGCGGACTGCGCCACTTGGACCCTCGGGGGAGCTCCCTCTGGGGCCACGAAACGCGGTGCTGGGTGGGGGAACCGGATGCGGACTGCGCCTCTGGGACCTTCGGTGGAGCTCCCTCTGGGGCCACGAAACGCTGTACTGGGCGTGGGAACCGCATGCGGACTGCGCCTCTGGGACCTTCGGTGGAGCTCTCCCTGTGGCCACGAAACGTGTGAGGGGTGTGCCAAAGTGAGGGGGGTGACGGGAGGGGGGAGGGGAGGAGGAAGGAAGTGGGAGGGACGATGGGTGCTCTCTTCAAAACGAAGACCCAACACCACAGGATGGCTGGGACAGAGCAAGCGGACCTCCGTATGGGAATGCAGTTTTCTGTGTTTCGAAAGAGGGAGGGGGTCTGGTGGGGGTACGCGGGGGGAGGGGGGGGGGGGGCACACCCCCAGCGGACAGCGGGCGGGAGCGAGGGCCAGGGCGACCGCGAGCCACCGCCAGACTGTCTGTCACATCCGCGACACTCTTCCTCTCTCTACTTGCACCCACCTCCTTGCCCTCTCGCCACTTCTGCGCTGCTGCAACTCGCGCTCTGTCACTCTCCCGCTGCACGCAGCGTGCTGTTTACCTGGTGGGTGGGCGGGGGAGTCGATTGCGAAGACGAGGAGGAGGAGGAGGTAGAGGCAGGAGGTGGAGGAGGGGAGGGGAGGAGGAGGGCAGGGGGAGGAGGAGGGGGGGGAGGAGGAGGGAGGGGGAGGAGGAGGAGGAGGAGGAGGAGGAGGAGGAGGAGGAGGAGGAGGAGGAGGAGGAGGAGGAGGAGGAGGAGGAGGAGGAGGAGGAGAGGGCCCCCGGCCAGGGGCGGCCACGGACCACCCGGCCGCGCACGAAGACCAGCGCAGCAGGCCCTCCTTCTCACGCCACGCCCCCCTCTGTCAGCACCTCCCGTCTCCCGTTCTCCGTCTTGAGAGAGTTGCCTGAAGTCGGGCGTGTCCCCCTACAGGGGGATTCTCGACGGAAGATAAACAATACCCAACAAGTACTCCAAGATGGTCAGAGCATGTTCAAAACGTAGTCCCCTGACTATGTTTTGACTATTTTTGGAGATTCCCCCTGTAGAGGGACAGGCCCGACCCAAGACTTGCTCGCAGGTGTCCTCCGCCCGTTCGTCGCCGCCCCCCCCTTGACGCCTCTCCTGCACCATTCAGGGGTGCAGGAGAGGAGGCCCGAGCGTGCCTCCCCTGGAGCGTGCCCTGTGGCTTCGGGGTCGACCCCCCCTCGAAGCTGCTGATGTCATGATGTCTGTCCTTCAGATTCCTTTTGGAAGCCCTGGTGGATCTTTAGAACCTCTCGGGCTCAGAATCATGAGGGTTCCCCAAGGAAGCCTCCTACTTACACAAGGGATCTGGATGGTCGTCCTGCCCCAGGGCATCCTCGGTTGGGTGGCTCCGAGCTTGCGCCATACAGTCGGGCCAAGTTTGGTTGGGGGTGGGTGGGGGGAGCGGGCGGCAAAACAAGGAACCTTCGACGGAGGCGGAGGGAGTATGTTAGGCCAATGGTCCTCGTTGAGGAACATCGCGCCTACAGTCAGCAAGCCACCGGCAACGAACATGAGCATGACAGCATGGCGCGCCGAGAAGCACGTGTCGTTCGTCAAGATATCTTCAAACATCCACAACATATTCCCTGTCAGCCAGAGGAGCTCGGCTGAATTGAGCGCCGTCTCGAACAGATTTCGCTCCGAAAGGCGGCGTCGCACACAATCACTTTGGACTGCGATGGCCACAGCTCCTGCAGTACCGGCCACAAAGAATAAGGACGATGGAGGTTTGTAGTGCCAAATCCCGAGCAGATTGCACACGCCCCAGCTTGTGTCCATGATGACCCATGGGAGAGTGAAGAACTCGTAGTACACCGGCAAAGTCAGGCAGCGCAAGCCAACGTAAGTCTCCTCGCCGAGTGCCGCTGTCAGCAGCGGATCGGCCATGCTGCGCTTGCCGTCTGCCCGCCCGCCCAAAGCACAAGGAAAGAGACCATTTCCAGGATGCTGCTTGGAAGGCCTTCGCACCCAGCGGGCCAAGTAGAAGAGACTCAGCCCTACGCTCGTGGCCAGCATGTCGGCCACGGCGCAGCTCATGCACAAGGCGTATACCTCCGTGCCCCGGGGGCCTCGGAGACGGTGAAGGGCAGTTATCTCGTTCAGGAATCCCGCGGGTTCGTTTTCGCACCACGTGTACTCGCTGAGGGACCAGACGATGTTGCCCAGCAGCCAGAGGAGCAGAGAGAGCTCGTTGGCGAACTCAAAAGTCCAAGCCTGGGGGCAACGAGCCGACGCTAGCACGAAATTGCACGCTTACCTCAGCAATCAGCGTTGCACAGAAAGCAACGCTGCCTCTCAGCAACACGCGGTACACAACACAAGGAAACTGGCATGGCGGGGTACTTGAAGCCTTGTACAATCAACACTAGATTAACGCAAGTGTGGGGACAGGATCGGCATTTGTGCCGTCTGGTTCTGCACCGCAGAAGATCTATCTGGTTTGGGGCTGGAGATGAGCAGAGTGTGCCCCCTAGACGGCGGATTCCCGAAACCCTGAACCCAAAGACGTTCATATATCTTGGTGGCGCATCGTTTAATTCCGCCGCCTTCCGCAGGCCTTTTACCAATTCCCGCCGGCGGAAGCGGCCTCGCTTTACTTCTGCCGCCTTTCCGCCGCCCTTCAGCCGCCTTCTGCCGCGGAAGATATGGCAACTCCTTCGATCCTCGAAGGCGAAACCCTTTTTCTGGAACGCCTCATCTGATCATGCGTGCGGGTTCGGTCTGCTCTGGCGTCGGCCATCCCGTCTTCGTCCGCATCCTCCTCGTCCTATTCCTCTCGTTCCCCCTCCTTTTTCGCCGCCGCCTCTTCACGCTATAAGAACGCATGAGAAATACACCTGTGCACCACAATCAAGTGGCGAAGGTTTTGCAAACACCAGTGACATAGTCGTTCTGGAGTGTATTCCGCAAGGAGGCTGCACACACATTCGCAACAGAGCAGAAAGCAGGAAACTGGGAGGACGGCCCCACGACGGCGGCAAGAGACACCCCAGACGGCCAAGAGCGCAAACAAACGACCCAAGAAAGACCCAAGGCGGCCCAGAAGGGCCCGCACAACGGCCAAAAGTGTCCCCAAGGACCCCATGGCTGCCATGCTTGAGCCAAGGACGACAACGGGAGAAACTGGAGGAAACCACGATAACGAGAAGAGAATCCGCAACGCGACGCGTGAGAGCGTGTCGCATGTCACGGCTCGTCCAATCCTGGGGGCACGAGGTGTCACGCGCCGCGGCCTTGTGCGCCCCCCTGAACCGTCGCAATCCAGAACGCTGGACTGGCACGGTGGCGGGACTTGCCAGGGGCAACTGAAAAGTCATCACGATCGCCATCGTCGTCGTCATCACCGCCGTCGCGTTCATCAGCGTCACCATCATCACCATCATCATCGGGGTCGTCGTCGTCGTCGTCATCGCCATTGTCGTCCATCGCCGATGTAGCAGGATCGTCTCTCGGTGGGGCGCTTGGGCGAAAATATGCCGGGGAGATCGACGGAGGCGCTGACAACCAATATGGCGATGATGATGATAAATGGGATGACGCTAATGATGATGACGATGAGGGTGTTTCATGTATACATTCGTTCACTCATGCCTTCAACCCCGTGTCCGCCTGGGCTCCCTGGAGACAACATGCGCAAGGCAGGGAATTGCAAATCCTGGAACCCGAATCAGTGGGCCACCACATGCTTTCGACCAACGAGCTCTGCGTCTTAACGCACCACACGAGCGGCTACAACGCGGAAAACGTGGAGCTACATGGCTCTGGCCCCCTGAACGTAGCCCCTCCAATAAAGCCAGGGTCCTGGAGGACTGACCTCAAGGCGCCTCTCACGCCATGCGAGGTGGACAATACACCAATTAAGCAACGAATCGTTGAATGTATAAACCTGTACTGACACTCGCGGAAATGTGGCGCGAGGAATGTGCGTTCGCACGGTGCGACGATGGCAACTATTCCACATAACTGGCGCTCCACCACAAGCGCAACGACGCGGCAATCCGACTTAGCTAGCTTAGGATACGCAACATGGCGTCAGACACTCGACATCAAAATGGTCGTCTGCGCCGATGAGCGCAATCCACTTGGTCAGACCTCGTACTCTGTACACGCAATGTGGTTCCATGGCGCCATGCATAAGTCGGGGCACTTCGTGACGATGTTCCTCTTGGTCACGCGCAGGACCCTGTTCTGCTGCAACGTCGCACGGGAGATGTTCAGCGGCAGGTCCTCGGAGCAAACCAGTCCCTTCACGTAGTTGAGCCACTTGGGCACCAGCTCGCCGCAGTCGCGCATAAGGAGGAGGCGTCGAACGTATTGCTCTATATTGTTGTGCGTATGATTGGCCTCCAACAGGTCGAAGGGTGCCCGGCGCGGCACGAAGAGCAGCGCACGGAACCCCACTTGGTCCTCAGCGGCAACATGCTTCATAGCCAGGTGGTCGTCCCAGTCGTTGGACACGGCTTTGTAGAACGAGGCGTACACCTCGTTTGTCACGCTCCCAGTCTTGCGCTGCGTTGCTCCCACTCGTGGGATACATCCGTGACCTTCCTGGTAGTTTCATCCTCCTGCTATTTCTCCTCATCGACCCCCCCGATATTCGGCTCGTCGCCATCGTTCCCCTCGTCATTCGCCCCTTCCTCCTCGTCCTGGAGTCCGTCACCGCATTCTCCAATGAGTTTTCCACGTGCAGTTCACTGAGGAAAACGATGAACTCAGAGTGCTTCTTGACCAGATCCATCAGGCGGCGTTCCTCCAAGAACTCCGGTTGGTCCTCATTCAGGTAACAGTTGACATTGGTGCTGCGTTTGATCTTCCCGTGGGCCATTTGTGTGTCCTTTTGCACCGCGAAGGAACCGCCAGCATGGGACTCCCAGACGTACTGTTCGTCGTCGATGTTCGTGCGACATTCGCGCACCATGTCCGAAACCGAAACGAAATACGCGGAATACAACGCGGCACATGTACAAACGGGTGCTGTGACGAGGGCATTCGTGTTCCTTCCTCGAGGCTAAGACACCATCATGTGCAATTGATGGCCCGCCCAATTGTCCCAAATGCTCTCGCTTGGGAAGACCGATGCCGCGCTGCTAGAAGAGCCTGAGCAACACGACAGCTGTAAGATGATGATGGTGATGGACACGATGGCGATGACGTTGTTGGTAACTGCTCTGGGGGTGTCGAATCACTGGCATTACTTCATACTGGTGTAGATTTGATGTCAAGGGCCATAGAAACAAGCAATACGGCTCAACTACAAGAGGGCTGCTCCCGCAAGTTGTGACCACGCTCTCTCATGCAACTTGCAACCGCGGCGGTTGGTCGCCGATGTCATGCAGTTGAATATCAATGTCGAAGCACATTGCGAACGGGCCTTATCCAGTCCAAGGACAAAACCAGCAATTCTTGCCTGCCAGAAGATCTGCGGACGTTCTGGCGTGCAGCACGTCGGCAAGTTCACTCCCAGACACGTGAAGTCAGGCGAAATGGTTCCTCCTTCCGGTGCACCGCGTGGCAGTATGCGTACACCTGTCCACACTGCACGACGGACAGCAATCATATCCAATCAGATGTAATCTTCGTTCCCTTCAGGTTCGGGAGCTCCGTGATTTGACGCCAGGCTTACTTCTCACCCCACTCCGACAAGCGACGATGCGACGTGACATCGTAAAGCAATCTATATTCATGCCACACGCCATCGAGACAAACTGCAAGTGTTACGAATGCGTAGTCCGGCAGATCACAAACCAACACTTGGATACATCTTCTTTACATATTCACAAAGTAGTGTCCTATACTTGTTCATACACGTACGGGTATAACTGGCATCGGCAACACATGATTTAATCGCGAACTGCTCATTCGCGATGTCCTGTTCGCTGCGATCACTACTAGGGAAATGCGCATCCAAAGCTTCAGTACGACTTTATGCTCAACCCGTGGTTCCAAGGCATGCGTCATCGTCTGGGGTCAATTTGACTTGGTACATGTCCTTGGACGGTCGATCCCATCCGCTATGTTGCAAGGCAACCATGAGTTGGTTTGGATACAATTGGCCGCAAAGACAGTATGAGAAAAAAGACGCGGTGGTGGTGATACTGATGATGGTGCTGACGAAGACGGTTGTGGTAGTAGTGATCATGATTGTGATGGTGACGGTGGCATCGGCGATGGAATTGGCGGGGTGATGGTTGCGACGGCAACAAAAGCGACGACGACGACAATGCCAAGAACAAAGACAATGACGATGACGATGATCATGCTGAGTCTGATGAAGATGGTGATGATGGTGATGATGATACTGATGATGGCAATGATGATGACGGTGACGATAACAAGTATGATGATAGTGGCGATGGTGATGCTAACGATGATAATGATGATGATGATCATGGCGATGATGTTGGTGCTGATGCTGATGACGATGACGACGATGATGGTGATGGCGATGGCGATGGTGATGGTGATGATGAGGATGACGATGACGATGACGACGACGACGACGACGACGACGACGACGACGACGACGATGATGATGATGATGATGATGATGATGATGATGATGATGATGCGAAGGAGGAGGATGATAATTACGACGATGACGATGATGGTGATGGCTTCACTCGGAAGACACAAGGTCAAGACGCACAGGACCACGGATCATTCCACCCCTAAGGGCGCACCCCGACAGCCACAGAGGCAGACAAAGCACAGGTGCAGCACACTCCTCACCCCACCCGTGTGGAGGGGCGGTCCCCCCTCGCTCCACCCCTCGGCCCCCGGTTATTAGCAAGGAAGGACCCCCAGCTCTCGTTGGCAGAAGACCTGAGTTGGGAGGTCCAAAGCATCAGGGATCAGGGGGTATCTTTTGCAGATGTCGATCTCACGCGCTAGCCTCGGACCGGGACACCGTTCTGGACTGGCGCACGCCTTGTCCAGCAGGTGGCGTCGCGACCTGCCCTCGGCGGGCCGCAGGCCCTTTCCTGCGCGGCAGCGGCGCGCCGCGCCTTGACAAGCAAATCCGTGAGCCCATCCCAGAAGATGCTCCCCTCCCGCAAAACGAAGCCAGGACGAGGATAGCATCGGGTGAGGATACATCGAGGATCTCTGATATCCAGCGGCTCTGGAGGATGTCTCGGGCGCCGCGGCCTCCTCAGAGCGTTCCGGAACGCCCTGAGAGCGTTCCCGAACGCTCTGGAACGGACTTATCTTCGTCCTAGCCCCGCCCGACCTCCCGCCCTCCCACACTGCACAGGCCCTCCAGTCCTGCCACCTGCCACCCCTCCCCGAGCTGGTCTTTAGACCGGCTGCGGGGCTGGTGGGGTGGGGCGCGCAGCTACGAACCACAAAAAAACAAAACAACGGGGCGCGATTAAACCGCCAACAAAAAAACTGCCGCGGTCGCGCGCGAGCGCTGCCAGCGTGCTGCGCGCGCCCGGGGGGGCCAGCGCCCAACGGCGGCCGGCCAGCGTGCGGGAGCTTCTCCAGGGAGGGGGCCGCTCGCTAACGACGCCAGCCGTGAGGGGGGAGCAAAGGGGAAGGGGGGCGGATGGCTGCTTCTCGAGATGGGCGTTGGGGGGAGGCTCAGAGAGGCTGGAGAGACCCGCGCGCTCCACGAAACATTCCTCGGAATGCCTGCGCTACATGTGCCAGCGTATTGCTGGGAATAGGTGGGGAGCGACAGAGAAAGAGAGGGAGAGAGAGAGGTCAACAGCAGAGGATGGAGCAAGACGGCGAGGGAGGCATGGAGATGTGCAACGTCCGACCTTACCAGCGACTGGAAACGGCAACGCGAGTGGTTTGGCCAATCGGTGTCATCAGCATCATCAGCATCAGCATCATCCTGTCCACAACCACAGTCATCCTCATCCTCATCCCGATCATCGTCATTGTCGTCATCATCGCCATCATCATCCTCGGCATCACTATCATCAACATCATCCTCATCACCATCATAATCATCACTATCACCAACATCACTCTCATCACTAATCATCTTCATCACTACCATTACCATCCTCATCGCTATCAACACGATCATCAACAACTGGACCGGACAAGAACGGGAAGCGTCGTCTTTGTCCACTAGGTGTGTAAAATATGCTCTTGTGTTGGTCTACCGCGCAGATGTGTCATGGCGTGCGTGCGCTTGCGCGTGCGAGTGCGTGCGTGGAATATGTGCATGTGCGTCCGTGCGTGGTCTGCGGCACTGCTGTGTTATGCTGTGCTGCTCTGCCGTGCTCCTATTGTCTGCGTGAACGTATGTTGCCTCTCTGTGTGTGCGTGTGTGCGTGTTTGTATGTGTATGTATGTGTCTGTGTGTGCGTGTGTGTGTGTTTGTATGTGTGTGTGTGTGTGCGTGTGCCTGTGTGCGTGTGCCTATGTGCGTGTGCATGTGGGTGCGGCCGTGAAATTAGATGTTCTATGTGTTCGGCCGTGCTCCTGCGTGTTAACGTTAAAGTTAAAGTTAAAGTTAAAGTTAAAGACGGGGCCTTCAAGGCAAGTGGTGGCCAGAAACGCAGGCAGGGCCAGACGGGGCCCGCGTCCCGAAAGAAGCCGAGTCCAGAGACACGCCCTCCCCAGAGGGGCCACCTAGGGCCGCCTCTCGACACGGGCCAGGGAAGGCGGGCGGCAAAGCCACTGGCTCTGGTCCCCAACCCGCCCAAGCCAATCATGCAAGCACTGCGAGAACAGAAGGTACGCATGATCACAACCCAAGCTCAACTGCATTGCAAATACACCACGCGCACATTCAAATGCAGGAGACATAACCCACTGAACAACCACAGCCCCCCACCTCCAATGGGGAACAGACGTGCAAGGCGAACCATCACTCAGAAGGCATTCCGAACACGCAGGGAAAATACGTCTCACAAGGAGCACCAACCACGCTGCTCCAACCACTCCTCGATTCCAAGCCTGGAGGCAGCGGCGCCCCGCCTGCAGTACCTCCAGCGCTCGCTCCTTCATCCGAGGGCGCCTGCGCCGTCGCGGAATCAGCCGTGAGCCAAGCGCGGGCGACGGCCGCTCTCGCGCGCCACCAATCACGAGCCGCGACCTCGCCTCGAGCCTTGGCGCCGCCGCCCCCACGGAAGAAGGCCTGCGGGAAGGCGTCGAGGTGCGCGGCGGCGGCGGCAGCAACGCGTCCAGCAGGTTCGGCAGCTGGCTGCTCCCCAACCGAGCAAGAGGTGGCCACGTCGGCCTCGCCGTCGAGGATCACGCCGTCGGAGTCGGAGCACTCGCCAGCAGCGCGCGGCGGCTCTTTGCGGGCTTTGCGGTGGGGTCCTCCAGCGCATACAAGCAGCGGTGCTCCCCGCGGCCACCAGGCGTAAGTGGCTCTACCGAGCGTGTGAAACGCTATCTATAACAGACGCAATCTGCGAGATTGCGTGAATTAGCTTCGAGGCGGCCGTTAACTCACAGACCGTCACGGTTGACTCCCTATCGAGGCCAAACGCCTCCTCGGCAATCACGTGACACTGTAAAGCATTTTGATGTTCTACAAAAGCCGGCAGCCACCAGCCTCCCCCAGCCCAATATCCGAGGTGCCCCCATCGAAGTAACCTCTCAATCCTAAAACTTTCGAAGTATATAGAGGGGCAAGATACTCGTTTCTCTTCGATGTGTGTGGGCAAGCTCTGCAGGCCCACGTGAGTTCATCAACATAACTGTTACCCTCCCTATAAAGATGTTTGATCGGGTCAGCCCCCGCACACGCAGTTCTCAAGCAGGTGTCCGTTACAGCACCAAGAGTGTTTTGTGCCGCCTCCAAGGTGTTGTTATAGCCCATGTTCGTGCACCTCCAGTGCCCTCTTATCCATTGGACAAAACACAAGCTGTCACCCAGTATTTCGAATGGAATCTTATCCGACTCATAGTCAAAGATAGTCTCATTTTCAAAGTTATGAGCAATGCGACGCGCAATCCTATCATCGTTAACTTTCTTCTCCTCCTCCTCCGTACGTGCAACCGTAACTCTGGGCTTGGCCAGATAGTCAAGAATGGCGGGCAGGTGCAATCTGTTGAGTAACTTTTCAACGAAGATCGACCAATCTTCTTTCCCAAACATCATGGTCTCCCACCACTTCGTATTGCCATTTTGATCCGCAATGAAGACATCTTCCCATTTTCTCCAACCGACGTATTTAGTACCACCACGCCATCCAAGAAGAGCAGCCTGGGTATCCCTCGAGCGTGCAGCGAACGCGCGACGATGAGCGGACCAGTCACCTGACGCATGCATCATGCCCAACCGCGCCTGAGAGTAGGCGTTGAGTTTGAAGGCATTCACGTTTGCGCCAGAGGGTCGTGCCTCACGCGGCTCACTAACATGATTGGAAGAGGGAGGGCCCCGCGGTCGCTTACTTCCCTGTGGAGCAGCACACGGACTATCGGCGGAAGCGATGGGGTCAACATTCACATGTGCAATACACCGTCTCTTTTGACTGCCCCTTGGCGAACATATTTCATCCCGATCTCTTTTGTCACATGGGCGCTGGGGTTGTCTGACACGCTTGGCGTGCTCCTCCTGGCTCGCAGTGAGACTCGGGCCAGAGCTCCTCTTCTCTCCCCTGGCGGCCAGACGGGTCTCCACGATTTGCCTGCGACGATTCTTGGCCACGGGCGTGGGTTCGCTCTCACCGTCGACTGGGGGGGCTGTGGCCGCAGGACTAACAGTGCCCTGCGATTCGCGCTGCCTGCTCCTTTCTTCCAAGAGCCTGGCGCACTCAAACAGATGCGCCACTTGCAGCGGATCGTTCAAAGGAGCTCTTATTCTGGACGCAGACGACACACGACCAGAAGAACAGTGAGCATCCTTTTTGTTCGGCTCCAAAGGAACTCTTATACTGGACGCAGACGACACGCGACCAGAAGAACGTTGACAATCTTTTTTTGTGCTCGGTCATTCCCCCGCGGCTACCAAACATAGCCGCGGATCTCTGGGGCTCAGGCGAAACACTCTGAGGCAAAGCACGAGGCGGACTATGAGAATGAATAAAGTGTGTACTGTGTGTCCGCCAGAGCGGACACACAGTACACAATACATATGAGTAAAGCGCGCGGCGGCGCCGCCAGAGCGCCCGCGGCCTGCGCGAAGTCCACCTCGAAGTCAACCTCCGACACCCCGGGGAAGAGAGGGGAAGGCACGTAGCAATCGCCGACGCGGGCGCCACGCCCGACGCGGGCGCGCCCTGCCAGCTCGAACTCCATGTTAAGCTGCTGCTGCGCCTCGTCGCACCCATCGGCGTCGATCTGGGCCTGCGCCACCTGGGCACCGCCGCCGCCGGCAACGGGGTCAATCCCAGCTGGGGCGAAGGGCCTCGCAGCCGACCGCAACGCCGTGCGCAAGGCCACAACTCGGCCAAGCTGCGGCAGCGCCTCCGCCTCGCAAGTCTCCACGTGGCACTCGATCTTGCGCTCTCGCCTCGCCTCCAGCCTGGCGGGCCGCTGGGGCCGCCGCAGGGCGAGGCCGCGCGCCGGCGCAACCCTGGCCCCAGAGGCGTCGGCGCGGAGAGCCACATTCCTCCGCGCTGCATCCTCCTGCTCGGGGGCCACTCCCCGCAGCAAGGCCGTCAGCGCGGGCGCGATCGCCTCCAGGCGGTCGGCCAGCTCGGCGTCGCCCACGTAGGACGCGAAGCACCGCCGAACGGCCTCCAGCTCGCTGCGCAGGGCCGCTGCATCCGCGAGCGCCGCCTTCACTCCTTTGTCCGCTGCCTCGAGCGCCCGCCTCCGAGCCGCAGAACGCTCCGCGCGCGTCCGCCGCGGCTCGCCGAGGCAAGCGCGCGCAGCACCAGGAGCACTGCCCAGCGCCCCCGCCCGCGCCATCATGCCCAAGCGCCCGCCGCCGCGCGCCCGAGCCAGGCTTGAGCCAAAATGGCTACGGATGCTCCTGCGTGTTGTGTCGTGCTCCTGCTTGTTCTGCCGTGCTCCTGTGTATTATGCCGCCTGCTCCGCCGTGCTCCTATGTGTACTGCCGTGCTGCTGTGTATACTGGCGTGCTCCTGTGTGTTCAGCCGTGCCCCTGTGTGTCCTGCCGTGCTCCTGTTTGATCTGCCGTGCTCCCGTGGGTCTTGTGTGATCTGCCGCACTCCTTTAAGTTCTGCCATGTCTGTGTATTGTGCCGTTTTCCCATGTACTCTGTTCCTGCGTGTTCTGCCGTCATGCCTGCTGTGCGCCTGTGCGTTCTGCCATGGTCCTGTGTGTACTGCCGTGCTCCTGTGTCTTCTGCCGCGCTCCTGCTTGTCCTGCCGTGCCCATGTGTGTTCTGCGTATTCCGCCGTGTTCATGCGTGGTCTGCAATGCTAAAGTTAAAGTTAAAGACGGGGCCTTCAAGGCGCATGGGGAAAACAAGCTGAACGCGGACAGGGCCAGACGGGACCACAGTTCCCGAGAGAAGCCGAGTCCCAAAGCAAAGCGAGCCACGCGCGCCTACTCGCCACAGGGAGCAACACTCGTGAGCAGAAGGATGCTTATTCTTCACTCACTCTCAGACGGCGGGCCGCGGCGCGCCAGACGGCGGCGGACCCTGCGGCTCACCTGGCCGCCGATCGCCGTGCTGTTCGCGGCGGCGAACTCCTTCGTGCACGCCGAGGAGCTCAGCTCTCGTCGAGGCTGGCTGCTGCAGGGGCAGGCTGGCAGCCGCCACCTCCGCCGCCTGCGCTGCCGCGGGAGCAGCTGGGCCGCCGCCTGAGCTGCTGGCTGCGACCGAGGCACCACCTGCAGACTCCGTTTCGATGCCGAGCCACTCCAGGTAGCGCTCCTGGGCGTGTCCCGGCACTGGCCCTTGCGAACGCAGAGCGGGGGTGCCCTTTCCCTTCGCTCTCTGCTTATCCGCTCGTGGCCTGCCTCCAGGGTGGAGCCCTCGCCCCCGCAGGCTGCGCTGGTTCCTGCCTGACTTGCTCGTCTCATCGCCTGGGCACCGTTCCTTCAGGCGAGGCTTGGCTCCAGCGCGGCTGCCCAGCACCCTGTGGGCCCCGCACCTGGAGCAGGCCGCGATCTCCAGGGCGCCCTCGCCTTCGCCCGCGCAGGCGTAGCAGAGCGCGTGCGTGTTCCGCCTTGCTGCAATGCTCCTGCGTGTTCTGCCGTGCTCCTGTATGTTCTGCCGTGCTCTGCCGTGCTCCTCCTGCTGTGTTAAAGTTAAAGTTAAAGACGGGGCCTTCAAGGCAGGTGGTGGCCAGAACGCAGACAGAGGAGGCCACCTTGGGCCCCCTTCCCAGACACGTGCAGCACAGACAGAAGGCGAAGCCTCTGGTATATACTACACAAGATAGCCATCAAGTGCAGCACTGACAAGAGCATATACTACACAAGAACACACCAAGCGCAGGACCGAAAAGGATAGATACGACACAATACCCCATTCGACTCGCAACTGCACTAATCCACTCACTCACTGCGTGCCCCGCGGGGCCTATACGAGCTACAGCCCTCCACGCAATCTGATAGGGCGATCTATCTCTCCGGCGCGCTCAACAGACATCCCAGGCGGAAGGGCTTCAACCAGACGAGGCCCGACCGCGAACCTCGCCCCGCGACGCAGCGGCCTCCGTGTGGGAGGAATCCTGAGGCCGAAGGAGTCGCCCTCGATCATGTGCATGAGGTCAACGGCATTTGCGCGGCGCGCCCAGGCGGGGCCCAGAAACCTTGTCGCGCTCCCCCGCCGAAGAATACCACGCATGCCCGAGCAGCTCCCAATCTCGAAAACGCGCGGGGCATCTGCAAAGCGGACTCTCCGCACCCGCAGCACACCGCCCGCAGCCTCGGGGACGGCGCCCTCGTCCAGCGATGGCCCCAGCCAGACTCTGGCGACTGCCGCGCGCGCCAGCTACCAGCCAGGGGCATGACGAGATGCCGCGCTGCCAGGCTGCGAAACTGGCACGGCGCCCTGCGGCGGGCCCGCGGCCCCACTCACCCCTTCAGAGCCGTCGACCAGGGCGGGGGGGGCGCCCCTGGTCGGAAACTCAGCAGCAGCCGCCTCGCCACGCGGAGAGCCCTCGTCGCCGTGATCCTCGAACACCAGAGAGCGGCGGCGGGGGGCGCGACGAATAGCACGTCGCGCCGCGCGTGCAGAGGCGGCCGCGGCCGTCCAGCGGCAACCAGCAGCCCGAGCTCGGGACGAAAGGGGGCGCGTCGCGACGGAGCCCGCTCTCGGCCTCGAGGGGCGGGGAGCCCTGCAACAGCACGTGAGCCGCGGGCTGGGTGTCCGCCCTCCTCGCCTCGAGCCTACGCGCGTGCTTCTGGGCCTTGCGCAGCTCGGCATGGCCAGCTGAGACCAGAGACACGCCGCAGGACCCCTCGGAGTGGAGCGCCACGTTGCGCCGAAGGATGTCCAGCGCCTCGGGCCGCTCGCCCGCGAGGAGGGACGTGAGGGCAGGAAGAACACAGGCGACCCTCTCCGCAACCTCCGCGTCGCCGAAGAGGTGCAGCAGCGCAGACTCGAAGGCGAGAGCCTTGCGTTCAGCGGCCACCAGCCTGCTCTCCAGCTCGAAAATGAGCCGGTCGGCGGACGCGCGCGCGCCGGCTACCCCACGGATGGGGCCCCCCCGCAGCCGCAATGCCGAGCTCAGGGGACCCCGCATGGAGTCTTGAGCCAGCATGGCTTGAGCCAGAATGGCTTGAGCCAAAAAGGCTACGGACCTCCTGCTGTGTTCTGCCGCGCACCTGTGTGTTCTGCCGTGCTCCTGTGTGGTCTGCAATGGTCCTCTGTGTTCTGTGCGTTAAAGTTAAAGTTAAAGTTAAAGACGGGGCCTTCAAGGCGGAGTGGTGGGGCCAAAAGGCCAAGAAAAGGACACGCTCACCCGAGAGGGGCCGCCTAGGGCCGCCTCTCGCCGCGGGGGCCGCGCAGGGCCTTCACCGCGCCGCCTCGCGCCCTCCCAGCGGGGCCGCCTTGGGCCACCGCCTACAGCGAACTCGACTGCGACTGAACACAGGAGTCTTCACTCACAGGCAAAACAGCGCTACACACGGAATGCAACTGCTCGCCTCAATCATCGAGGAGGCCCCTCACGCCCCTCGGCATCTGGGCGACCTGCAAGCGGCCCTCGAGGATACGCTCACGCCCCTCGGCATCTGCCCAGCCTACACCACCAGGGCCGACGTCGATGAAGCGGGCCTCGACCGAGCTCAGGAGAGACTCAACTCCCGACTTGGGCCCAATGGCCACGCACATCATCGCCGCCACCGTGAAATCGTCCAGGAAGTAGAACAAGCTCTCGCTGAACGCGTGGCGGGAGGCCATCTTCGCCTCCCTCTGCTCGCACAGAGCCCCCAGCGCATTCAGCGGCCTCGAGAGCACCTCCCGCTCGCCCCTGGGCTCGGCGCCCTCCGCCAGCATGCCCTGCTGCTCGGACAGCGCCGCCAGGTCGCCCTTCTGCGAGACCAGCTGCTCCGAGGCCGCCTCCAGCGCGCACGGCCGCGGCACTTGGCTTCGGCGCTCTCCTCGAGCGCGCCCTGCCGCACGGACAGCGCCGCCAGGTCGCTCTTCAGCTCGACCGTGGGCTCGGCGCCCTCCACCAGCGCGCCCAGCCGCCCCGCGAGCGCCTCCAGCTCGACCGTGGGCTCGCTCTTCTCGTCGACGCCGCCGTCATCGCCATCGAGGGTCGCCCCCTCGATCCCGTCGCCGACCTCCTCGGTGACGCTCACGAAAACGTCCGTCACGAGCTCCGCCTCGACGTCGGCATCCGGCTCGCCCAAGGCCGAGCCGTACTTGCGCATGCACTCGGCCATGCCCTCCAGCTTGTGCCCTGGGCCTGCTGGTAGGTCGCTGCCGTCCGTCACCTGCCACATGGTGCCGTCCGCAACCTCGACAACCGGCCCAACACCGAGGGCAGCGAGGAGAACGTCGACGCGGGCGGGCTCCAGCATGGCCCAGCAGCCCGGAGGCCGTCGCGGCCAGAACGGGGCCGCCTCGGCCCGCATCTGAACTGGCCCGCGCTCAGGCCGGGGGGCCTCCGCAGCCAGCACTGGCGGAAGGCGTACCACAGGCCTGGCGACGCAGATCTCGACCTCGATCGCCTTGCCCTCCTGCGGCACAGCTCGCCCGAGCCCGCCCAGCCGAGGCCCTCGGCGCGCAGCACGCAGCTGGCGCGTGCTGACGCTCACGACGTCCAGCCCCTCGGCGGCCGAATGAAGCGCGACATCGCGCCGTAACTTGTCGCTCACCGTCGGCATGAACCCCTCCAGCACGGCAGCAAGGGCCGGAGCGACTGCTGCAAGCCGCCGGGCCACCGCCCCGTCGCCCAGGGCCCGACCGAGCGCGTCGAGCCGCGAGTGGCACTCGCCGAGCTCCGCCCTCAGGGCCTCCGCCTCCGCACGCGCCGCCTCCAGCCCGCGGTCGCATGCATCCTGCGCACTCCGACGCGCAGCGGTCCGCTCGGCGCGCGAGCGCCGCTGCACCGAACACCAGGAACCGCCACGCGGCGATCCCGCCCGCGCCATCTGCTCGAGCCCGCCCGCGCGCGCCCGAGGCTGGCCTTGAGCCAAAATGGCTACGGAATGTGTGTTCTGTGTATTCTGCCGTGCACCCGTGTGTTCTGCCGTGCTCCTGTGTGTTCTGCCGTGCTCCTATGTATTCTGTGTGTTCTGCCGTGCTCCTCGTGCTCTGATGTATTCTGCCGTGCTCCTGTGTGCTCTGCTGTGCTCCTGTGCTCGGCTGTGCTCCCGTGTGTTCTTGTGGTTCGGCCGTGCTCCTGTGTGTTCAGCCGTGATCCCGTGTGTTCTTGTGGTTCTGCCGTGCTCTCGCGCGTTCTGCCTTGCTCCTGCGTGTTGGGCTGACGTGGTCCCGCCCATCTTCTGAAGACGTCTCAAGCGAAAAACTCAGTTCTAACATGCATGGTCTGAAATCATCATGTTCAATATCACCTGGTTTCGGAGATGTCTCAGGCGTCTTCATTTCCGTACGTTTGTTAAATTCGCGGTGCTCACTGTCTGGCGGATGTCTCAGGCGAACTGCTTGTTTTTGTGAAAAACGGTGTTGCGAGCAACTCATGTGTTTAGGATGTATCTAACGAAATGCGCAGTTTGAAGACTCTCGAGGGCGCTATTGGGGTCATGTTGGGGCTCGTTTGGGGCTCGTGTGGGGCCGTCTCGATGCCATAAAAAAACGATGTCAATGCGATGTCACACACTCTCTGCTTTGAGGATGTCCCTAGCGAGATCGTCATTTTTAGAAGCCTGGCTAGGGCCATCTGGAAGCCTTTTCAGGACCGAATCCAAGACGACGAACAGCAGTTTTCAAACTGACACTATTGTAGTTTGCATGTGTGTTGAAGATGTCCATAGCGAAATCGTCATGTTCGGCAGTCTTCAGGGCGCTCTTGGAGCAATAGTTGGATCCATGTTGGGCTCTCTTTCCTCATTCTGAAGCGCTTCAAGAACAATGTCAAGACGATGCTGAGAACATCCTCTTTTGTTGAGGATGTTCCCAACGAGATGCAACTGTTCTGCCGTGTGTTTTTTTAGGGTCGGCCGTGCTGTCGGTAATTTTCTGCGGATGTCCTGAGCGAAAACAAGGTGTTCAACATCAGATGTAGTCGTACACCTCCGGCGACACCTCATTTGGGCTAAGATGTCTCAGACGAAACGCAAATATTTACAGATGTATGAATTTCGCGGCGATCTGCTTTCCAATGATGTCTCGAGCGAGACGCGTGTTTTGATTAAACGCGATGCCGCGAAGATCTATGTGTTGTGTGGATGTCTCGGGCGAAATCGCTAGTTTGAGGGACCTTTCTTGACATGAACGGGAATCGCGTGAAATCGAAGAGCGTGGCAAGAACGTGCACCAACATTAAGGCCACATGTCGCGTAGGCATTCTTCCCAATCGTCCACAGGGGATACCAGGTGGAGTTGACTACCCGCGCAAGTTCAGACGTGGCGCCCACCCCAAATGTCCCCAAACGGTGCCATATGGAGTTCACTACCCGCGCAAGTTCAGACGTGGCGCTCACCCCGAACGTCCAAAGGGTACCAAATGGAATTCACTAACGGCGCGAGTTCAGACATGGCGAGGATGAGGAAGGGCAGTAGGTGAGAATGACAAGGAGGAGGAGTAGGAGGAGGACGAAGATGATGAGCAGGATGAGGACGACGAAGAGGAGAACGAGGAGGAAGAGGAGGAGAAGAGAGAAGAGGAGACGGAAGAGGAAGAGGAAGGTGAGGATGATACCTGATGGTGTCAAGGACTCGTCCGAATGCAATGACATCTCAAGCGACACCTTCTTTTTAAACAAACAGAACTGATAAAGAACCATGTTGATGTCAATACTGTTTCCTTCGTCTGGCATCTTGGAGGTCATCCGAGATCGCTCTGAAGAGATAGCTGAACACAACCCTTTACACATCCAACTCTTTCGAGGATGCCTCAGGCGAAACTGTCACTCACACATATTCGAAATTTAGGCCGTAGGCATCAACATCCCGATGTTTAGAGGAAATTCTCAAGCGAAACGCTCATTTCTAGCGTAAGGCGTCTTAAAACGATAGCCTCCGACATCTCGATTTTGTGAGGATGTCTCAGGCGCGCGTGATATTGAACAGCTGGGCAAGGGCGCGCACCAACATCAAGGTCGCACGTCGCGCACCACGTCCACAAGGGGTACCAGATGGCGTTCACTACCCGCGCCAATTCAGACGACACGCTCACCCCGAACGTCCACAAAAACTACCAAATGGAATTGACCACCCGCGCAAATTTCGACGTGCGGCTCATTCCAACGTCAATCAAACATTACCAAGCGGAGTTCACGACCCGTTAAAGTTCAGACGTGCCGCCTACCCAGACGTCCACAAAAGGTACCAGGTGGAGTTCACTACCCGCGCGAGCTCAGACGTGGCGAGGAGGATGAAGGGCAGGAGGTGAGGTGAGGATGACGAGGAGGAGCAGGAGGAGGACGAACCTGATGAGCAGGAAGAGGAAGAGGGAGATACGGGAGAGGAAGAGGAAGATAAGCGAGAAGAGGAGAAGGAAGAGGAAGAGAAGGAACTTAAGACGACGAAAGAGGATGAGGAGGACACCTAATGGTATCGAGGACCTGTCCGAAGGCAATGTTTGGAGGATGTCTCGAGCGAAACGCTCTGGTTTTAACACAACTGTTGATCACCCATGGGTTTTTCAATGATGGGTTTTTCAATGGTTTCGCCTTCTTCGGCCATCGTGGAAATCATCCGAGATCTCTGAACAGATGCTTGAACACAATCTTGTGCACATCCCGTTTTTTCGAGGAGGCCTCAGGCGAAACTGCCATCTCCGAAGATTCGAAACTTTAGGCCGTCGATATCAACACCTTCGTGCTCCGAGGATGTCTCCGGCGAAACGCTCATGTTTAGCATAAGAGGTCTTAAACGATAGCCTCCAACATCTCAACGTTGTGAGGATGTCTCGGGCGAAATCGTCATTCTGGGGAACCTTGCTTGACACGAGCGGAAAGCGCGTGAAATCGAAGAGTTTGGCAAGAACGTGCACCACCATCAAGGTCGCATGTCGCGTAAGCGCTCCTACTGAACGTCCAAAAAGGGTGCCACATGGAGTCCACTACCCGCGCAAATTCCGACGTGCCGCTGACCCGAACCTTCAAAAACGGGTACCACATGGATTTCACTACCCGCACAAATTATTCAGACGTGCCGCTCACCCGCACGTTCAAAAACGGGTACCACATTGAGTTCACTATCCGCGCGAGATCAGACGTGGCGAGGAGGAGGAAGGATAGGGGGTGAGGTGAGAATGACGAGGAGGAGCAGGAGGAGGACGAAGATGATGAGCAAGAGGAGGAGGGAGAGGAAACGGAGGAGGAAGAGGAGGAGAAGAGCGTGAAATCGAAGAGCTTGGCAAGAACGTGCACCAACATCAAGGTCGCACGTCGCGCAGGCGCTCTTACTGAACGTCCACTACCCGCGCAAGTTCAGACGTGCCGCTCACCCCGAGAAGAAGAAAAAGAAAGAGGATGAGGAGGAAACCTGATGGTATCGAGGACCCGTCGGAAGGAAATGTTTGGAGGATGTCTCGAGCGAAACGCTCGGTGTTTAACAAAACTGTTGAACACCCTTCGGTTTTTGGATAATTTCGCCTTCGAGGACCCGTCCGAAGGCGATTGTTGGAGGATGTCTCGAGCGACACGCTCTGGTTTTAACAAAACTGTTAACATCAAATGGGTTTTTCAATGATTTCGCCTTCTTCGGCCATCTTGGAAGTTATCCGAGATCGTTTCGAAAAGATGCTTGAACACAACCTTTTACACATCCCACGTTTTTGAGGATGTCTCAGGCGAAACGACCATTTCGGACGATTCGACAATTAATCCGTCGATTTCAACATCATCGTTTTCCGAGGATGTATCCGGCGAAACGCTCATTGTTAGCATAAGACGTTTTAAACGATAGCCCCAAACATTTAGGTTTTGTGAGGCTGGCGAAATCGCCATTCTGGGTAATCCACCAAGTTCGGATGTTTTAAGTACCCCGAGCCCTTCCCCTCCTGCACCTCCCCAGTTGAAAAATAGTTCCCTCACCCTGCGTCCCCGCCACCCCCTACCAGCAAGAGATAATTAAATACGTTGCAGAATTAGCCATAACGTCCAGCTCGCTTCTCGTACCTCGAAGATGCTTCCCGTCATGCCATTAAAATCACGAGCATAATCACCATCCTCCTCCCCAATCGTCATCACCATCATCACCGTCATCAGCATCAGCACCACTATCATCAACATCCTCCTCCTCCTCATCATCATCAACATCATCACCACCATCATAATCATCATGCTCTTCACGGCTCCCCCACCCTCGACAGAACGTTTTCCAAAATGCTGGGCTGGTGCGAATGCGGGACTTTTCGCAGACAGCTGGATACGTACATCTGTATATATATATACACATACAAATATACATAGATAACAACAATAGTCCGACGGCCCCCTTGCGGGGCCATCAGGGCAGAGGATTAGGCTTGCTGCTCCCTGCTTCAGCTCCAGTTTCCAGTGTCCATGTCCCCGAGGCCACAACTGCATGAATTATGCTATATTCGCGTCGCCGAGGCCATCATCCCTTGTAAATTAAACAAAACTCGCGTCCCCGATGCCACAAACCTTCATAAAGCATTTGATGTTCGCGTCCCCGAGGCCATTGTTCGCAACTTACGCAGCATGCGCGTCCACGAAGGCACCAACGTTTGTAAATTACTCAATGTTGGCGCCCCCGTCTCGGAAATTAGCCAGGATGTTCGTCGTCGAAGGCATACACCCCCGGAACACATTATACAATATCCGCGCCCACGAGGCAACGATCCCTGTTGAATGGCAATATATTTGGGCCCCGAGGCCACGATCCCTGGTAAATTACAACATGTTCGCAACTCCGAGACCACGACCTCTCGTACATCACGCAACTTGCGCGCCCCTGGGGCTACGATCCTTTGCAAAATACTACGCGATATTCGCGCTCCCGATGCCTCATCGCCGGTATTTTCTTCGAGCTCCACGTCGGAGGCCAGATTACGTTGAGTGCTACAACGGTTTGGCACTTCCGAGTCTGCAGTACCTTTGTCGAAAGCTTACAACATCGCGCCCCAGAGAGGGGGCCGGCGGCAGGGGGCGAATCCTTTGCGGATAAATCCAGAGAGAGAGAGAGGGAGGCAGCGAGAGGGATCAATGCATGCGGGGAAGGAGGCAGCTAGGAAGGCATGGAGACGAGCAGCGCTCGATCTGCATACAGACTGGAAGCTGAAAAGCACGTGTATGTTCAACCGATGTCACCTCCTAGTGATGGCGCAGCGGTCGACCTCTGGTTCAACCCCCTCGAAGAAGGCGTGGAGCTTAAGCCGCTGAGCGGATAGGCGGTTGACGGGGTTGTACGCGAAACACAGTTGGAGCATCTCGATGCCGGTGTCGCCAAGAGCTGGCCCGGCCGAGCGCGTGCTCTCCAGCCGCGTGGCCGGCCAGCGCGGGAAGGTGTGCTTGAACTCGCGCAAGGTGGAGACGCCCGGCCAGACCTCGTCGGTGGGAGTCCCTAGGACGCGGAAGATCTTGAAGATCGTGTCAATCTGCGAGTCGCCCGGGAAGAGTGCCTTCGCAGTGGCCATCTCCGCGACGATGCAGCCCAGCGACCAGATGTCCGTGGGCGTCGCGTACTTGGTTTGCCCGAGCAGGATCTCGATGGCACGGTACCATAGCGTCACCACCTCGTGCGTGTAGACCCGCAGCGGCACGCTGTAGGCTCTTGCGAGCCCGAAATCCGCAAGCTTCAGGCGGCCCGACTTTATGTCGATCAAGACGTTTTGCGGCTTCAAGTCGCGGTGTATAATGCGGTGGAGGTGGATGTACTCGATGGCGCACGAGCACTGGTACGCGGCGCCCCTCAGGGCGGGCGGGTCGGTGTAGGCGCCGTGCTTCCGCAGGTACATCCGCAGGTCCATGTCCAGGAACTCGAAGAGGAGGTGCAGGGCGTACGGCGTCGAGATGACCTCGTACAGCCTTATGATGTTCGGGTGGTTGCACTCCCTGACCAGCGACACCTCGCGGATGGCGGTGCTCGGCACGCCCTCCTCGTCGTATTGGATCGGGATCTTCTTCAAGGCATACGGCAGCCCCGACTCTTTGTCCACCACCTTGTAGACCTTGCCGTACGTGCCCTCCCCCAACATCCCCTCAATGTCAAACCTGGCCAGTACTGGGGCTCCGTGCTCCTCCATGTCGGGGTCGCCCCCGCCGCCGCCCTGTCAGCGACGCCAGATGTTCTGCTGGATGATAAGACCGCACCGCCGCCGGTGCGGGACCCAAAAGCCAGCTCCTTTTCGCCCCAGAAAAGGGCTTCAGCCAAAATGGCTACGGGATGTCCGCCAAATTCCTTGTGGGTCAACGCGCTGCGGGGTGGAGGCCGTCCAAATTTGTGCACATGGTCCAATGCTAGAATTTGCAACAAACCTTCATCAATGACACCACATTCGCGCCACAAATTCGCGCCCACGAGGCCGCGCCACGGAAACCGAAATCCTTCGCACAGTTCGCCAGGCTCACGTTCCCCAAGTCACAACTCCTCCTCACTTACACTGGATTCGCGCTCCAGAAGCCACAACCCATTCTCGATGATACCAGGTTGGAGTCCCCGAAACCACGCTCCCTTCCAAAAAAGGCCCTGGCGCTCCTGAAGCCACAAACACTGAAAATTTACGCCATGTTTGCGTTCCCGAGGCCAGAACCCCTTCGAACAACTAGCAGCTTCGCGCTCCCGAAGCCACGAACCCACCCCAGGAGGGCCCGCGCAAAAACGCCACGCCTCGTCGGAGCAGAAAATTTGATTTTTTCCCTGGCTTCGGATGAGCGGTCTCTGGGGGCGCCCGCCGGCCACGACCACAAATCCCAATCCAGGAGCCGCCCCCGAAGCCCCGAAGCCTCACAAACCACGGACGCGCGCAACCAGCCAGCCAGCCAACAGCACCAATCACTTGTCGATCACACATATGAGCAACAAGCTAATCAGCCGAGTTGCCAGCCAGCCACCGGGCAAGACAACCAACCAGCCTACCAGCCAAGCGTGGCCATGTGAGCAATCTCGGGGGGGGGTGGCCCAGCGGCAGAGGGAAACCCTCCCCACATCAAGCCAAACCGCCCACAGGTTTCACCCCTAATGCGAAGACGTGGACCAAAGTCAGACTACGCCTTCGTTGTGTCATCTGGGTTCGGGTTTCTATGGCCCTTCACGATCCGAAGCGACCCCCCCCCGCCAAACGCAATCGCAGTGGGGCCACGGGGGGGAGAGCGAATCGGCAAATCGGGTCGGATTCACTCCTTTGGGATCGCGCTCCTGACTGGAAGGGGCGTTCCCGACCTTTTCCTCGCCAACCACTCGCGCCCGACCGAATGGGCCCAGAGGCTCTGGGGAAAAAAACCGCGGGGCCAGTGCTGCAACGGAGGAGGAGGCGAGATCGGCCAGCACGAAGTCGGCTACACGCAAGAGCGATCCTGGGCAAGAGTGGCCCCTGGTGCGCGGCTTCGTGGGGGCCGCGGAGGAACCAAACACAAGCGCGCAAAACGCTACTATCGCATCGCGTTCGGCGGCTGGGGGACCTGAGTGGGCCCGTGCCGAAGGTCACTCCGGCGAGGGGCCACCCTTACGTGTAGCGAAGCAGATTCGGGGACTCGGCTCGGATCGGGGCGCGCTGCGAGCCGGGGCGCGTCGGCGCGGAGCAAGACTCGAACCGCGCCGGCCACGCCAGGATGCGCAAAAGGCGCTGGGCGAGCAGCTGGCCCCAGCGGATTGGCGGATAACTAGAATCGAATCTGATAGGTCCAGCCGAGAAAGCCATCGGATCGCATCGATCGGTGCAAGGTTGGCCGTGGGAAAGGAGGGGGAGCTGAGCAGGGGCCGACCGCCCCGGCTTTCCTATAGGCCTACCACGACAGGGCCTTAGAAAACATAGTGTTCTAAGAACAAAAACATTGGTCAAGTGTATCTTCTGGGGGAAAATCCTGTTTCTCTGTTCAGGCCCAAAATTCGAACGAAGGTCTGATTCATGTCTGCGCTGGAACTCTGATTCAAGTCTAGCCCTCAGCACCAACTCCGAATTAGGTATAACTGGAACTCGGATTTAACTCTGGCCATCAGGCTTAAGTCTGATTTAGGTATGACTAGGAGCTCTAAAATAAGTCTGCTTCTGGCTTGGTTTGCGCCCACCAAAACCAACGTCGCGGCGTCGGCCCAGAACGCTTCCGGGTCGGCCCCGTGCGCATGCGTCCTCAGGAGCAACGGAAGGAATGCGTAAACCAAACGGCAGGCAATGGCTGGGGGCCCAGCCGCCAGCTGCCCAATGCCGCGAGCTGGGCCCGCCTGCGCACGCCGCCCTGCGGCAACGCTACGGCTAAGGCCTGCGCAGGGGGGGCGGGGCAGCGCCCCCCGCCTGCGCGGCCCGGCCCTGCAGAAAACTGCTCAACGGCAGCTGGGGCGAACAAAAAGGCTCACCCGAGGCTTGCTCCTCAGGGCTGCCGGCTGCCGCGCCGCGAAAGGATGCGCATTGCGGTGGCCGCCCCAATCCCCGCCGCTCGCCCGGGGCACGTCGGGGGCAGGCGGCGCAGAGGAGAAACGCTGCACTTTTCGGAAGGCTCGGGGGCGCGGAGGGCGCCCTGGGAGGTGCCCAGGACGAAGGCGGAGACAAGGGGCAAGGGTAGGAACGATCGCGAGAACGACTGCGGGAACGAGGGCAGGAGCTGAGGTGGAAACGGGGGCGGGGGCGATGGGCGAGAACGGGGGCGAGAACGAAGGCGACAATGAGGGCGGGAACGAGGGCGGGACTGAGGGCGAAAACGAGGGCGGGAACGAAGCCGGGAACGAAGGCGGCAACGAGGGCGAGAACGAGGGAGATAAAGAGGGCGGGAACGGGGGCGGGAGCGGGGGCGAGAACGAGGGTGAGAACGAGGGAGGGAACGAGGGCGGGAACGAGGGCGGGAGCGAGGGCGGGAACAAGGGCGAGAACAAATGCGGGAGCGATGGCGGGAACGAGCGCGGGAGCGACGGCGAGAGCGAAGGTGAAAACGAAGGAGAGAACGAAGGCGAGAACGAGGGCGGAAACGAGGGCGAGAACGAGGGCGAGACGGTAACGAGGGCGAGAACGAGGGCGAGAACGAGGGGGGGAGCGAGGGCGGGAATGACGGCGGGGGGCCGCCTCGGCGCCTCTGGGGTTCCCCCGGGCGCCTCCGGGGAACCTTCGGGGAACCTCCGGGGAACCTCCGGGGAACCTCCGGGGAACCTCCAGGGAACCTTCGGGGAACCTCCAGGGAACCTCCGGGAGGTCTGTGTGAAGTCTGTTTGAGGTCTGCTTTGGGCCCAACTCCGATTAAGGTCTGTTTGAGGTAGGTTTCGTTTGGAGTCTGTTTGAGGTCTGGCCGAAACTCCGTTTCAAATCTGAATTCCCCCGGCGGCCCTCGGGATCCCTGGCGGCCTCCGGGCGGCCCTGGAACGAGGGCGAGAACGAAGGCGAGAATGAGGGCGGGAACGAGGGCGGGAACGAGGGCGAGAACGAGGGCGGGAGCGAAGGCGGGAACGAAGGCGGGAACGAGAGCGACAACGAGGGCGGAAACGATGGCGGGAACAAGGGCGGGAACGCGGGCGGGAGCGAGGGCGGGAGCGAAAGCGAAAACGAGGGCGGCGGGAACGAGGGCGAGATCGAGGGCGGGAGCGACGTCGGGAACGAGGGCGGGAGCAAAGGCGATGGCGAGAAAAAGGGCTGAAGTGAAAATGGTCTCGGGCGGGGGCGAAGGCGGGCGCGGGGGCGATGGCGGAGACGAGGCCGGGCGCGGGGCCTGGAGCGAGGGTGGGAGCGAGGGCGAGAACGAGGGCGGGAAACTGAGGCCGAGGAGCGAAAGCTGAACCTCGATACGGAGGAGGGGCAGGGGGAGGAGGAGGAGGAGGAGGAGGAGGAGGAGGGGGAGGAACAGAAGGACGAAGAGAGGAATGGGGGCCGAGGGCAGAGGTGCGGCGACGGCGGCCCAGGAAGGAGGGAGCGGGACTCGGGAGGCCAAGGGGGGAGGAAGAGGAGGAGGATGGACGGTGGAGGATAGGGGAGGGGATAAAGGGGAGGAGGGAGGAGCCAAACTGATGAGGAGGGGAGGGGGGAGGGGGGAAGAGGGGCGCGAGCGGGGGAGGAGGGAAAGGGCGGGAGATGGAAGCGGAGGAAGGAGGGAGGGGATCGACGAGGTAGGAAAAAGAGCGAAGGGAGGAGGGGGGATGGGCAGGAGAGAGGAAACGCTAGAAGATGGGGAGGAGGAGGCCTCTCCCTCTTCCCCCATCCTGCGGCGAGGCCCTCCTTCGTTTAGTTTGCAGGACGACAAGCGCACTTGCGCAGCGCGCCCCGCGCCCTCCATCCGGGACTGACAGAACTCTGATGGTATTCTGACTTAGCTCTGTTTTGGCTCTGGCCTGAAACTCTGATTCATCTCTGGTGTGGCTGAAACTCTGATCTGGCTCTGGCCTGAAACTCTGATCCATCTCTCTGGTTTTAGCTGAAACTCTGATTTAGCTCTGGTCTGGAACTCTGATTTAACTATGATTTAGCTCTGGCTGGGGACAGCCGAATCATAATAAATTTCGGAGTTCAGACCATAATTATATCAGAGTTCCAAAAAACAAAAATGAAACAGAGTCCCGGGCCAGAGTTGAATCAGAGTTGAATCGGAGCATTATTAGAGTTTGTTTGAGTTTAACTTTGAGGCTAGATTGCCACACACACACTCAAAACTATAGTCTTAGAACCTGGGCCCGATGTGATAAAACACGACGGCCTCAGACAGACATTGTCTAAGAGCATTTCGCGCAGACCACAAGGTTCTTGGAACATTTTCTGGCGGGTCTACCCTGAGATCAGACGTTACGAAAAAAATCAACATCGTGAAGAATCACGATTCGAGCCCTGGACCCCATCTTTCTGCGACGTTTTGCGAGCTGCATCGAACAGCGAGACCTGTGAGGGTCCCAGGCCCGAAGCCGGGCGGAAGCGCCCCGTGTGAAACAGTTGCAGCGCTAAGGTGTGAGGGCGTAGGCGAGCCAAGACGCTTCGCCACTGCTCGAGAGAGGGCGACGGGAGCCGCAGGAGAGGCTTCCGACCCAGCTCCCGCACGGGCCGAGGCCGCAGAGCCGCGGCCCGCGCGGAGCAGCACCCCCTCGCGCGGCATCGGGACGGCGCGCAAGACGAGCGGGCGCCGCGGGCATGGATGATGTCAAGCTGCGGCTGCACTGAGGCGATGTGGAAGAATCCCAGGGACACACAAATAAGTAGACATGAGTTCCAGGGTTCACTGTATTTTTCATGGTTTCTGGAGGCTCGTCTCCCCCCCTCCACTTCCCACATGTTCCAGATTTCCTGGTGATCGACGATTATTTGTGTCTGTGTGATTTTTCATTCTTGATCGCCCAGAACCGAGTCGGTAAATCGGATCGGCGATCGAAATAAATCGGATCGGCGGACATCGACAACCAAGTCGGAAGAAATCGAGTCAGCGGAAATTGACCAGCTATGAGGCTTCCATTGGGAAGCCGAAGCCAGAAACGAAGTCTGACTCGAGTCGAATCGGAATCGGAATTGGTCGAAATCGAGCTGGACCGAGTCGGAAGAGTCAGAAAACACCCAACGCAACTGTCCGCTGCAGCAAGCCGATGCGAATGCATGCCGAGTGGGACCCATATGCATCACGATCCAAGAGTGCATTCGACGGACTTGCGTGTGGCAACTTGAAGCCGATAAGTGTACGGATGGGAACCAGGGTGGCCCAGCGCCGATCCCAGAAATCTGCGCGGGCCTCCGAAACACTATGCTCCAGCCGATTTGTTCTCCTACTCCTGTTGGCATGACGGTAATGGGTCCAGATGGGACGGCGTAAGGCAATACTAGTGCTATGCGTCCTCCTTGGAGGCATGCGTGCGATCCAAACATAAGAGAGAGCGTGATCCACCGCCGCTTTACTGTGGAAATTTCCCCCCCCCCTCTTCCTCTGGAACCCGGGGTCCCCCCCCCCCCCCCTCCGAAAATATTCCCCCCCCCCCCCCCCCCCCTGCTGGACCCCCCCCCCCTACCCCCCGGCAAAACCCCCCCCCTCCCCTAACCCCCCCCCTTGGAAAACCGGGGGGGGTCACACCAGTTCGAACCCCCCCCCCCTTGAAAACCAGGGGGGGCCACTACCGGTTCGAACCCCCCCCCCCCACCCCACGCTCACCGCCAGCAAACGAACCGGGTCCCTACCACCGTCCGCACCACATCCCCCACTGCTGTCCCCAGCACCACTGTCCTCACCACCACTGTCCCCACTGTTCCCACCAGTGCCCCCACCACTGTCGCACTGTCCCCACTGTCCCCACCACTGCTCCCACCACGGTTCCACTCTCCCCACTTCCTCCACGGCCCCAACCACTGTCCCACTGTCCACACTGTCCCACTATGCCCGCCGCTGTCCCACTGAGCTGTCCCACTGTGCCCAGCACTGTCCCCACTGTCCCACCACCGTCCCCACTGTCCCCACTGTTCCCACCACGGTTCCACTCTCCCCATTTCCTCCACGGCCGCAACCACTGTCTCACTGTCCCCACTGTCCCACTGTCCCCGCCGCTGTCCCACTGAGCTGTCCCACTGTTCCCACCACTGTCCCCACCACTGTCCCCATTCTACCTCTGTCCCATTATCCCACCGCCGTCCTCGCCACCGCCCTCACCACTGTCCCCACCACCACTGTACCCTCCACTGTCCCACTGTTTCCACCACGTTCCCACTGTCCCCACACCACTGTCCCCACCACCACCGTCCCCCGCACTGTCCCACTTTCCTTTCTGTTCCCACCATTGTCCCGCTGTCCCCTCCAGTGCCCCCACCAGTGTCTCACTGTCCCCACTCTCCCCACCATTGTCCCACCACGGTCCCACTTCTCCCTAGTTTCCCCACGGTCCCCACCACTGTCCCACTGTCCCCACTGTACCCACCACTGTCCCACTGTCCCCGCCGCTGTCCCACTGTGCTGTCCCACCGTCCCCACTGTCCCCATCACTGTACTACTGTCCCCACTGTCCCCACCACTTTCCTCACTGTACTACTGTCCTACCACTGTCCTTACCACCGCCTTCACCACTGCCGTCCCCACCACTGTCCCACTGTCCCCACCGCTGTCCCGCTGTCCCCTCACCACTGTCCCCACCACCACCGTCCCCACCAGTGTCCGCACCACTGTCCCACTGTGCCCGCACCACTGTCCCCACCACCACCGTTCCCACCACTGTCTCAGCATCCCCACCATTGTCCAACTGTCCCGAGGAGCGGGAATCGTTTGCTGGCGGCGAGGGGGAGGGGGGGGTTGAACCGGTAGTGGCCCCCCTCGAACCAGTAGTGACCCCCCCTGTTTTCAGAGGGGGGGGGGGTTCGAACCGGTAGTGACCCCCCCCTTTTCATGATGGCCTGGGGGGGGGGTCGAACCGTCAGTGACCACCCCCGATTTTCGAGGGGGGGGACGGGTTGGGAACCCCCAGTGACCCCCCCCGGTTTTCCGCCAGCAGCGGTAGAACACGTTCTTTCAAACACAAAACGCAACCATCTTGCAGTATATCGTTTCCCGAGCGGTGCGGCCAAAAGGCGCCCGCCGCGGAACTTATGCCATAAGATTTCTCGGCGCGCGCGTCGTAGGGGGCGATGCACACATAGTATGAGCATGTTGGGGTGACGCCGAATCATCGTCAACTCGTGGACCATCCTCGCGAATCGGTGACGGCCGGCAGGGAACATGACCAAGATCGGCGTCGACGAAATACCGCGGCTGCGTGGTCATGGCCAGGGTCATCGTGCGTCTTCCCTCGAGTTTGCTCCATGGCGATCCTGCCGCTCCGCTCCCCTTGTGCGCGCCAGCCGGCTGGAGCGCCGATGATCCTCACGGCCACCGACCCGCGAACCAACGCCGGCCAGCCTGCCGCGCTGCAAGTGGCGCTTGCCACACGCAGACGACCACCAGATTGCAGCGCAGGACCGGCTGCATCGGGTAGCCAGACAGGACCAGACTGTACGTACGTACGTGTTGGCATGAGGGACGCGGAGGGTGCTGCGGGAAGCGGGTCCTGAGGCCTCTCCCCCAGTCCAGCTTATTATCCCGCGTCGCTTTGTGGACGGTCCTGGGGCCCGTGGAGGGCATGGGGGGCCCGAAGACGGAGAAGAAACCTCAGGACCCGTTGCCCTCAGATTCCCCTTTGCCTGTATGGCAAATGTAAGCTGGATCGGGCCGAAAACCAGCACGGGAGCAGAGCAGAGCAGAGCAGAGCTCGCCGAGTTCGCCGGCGGGTCGGTCAGCGGGCCCCCTACAGGGGCAGCGCGGGTGGGCGGGTCAAGGCCTGGCCACTGCACTTGCTGGACAGAGGCGCGTGTCCCGTGCGCCAGAGTCGGAGCCGGAGTTGGAGAGATGGGAGGGGACCAACAAATCCTAAAACCTAAGCCCTGAACCCTAAACCCTAAACCCTAAACCCTAAGCCCCAAAACAAGAGCCGACATCGAACCGTGCCGACCGCGCCAGGATGCACGGCAGAGGCGTGCGGGCATCGAATGATTGCAAAAAAAACGAAGGATTGCAAAACAAGGATTGCAAAAAAAAACAAGGATTGCAAAAAACCAAGGATTGCAATCCTTCTCCAGGGTTTTTTACAATCCTTCGGTTTTTGTGCAATCCTTCTCCAGTGCCGGCCAGGGTCGCCGTCGAAGGCCGGATGGATCGGATCGAAGCGGGCCCCTGCGGCGTGCTCGCCCAGCGCCGTCGCAGCCATCGCACAGTCGGGGCCGATCGGGGAGCCGCTGAGGCACGGAGCACAGCTCAAGACAGATGGCTTCGGATGGCAAGTCGCAGCGGTGGCAATGATGGTACCCGCACGTTGAGGTGTCATGATGCCGCTGTGCACAAAGATAGCCTCAGGATGGCAGTGGCTTGGTAATGGTGAGGGTGATGGTGGCGGTGACGGTGATGGTGATGCTGATGGTGATGGTATTGGTCCTGGTGATGGTGATGGTGATTGTGGTGGGACTAACAGCAATAATAATGATGATGAGATGCAGATGTTGATGTGGATGATGTTGATGATGATGTTGATGATGTTGATGGTGTTGATGTGGTTGATGATGATGTCGATGATCATGGTAATGCTGATGGTGATGGTGATGATGATGATGATGATGATGATGATGATGGTGAGGATGATGGTTGTGGTGATGACGATGATGGTGATGCTGATGACGATGACGACGATGATGATGCTGATGCTGATGCTGATGCTGTGGATGCTGCTGATGATGCTGTTAGTGATGATGCTGATGCCGATGATGCTGATGCTGCTGTTGAGGATGATGACGATGATGATGCTGATGTTGATGCTGATGATGATGCTGATGATGCTGATGGTGATGATGATGATGATGTTGATGATGATGATGATGAGGAGGAGGAGGAGGAGGAGGAGGAGGAGGAGGAGTAGCAGACCTACTCCACAGACAGAGCCTCGCAGCCATGCTTCTCCAGGGATTGGTGGATTGCTGCCGCCCCTAAGGCCTGCTCCTCCCGCACAAGCTTCGCCTGAAGCACGAGGCCTGCAAGCATCGCCAGCACGCCCGCCTTGGCGCGGCTGCTGGATCCTTGTATCCTCGCCCTGCCTTTATCTCCCTCTCTCGACCTGTCTCTGCCTCGCTCTACCCTGCGTCGCTGCGGCAAAACGCTCCCCGCTAGCCCCAACCAGCTCGGCACAGCCCAGCCCAGGCCAGCCAGGCCAGCCAGTGTGGTACAGCCAGCCAGGCACAGCCAGCCCACGCAGCCCAGCAAGCCAGGCAGCCCAACCACCCCCGCCACGGCCAGGCCAGCTCAGCAAAGCCCGCCCAACCAGCCTGGCGCAGCTGGCCCACCAAGCTGAGCCAGCTCGGCCAGCCCAACAAGCGCAGCCCAGCAAACTGGGCCACCTCAGTCGGCCAACTCCCCTCACACCCGACATTGCACAAAAATTGCAGCATCGCTAAAATAATCACGACTGAAACCCTAGACATTACCTTTCTGCGTAGTTTTTCGAGCCGGATCGATCCGTGAGGGCCCGGGGTGCCCGAAACCCAGCAAAAACGCCCGTCTCTCAAAAATCGCAGCGCCCGGATCTGAGGGTCGGTGGCTCCCCCGCCTGCCCCGCGCCAGGTGCGCGCGGCGCCGCCCCTTGTCGGGGACCATGCCGCCACCGCCACCGCCCCCCCCCCCTACGCCTCCCTCTGGCCCTGGCCCTCGCCCTCTCCCCCGCTCTCCGTCTCTCCCCCTCTTGTCGGCTACACGCAGGAGTGACCCTGGGTAAGAGTGACTTTTGGTGCGCGGCTCCTTGGGGCCCGCGGAGCGAAGGGGGGGGGGGGGGGGCAACCCCAAGCGCGCCAGACGCTACTACCGCCTCGCGCTCGGCCTTTGGGGGACCCCCGTGGGCCCGCACCAGAGGTCACTCTGGCGAAGGGTCACTCTTGCGTGTAGTCGACTCTCTCCCTCTCCTCTGCCAATGATGCCCGACGTGCCAAAACGGACGAGTCATGGTCGTGCTGAGCCGAGATTGTCTTGGAACTGCCGGTCGAGCAGGCCACATGGACGCTCCGCATCTGCCTTCGGATCCAGGTCGGCGGGTCTTCTGCGTGCCCGAGCCAGAACAGCCCCGTCCCCCCCTCGGTCTGTCCCCTCTCCCTGCCCCCTGCCACCCGCCACCACCTCGAGGGAGACACACCGACCACCTCACCGGATCGGTGAGGTGATCGGTGTGTCTTCCTGGCCAGGCCGATCGGCCTGGCCAGGATCGGATCCTGGCCAGGCCGAGCGTGGGTCCAGGATGGGTGCACGGGGGGGGGGGCGGTTGGTTAATGAACCTGCCCGGGAGGTTCCAGAACCTGGAGGGTGACTCATCGGATGGGGGCGGCGGCGACAGACATGGCAAGTCCACGATTGGAGTTCCACGGTCTTCCAGAAACTGGATTCCTGATTCCATGCTTCATTATCCAATGCCCCCACCGTGTGTGCCTCTCTGGCCAGGCTGGGAGAGCAAAAATATCGCCCCTGGGCTCAGGACAGGGGTTTTCCAGGGTAGGTGGGGTGGTCAGCCGACGTCTCCCGACCCCACCCCACCGCCCCTCCACACACCCTACACACACGCACACACACGCACACACACACACATGCACGCACGCACGCACAAACACACAAACAGACAAACAGACACACAAGCACACAAACATACACACACACCACACGCACGCACACGCACACACGCACGCACACACAAGCACACATGCACGCACGCACACGCACGCACATGCACGCACGCACGCACAAACACACAAGCACACACACACACACACACACACACGCACGCACGCACGCACGCACGCACGCGCACGCGCACGCGCACGCGCACGCGCACGCGCACGCGCACGCGCACGCACGCGCGCACGCGCACGCACGCGCGCACGCACAGCCTCGCCGAGCCGCCCTGCGCCCTCGGGGCCGCGGCCGAAGAGCCCAGGCCGCGAGGCTGTGGACACGGACCACGCGCGCGGGCGTATAGACTCTTGCCGTCGGCGTCGCTCGCAGGGGCGATGGAGGAAGAGGAGGAGGAGGAGGAGGAGGAGGAGGAGGAGGAGGAGGAGGAGGAGGAGGAGGAGGAGGAGAAGGAGGAACACAAGGACGATCAGGAGGAGGAGGAGGAGGAGGAGGAGGAGGAGGATGAGGAGGAGGAGGAGGAGGAGGAGGAGGACGAGAAGGAGGACGATGAGGAGGAGGACGAGGAGGAGGAGGGAGGAGGAGGGAGGAGGAGGAGGAGGAATTTCCTCAAGCCCAACTAGTCTCCGTACCATTCCCTGGTCGAGGCTCGACGACGCCTCGGGAGACGCCGACGCGGTACGTTGCAAACGAGCTGCCCGCGGAATCTCAATCGATCGACGTTTCGGCCAGCGCCCGACGTGTCTCTCGGCCGCGGCGCACTCAAAAGAGTCCAGAATTGAATCGAAAAGCCGGTTCGGCGATATAAACGAATCAGATCGGCGGACATCGGCAACCAAGTCGGGAGAAGTCGAACCGTCGGACGTCGGCAGGCTAGTCAGGCCTCCATCAAGCAACAGCACTCCAAATCGGCACCCGAAGCCAGATCGAATCTGAGTCGGAGCAGACATTGAATCGAATCGAGTCGGAGGATTCGAATTCAGCTCTGCGCACCTCGGGCACGAAGCTCACCCAGGCCAGGTCGTGCAGCAGGAGCGCCAGGGTGACGGCGCCGCGGCAGCTCGGCGCCATCGCGCGCCTTCCGCCGGGGGGGGGGTGCGGCAGAGCTCGCGCGTGCGCGCGCACGCGGCGAGCAAGCGCTCGGGGCATCTGGGGACTGTGGAGGCGTGCCTCGCTGCGCTATGCCAATGAGGAATAGAAGGAGAAGGAGGAGGAGGAGGAGGAGGAGGAGAAGGATTCGGCTGACGATGATGGTTGTGACGTTGCTGACGATGGTGATGGTGATTACGATGGGGAGAAGGATGGTGGTAATGGTGTTGGTGATGGTGATGATGCAGATGCAAATGCAAATGCAGATGCTGCTGGGAATGGTGATCATCACCGTCATCGCCAACAGGAGGGGAGTGAGCGAGTGAGAGCGGGAGGGAGAGCGAAGCGGAAACGAGTCGGTCGGAGCCGACGCGCCCCACCCCCGCGCCCGTGGCGCGGGAAAAGCCAGCGGCCTCAGGCGGGGGGCTCCCGCATGGCCCTGCCCTCCACCTGGTGCAGGGACCCGCCGCCGAGGAGGACGAGGGAGATGCTGGCCATGGCGAGGAGGAGGAGGAGGAGGAGGAGGAGGAGGAAAAGCAGCAGGAGGGAGGAGAAAACGCTCACGATGTGCATACACCTCAAGCTGCACAGTGTGCAATCCTAGTACGCAATCAGAGCGCCCCCCTTCATCTCGTGGAAATAAAGAGAATCTTCCACGGCAGTGCAATACTCCGGGCACCCCAAGGCACCCTAAGTCTGGAAATCCGCCGACCCTGTCGGCGTGTGTGAGGGGCTTCTCCGTTCGACTCGTCGTCTCCGTCGTCTCCGTTCTCCCCCTCCCAAGGCTCTCCTCCTCAAGCGCGCTATCCAAAGCGAAATTAAACGACGTCGTAGTGGAGTCGAAGAGAAGCCCCTTCCCTTTGATCCCTTCCCCGCAAGGGGGGGGGGGCGGCCGGGGCAGATACGACGCCCGCCGGGGCGCACTTTCTTCGAGCGGGCACGCACAGGATGCACTTCCTCCTCCTTCTTTTCCTCCTCCTCCTCCTCCTTTTCCTCCTCCTCCTCCTCCTCCTCCTCCTGCTCCTCTCCTCCTTCTCCTCCTCCTCCTCCTCCTCCTCCTCCTCCCGCAGAGGCGTCCCGGGAGCGGGCCCCGAGTCAAACTACCACCCCTCTAGGGCGCATTTTCCTCGAGCGGGCACGCCCGAGATGCACTTCTTCCTCTTCCGGGAGCACGTCCCAAGTCAGAATATCACACTCCCAGGGCGCACTTTCTTCGAGCGGGCACACAAAGGATGCACTTCCTCTCCTCCTCCTCCTCTCCTCTCCTCCTCCTCCTCCTCCTCCTCCTCCTCTTCCTCCTCCTCCTCCTCCTCCTCCTGCTCCTTCTCCTCCTCCTCCTCCGCCTCCTTCTCCTCCTCCTCCTCCTCCTCCTCCTCCTCCTCCTCCTCCTCCGCTTCCTCCCCCCACTCCTAGCCCTTTCGATCAGGGTCGGCGGCACCGGCCGTCAGGCCATTTCCAATAGAGAGAATCTTCCACGGCAGTGCAATACTCCGGGCACCCCAAGGCACCCTAAGCCTTTCATGCGGGATCCCATCGAAATTCGGCACAAGCACTTAGCCAGGGTTCCTGAGAATGGCGCATGGATTTCGCACCGTCCCGTAAGAATTCCGCAGAAGAAACTTCTGAACAATTCAAGGGGGAGTTCGCAGAATGTCCTACAAAACCAATGGAGACATTAATGGTTCCTCAGTAATGCTTCCGGTGTGCCAAGAATTGCTGAGGCATCCTCTGCAAATCCTCACAAAGTCTTATAGAATCATGGGGGGTCCCCAGGAACTCTCCAAGGACCCCTTAGGAGATCACCATGCTTGCCTGTGATAACCTTAGCCTGTCTGAGGACGTTCTCAGGGCTCTTCAGGTATCTTGTAAAATGCCTTGGTACAACACTACATCATCAGAGAACCCCTCGGACAGGAGGTTCGGGGGTGAGATCGCAGTGGGACGTAGAGCCCTCCGCCAGGAAATCGGCTTCGGTGTCGCGTCCGTGTCGCGCGAAGCAAAGCTGCGTGAGCGCGCGAGAGGCATGACCCCGCCGTCGCTGCGGCGATTCGGACGCAGTGGACCGCCCCTCCGCCCCCGGCGGGCGCGCGGTGGCCAGGGGCGCCCCGCCGCGGTGTCTCGCGGTGGCAAAAAATGTGAAGTAGACATCGTGAAATGTAGCGATGGTGGTGAAAAATTGATGTGGGAGGCATCTTCCAGGATTCAATGCAATAGCGGGTCGATCGCTGCGCTTCCGATCCCGGCAAACAGAGCGCCGACCGCTAGAACAACAAACGGCGGCGCCGACGATCGCTGCGCCCGCTTTGTTGCCCAGCCCACTGTCCTGCGTTCGCAGTCGGAATCGGGAGGGGGGACATACGCGGTGGCGGGCGTGAAGATACATTCTGCGAAACAGTCCCACAAGACGCACCTAGCCTTAAGGAGGTTATTTCAACTACGATAAACGCTTTGAACAGGTGGGGGCCCACGCGCGATGTAAATAGCGGCCACGGCAAGCCGTGCCCGTCTCGGCCACGCGCCAAAACCGAGCCTGCGAGGATAGCGCAGAGCAGACTAGAAATGACGCGCGCCCAAGCATACGATGCAACATCGGCGCGGGTCCACGCAATCAAATACAGGCACAGCGCACAGAAGACAATAGGAAAGGCGGCAACAGAAGGCTCATTCACTTCGGCGTGTCCCCACGCATGGAATATCTTCAGCTCGTGCTGTATGAATTGCGTGCCCGCCGTTCTGTTGGTATGTCCATCGGCTGCCGTACCCCACGTGTCACACCATTGTAAGTTCTGCGTGAGACCCCCAATCCATCAGCTGTCTGACCCAGCTAATATGACCCAAAAAGGTGCACCCAGTAAATTTCTCAAAATCTTGGCCATGTAGGAGCTTACGTACGGGCGCGGCGTCAATGATAAGAGTCACCGTAATGCGCAGACCACCAATGTCCACAAAGTGTTTGACTTGTGTTGGTGTCGGCGGCCCCGCCTTGAGCTAGTGCAGTGTCATCGCGGTTGGGAAGCGGTCTTCTAGGTCGCGGGCTGCTGCTAGCGCTTCCGCACAGTGGCATGACCTAACCTGCAGTCGGTGCGACTTGCAGCAGGCGTCTATTAGTTGCACGACAGGTTTGCCCCCAACGCGGCTGGCCATCTGGCTCAGGTTGTCCTGCATCACGTAGCTTTTCAGCGGCAGGGACCGCCTGGGCCTAGGAGACGCCCACGTCGCAAGCCCTCATCTCGTCCCCGAAAATGTCGATCGGGAAATTGATGCTGAGATCAGCCAGAGCATTGGCCACAGCGTCGCGCATGCGCATAATGCACGCGAGGAACGATGGCGATTGCGTTCCCGCTGCGGGAAGCTCGAGCGCGGAGAAATCGACGCGCCCAACGTCTCCCGCGCTTTCTCGAGCCGCCGCAAGGGCAGCGGCATCAACCTTACCCTTCCCTGCGTACACTGGTTCTGGACGCGACTGTCACAGCCGCGCCTGTTTCGTACCATTCTCTTCCCAGAGCGGCCCACGCGCGTCGGTTTTCTGTCGATTCCCTTGCCGGTAGCACGGAGTCGGCCCCGACCTCTCCAAGAAGAATTCTTCGTGGTCGGCGTCCGTCAAGGACGCCATGAAGAGGGCAGAGCCACGACCGTGCCGCCGTCGGTTACGGCGTCCACCCTCGCCACGCCGCCCCTTCCCCCGCCTGTGAAGAACCTTCCTGACTGCCCTACGGACCCGTCAGATCGGCTTTTTGGTAAACAGTCCGCATCGATGCTTCGCATGCTGATGGCCCAATAAAAGAAATTAGCGGTCTTCGCGTCTCCTCATCCGTTGGGTATGTCTGTCATGTCTAGGGGTTCGACTCCGTGCGGAGATGCCGCGCCTGCATCGGTCCCGTAGACGAAGGGCGAGTCCCGATTGGAGGCTGAGCCCCAGGCGGCGGTCTGCCTGTCAGGTGCAGCGTAGGAGGCAGGGTTCGGGTTCGGGTTCGGGTGTGATGATGATGCCTGATCTCTGGCCAGCTAGCATAGCTGTGGCTTCTTCTGGGCTGTGTGGGTCGTCGCCCCAGATGTTGGTAGGCGCGGCCGCTTCTCCGCCGGCGGTGGCCATGTATGGCGTCGCGTTCCCGCGCCCTCCGCCTCCCGGCGTTACCACTGCTGCCGGGTGCGAGCTCGGCTAAGTGACCGAAGCTGCGCATGCGGTCCAGCCGCTCATCATGTTGCTGCTGTGTTCGTCGCATTCGGCAATTCAATGGTTGAAATAATGGGGCAGCTCTGCCATGGCCGAACCGTAGCGCTCTGAACAGCACGATGGTGAGTAACACAAAGTTCGGGATAGCAGGGCTTGCAGAATCGGCCTCAAGACGAGCGATCTCGAACCGAGCAAAGATTGAACGTGTGTTTGTCCACTGGTTTCGGACCTGAAGCCGATAAGCGCCGTTCCTGAAGCGAGCTGCCGCTCATTCCCTAGGTTCTCCAACTTGGCGCTAGGGAGCAACACAACGTATGCGACAGTGTCCGTGGGGGCCTCTTGTATAGCCACGCCGTTGTTGATCGTCTGCGGCGGGACCCGCATCCCGATGGTGCGCGCTAGCCCACCAAATCCACGCTGCAGACATGCAACCTGTTATTGTGGTGTCGTGCGCGCGCTGGTGACATTAAGCCACGCCTGAACTTCTCGAGTGAACTCGAGAAGCGCTACGTGTTCCGCGGGGTCCCAGTGAAGGCCCCTGGTGGTGTTATCACCCCTGGGTGCTGCTGACATGTTGGGTCGTAGCTGGTGTTGGGACGTGTCTTTGGCGTGTCTGTCGCCGTGAGTTGGCGAATCGGCTGTAGAGGCATGTCCCCATGTTGGTTTAAGCAAAAAGGGTGAAGTGCTGCTGCGCCAAGGTAGTTGGTATTGTCGTGTTTTTTTTTCCCAAGCGCGTCGTATGTCGGAGCGTCGTGGCATAAAGCCGTGGCGTATACGCTCCTGGTGGTAGTCCAGCGGGCGTCACAGGTAGGGGATGTAGCGTTCCCGTTATGGGCGCTTCTGCATGCCAGCCAGAAGTCACGCTCGGACATCACAATAGGACTAGCGGCATACCATGCCGCGCCGTGGAGTAGGACTGCGAAAGACAAAACTGACCACACGCGAGCGAGGCCAGCTCCGCTACCGAGCAAAAAGAGAAGTGACACCTTGATTTGTAGTAATGATGGAGATAGATAGATGTGGGAAGCAAATTCGAGTAAGACAACTTCCCGATGCAGTAACGGATCGATAGCTGCGCTCACGACCCGGGCACATAGAGCACCGGCCACTTGAACAACAAATGGCGGCGCAGACGCTCGCTACGCTCGCTCTGCGTTACCAAGCCCTCCGGCCTACGTTCAAAAAACGGTGTCCCGTTGGTGTCGCATTGGTGTCCCGTCTATGTTCCGTCGGCGGTGGGCGGGCGGTGGCCGGGGGTGTCCAGCCTTGATATCGATAGTGCAATCGACAGCGAGATCGATAACGAAATCACCAGCATTGGATGCAGAGTGAAATCAAAACGAGGAGCTTGCTTGTGACATCGTTTGTGAGATCGATAATGACGTCGATCATGAGATCGATAGAGGAATCGATACTGAGATCGGAAAGTGGAATCGTTAGTGAGACCTATAGTGAGATCGATCGAGTGTCACCGACCCTGTAAAGTCGTTAGTGGGATCGACCGACAAAGATCGAAAGCGGGGACGACAGTGACATTACATCACACCGTAAGATCGTCATCACGCGTCGTCGCTATATCGAGGGCGCGTCACCAGCATCGTCACCATCACACCCATCGCAGTTGCCAGCAGTTGATTATTTCCATCCCTCACCTCAAACCTCCGTATCACCCGAAAGGTGGTAGTATAGACATCCTGATGGATATTCAACACGTGCCGAATGCGCAACGAAATCTATAACATCATGGGAATTGGCACAACGCCAGGCCGAAATCATTAGTCATCATGCCGGTGTCAAAATATCGCCTGGAGAAGTACGACAGGGAACAGGTTAGGAGGGGGACATAATCAGCAGACGAAGGAAAGGAGAGTAGAGTAGAGAGGAGCGGGAAAGAGAGAGGGAGAGAGATCTGCAAGGGTACAGAGCACACGAGAATGCAGGCCCCGTGACTGCGGCGACCCCCCGCCTCAAAGATCCGATGCACTGATTTCTTCAATACGTGGTTCCCGAAGTCCCGACATACGCTCGGACCTCGGACCTCGAGACCATCCGCTGGCAAAAAGACCCCAAACCATTCACTCGAGGGTATCCCCCCCCAGGGTGCACAAGAACATCCAACAAACACGGAGAACATCAGGGTTCCCTCCCCGAACCGACCTCGATCATATACCTCGGTCCGACCGTGCGCCAGGGCCCACGTTCCGTCCCGAATGGTTCTTTATTGACGGTCCTGGGATCCGGCGAGGGCCATCAGAGGCCGAACCTGCCGTCAAAACGTGTATTCAGGACGGTTGGTAACGATGCAAGACCCTTGGTGGCCGAAGTTGGGCTTTTGTGGGCCCGCGGGCGACCAGTGAAAACGGCAAAGGACGGGCCGTAGAGGCAAGCACACCAGGGCACCCTGGATGCAGGCTCGCGTCCTTACTGGGCGCGTTGCCTGCATCTTGGATGCCTGGGCCCCTCGGCAGCCGACTTCGACCAAGTCTCTGCAAACGGGGTATTAGTAAACGTACTAGTAAACAGGGTGGTAGCTAAGGGGCCTCTGCGGACAAGTACAGGGTGACAGTGCATTTACCTCGCACTAGTGCGTGATACATCGGGGCGACGAAATCGTCGACACACCATCACAACACTGGGCGGGGGGGATTCCCTCGCACGCGTACGCGGCAAATCAATTGTTCGAAAGCACACTTGAAAACGCACCCTCAGCTACCACCCCGTGCCCAAACACCCCGCAAGGCTGCCCCCCGAGGGCGCCTCCCACGGGCTGCCCGCCCATGCGCCGTGCGCGGGGCGATCCGGCGAGCCCGGCGAGGCCCCGGCGAGGCCCGCCGGCGGCGGCGGGCCGCGTGCGGGTCGCCGCGGGGGGGTGCGGAGGCTGCGAGGAGGGGCGGCCAGCGCCTCTCGCTCCGAGAGCCCCAAGGGGGCTGCGGGCAGGACGTGCCACGCGGCGCTGCTCTGGCGAGGGTGAGCCGTCTTTTCGGGGGGGGCGAACGGTTCACGGGGTCTCAAGAACTGACGCTGCCAGCCAGGACCCCGGGGGTTCGACCTGCAGAGAACCCCTCGAGTGTTCCACAAGGACTCTTCGAGGCTCCCACGGCCACGACAAGGGCTGCCGGAGAATCACACCAGGATTTCCGGAGCATGGAAGATGCTTCGACCCACGGCTGCATTTTTCTCGGTCGCACCGATGCCCTTCCCTCGCTTTGGGGGGGTCCTGTAGTTGATCGCCCGCAATCGACACGGGAAAAATGGGCACGATGCCCAACAGCAGGTGTTGTCCAAGATCGACCACGGCCGCCGCCGGCCGGGCAGGCGGCCTTTCTCAAGTGTGCATCGACGGCGGCGGCGCCGACAGCAAACCCTGCTCAGAAGAAACAAGAGCTGCTGTTGGACTTTGTACCTCGGAGGCGGCCGGGAGTCTGATCTGGCTGGGACCACAGAAAAAAAGTCAGGAAGAGGAATGGCGCCCAATTCGCTGAAGATCGCTCCCAAGACCTCCCGGGCTCTATCTGGTGCACTATTTCACGGTCCCGAGGCTCGAAAACGGCGCCCCCGAGGCCGAACACGGCCAAAAACCTTCCCGAGCCCAAAACCTCGAAGCTGCCGGCCTCCTATACTGGCCGGTGCCAGTGCCAGGCCTCCTCAAGCCCCCAGCCGACTCCAAATTGTACCCGTTGTCTTCGTACCGATATCGATCGTCCCGACTGACTTGCCATCACTTGGACGTCCATTACCTGTGCATTTTTCGGTTTCGTGCGCTTCATGTTTAGCGAGGTGATCCTCGATGCTCCTCGATGGTCCTCGCCGAGAAAAATGCAGACGTCCGAACGATAACAAAAGGAGAAGGAGGAGGCTGGCCCGCCAACATTCCCATGGTTCTCCCTCCCCTTCCCGTTCTCACATGTTGTCCCTCCCCTTCCTGTTTCCCTCCGTCGCTGTCTGTCCGTCTGTCATCTTTCTTTTTCTGCCAGTATATATCGTCGCCGCAGCCGGTCACACCAGTGACGTGGCTGTCTAGTTTGACCACACCCCTCAGGGCCGACCAGCCCTAGTGGGGGAGGCCACATCCAGAGGATATTGCAGCCACCGGGTACCAAGAAAAATAAAGGGTTGGCGCTCCCAGAGAGGCAGCGCGCGCAGATAGATAGGCATTCTCGGGCCCTATAAAAAGGCCCCCTTTTGGTGCCCTCTTACGGGCCTTGCTACGGGGTCTCTAAAACGGCGATGGCGCGCAGGGCGCCTGGCCCCGGGCAACCTTGCATAATGCCTGCGAAGATGCAGAAGAGTAAGCAGCAGGTGCGGTTGCATACCCCGATGCAATTCGCATCAGCGCACAGCAGCGCGGTGAACGCGAGGAGCGGCGCCGGCGCGGATAGCGAGGCTAGGCATCGCAGAAGCCACTCATGGGCGGCCGACGGGAAGGCCTGACCATAGTCGATACGAACAAGAACTGGGCGCCGAAAATCAGCGTTGGGAAGCATCGACGCGACACGAGCTCTGCAATCCAATTGAAGTAAATTGAGACCAAAATTCCTGCCCTGCACAAATCCACGCTGTGTACATTGAATCACCTATCCCAACTTCCTGCTTGAATTGCTACATACCGCACCAGTAATGATTTTATGTGATGTCTGCTTTAGTCCGAGGGGGCGTGTTTGACTAGCTGAACGCACTATTTGCTGAGCGTCGTTTTTTTTTTGTTTCATCACATTTGGCCAGGAACACTCCACGAGTTTAGTTACATTGAAGTAGTAACTGCTTGCCTTCTAACTTCCACCACATCGCAGCTTCTAGTGTTCCAGCAGCACCTGGAACACGTTGCCACGCAGCGTAAGGAAGCCCATCCAGGCCGGGCGCGCTGCGCTGTAATCTTTCAAAATGTCCCCGAAGACCGAGACGTGGAAGGGAGGGATATCAGAAAGAGAGCAACTGGGTCCATGATCTCGCAAGTAGGTAGCAGCAGCAACATGTATCCGTTTTCTCTTAAGCACCGGGCCCCAATGCTGCCCCAGCGCCTGAAGCACAGCGCCAGGCGACGAAACCACCCCCCCCCCACCGTTGAGGCGCACGCCCTGCACAGAGAGCTGGCGTCCGAAGGGAGCCCAGAGTCGTGCGCGAGCGAGCGCCTCTCGAAGTCGTCGCCGAAGTTTCGCTCTCGTGGACTGGTTCGACACTCGAGAAATCTCCTGTCGTAGTCGGGCCTCTCGCTGCCTCGAAATGGCGGCGTGGATCTCATTCGTGAACGACAAAGACGTATCTGGATCGATCAGCTTCACTGACCGCGCCAGCAGGTCGACCCGCAAGAACTGTTTGCCTAGCTCGTGAGAGCGCCACAGTCGCGCGCCGAGTTTGGTGTCCTGTCTCCAGAGGACCCTCGAGCTATTTCTGATGATCGTAAACTTCGCGAGTGGGTCCGAGGGGTCCTTGAGCAGCAGCGTATTGCGTGCAACGCAGGCAGCTTCGCGCGTCATATCTGTCCAGAACTGGAATCGAAGCGGGGGCGTATGCTCGGGCGCGTCTGCCTCCTCCTCCACCTTGGCCAACAACTCTGCGAATTTCGGGTGTCCACAAATCTTCCTGGGGATCGGCTGCTCCTTGGAAGGCGCTCTACAGCTGTGGCAATCTGCACTCGTACCGGCGCATGGTCGGACACTCCGCGCCGGTTGAGTACTTCTGGCAGCTCCGTAACTGCCCCAGAAAAGAACAACTGCGTGCATACCCAGCCAGGGAAGCTAATGAAGATCCAACCGGTATTGTTCAATATGCTGTGATATGCATTATGGTGTGTCTGGTCTGGCAAATACATCTCCACCATATCATTCAGCACTCCCATGGAGACCCATACCTTGGTGGGCTCTCCACTCCTGCGTAGCATTCCTCGGGACCTCCTCTCCCTCTGGCGCGTCTACTTCTCGCTGAGGAGGCTTCTCAGCGAAATTGTAATCCCCAGCCGCGACCACGAGCAAGGAGTCGGGGTACTGGGATGCCTCCTGAAGCCCCTGCCTGATGACTGCGGCTATCACTGATTTCTCTTCCCGGTTAAGATTATGATTGCGAATGGTAAAGTGAGATATTTGAACATGCTACTGAAGCCGAACATGAACGTGAAGGGTCGACCAGGTACGAGCACTGTCTGAGTGACCGTGGGACCCCCGACAATGAGGTGAGAAAACTTTGGGAAGAACGATATGACACCACCAGCCCGAGCGCTTGGAGCGAAGGAGTGCACCCCAACGAAGTCGAGGTGCGACTGATACAAAAAGTCCAGGATCTCCAGCTCTGCGCCGTGACTCTCCTGAATTGCTACAACAGCACCTGGACGAAGAAGGCGATGGAGAACAGAGAGTTTGGATTGACGAGAGAATAGGTTGTGGTGGAAGAGAGCACGCGCATTCCAGGTAACTAACTGAAGCGGTCATCTTATCCCCTGAGGCCCTGACCAGGCCTTCCACAAGGTGCTAAACACTCCA
>CAUYUJ010014467.1:233430-327894 GCA_963575745.1 Prorocentrum cordatum
CGTCCAGGAGGTCCAGGGGGGCAACACAACTTTTGATGGTTCAAGTGGTGTTTGAAGGATTGTAAGGTTCGCACCTACTTGTGCTGACAGTGTTCCAACCCGGAAGATATATCCAAGAGAGCCTCAGGCGTATACCAGAAAGCTCCCAGGACGCTCCGCGAATTCCCAAGAGGCAGTATCCTCTTCCTCCTCAGTTTCCCCCTCCCTCCCTCTCTCCCTCCCCCCGTCCTCCTCCTCCTTCTCCTCCTCCTCCTCTTCCTCCTCCTCCTCCTCCTCCTCCTCCTCATCCTCCCCCTCCTCCATTCGCGGCAGGAGCGAAATTATTGGCGGTGCAACACGCGTGGCTGGAATGAGACGCGGCGCACTTCGCGCGCTGGACGTGTTGTCGTCGACGATGCAACATGAGAGGCCGGAGCGGAACGCTGCGTACATCGCGCGCGGCCTTGTTTCTCGTCGACGTTGCTCAATACGCGGCAGGAGTAGGACGCAGCTCATGTCGCGCGCTGAACGTCTAGCCGCCCACGATATATGATGAGCGACAGGCGCGGGACGCGACGCACTTGCTACTCATCTTGTGGGAGGGCGGGTGGGAGTGGACGGAGCCCTCTGGCTCGTGCGAGCTGGCTAACTTGACATCTCCCCCTACCTCCTCCTCTGGACCTGGAGAGGGCGCCCCGCGAGGTGTCAGAGGGTACGTTTGGGCCCAAGCTGGCTCCAAGAGCGCCTTAGAGAGCCCACGATGACCTCCACGATGGCTTAAGATAGCCCAAGCTGGCTCAATATGGCTTCCAAAATGTCCCAAGAAGTCCCAATGCCGTTCCAAGACCGGCTCCAAGTTGCCACGGAGCCTTCCACGTATGCCCCCGAGAGGCCAAAATCCTCTCAAAAACTACGAAACATCAATGATGTTCTCGCATTGTTATTTTCGATGGCCCTCCGAGGCCTCAAGATGACTCCAAGGGAACCCAAGAGGACCCCAAGAGAGGCCCCGGAGAGCCCCAAGACGGCCCCAAGAGCGCCCAAGAGCGCTCCAAGAGGGGCCCAAGAGACGGTTTTGGGGCTTCCGAGGGAGGAGGCTAATTAAGGACCCACCCTTCCTTGCTCGAGCTCTTGTAAGATGGCTCCAAGAGGGTGCCGGAGGCCCCCAAGACAGCTTCAAGAGGCTCGCCCCCACGAAGCCCATAAGCGGCCCGATGCTCCAAGCGGCATACAATACGTCCCAAGAGGCTCACAAGACCGCCAGGAGGCCCCCAAGACGCCCCAAGAGGCCTCCGAGCAAGTTCCCAAGAAACATCCTCCCAATATATCACGAAATACATCCAAGAGGCCTCTGGCCTTCTGGTTGGCCTCCTCCTCCCCTCCCTCCTTCCCCTTCCGCGTCCTCCTCCTCCTCCTTCTCCACTTCCTCATGTGCCCAGAGGGTGCGCTGTTAGACTTTATGTGTCTCTTCTTCTCTTCCCCGGTTAACTATCATGGGCATCGTTTCTGAATGGGCTGGTGGGGATATTTTTTTTGGTCGGCGGCTCCAAGGCAACGGTCAGGGAGCGGAAGCGGCGTCCGGGATGCGGCACAGTGCGAATTTGCGAACACAGCCGCCACGTTGGCAAGCCAGTTCGCACCTGCACAGCAAGTGCGCAGTTGTACATGCACAGAACAAAATGAACTAAATTCACAAGCAAACGCACATAGGCGCCGCAGCGTGAACCGAAGTAAACATGCTGCAGTGTGCGCTGGTGGGGATACGCGAAGCGTCAAGGTCTGGTGGGGATACGCGAACCATCAAGAATGGCCCTGGCTGTCTGCACAGCCCAAATCCGCAGGCTCTGGACCCCTCGTGGGGTTCATCGTGACCCATTTCTCGAGGCGGATCCAGCCGTGGCGAATAGAGAAGCCTCCAGAAGGCCCCAAAACTGCAAGAACCAACGGGGAGGACCACCGTTGTCTCAGGCATCTTGGCTGGACTTCCTCACTCCTCGCCCATGCCTTGTCCCCTCGTGGGAAAAAATCATTCACGTCGTTCACTTCTAATCGTGCTCACTTCGAATTGCGCTCGTTCCTAATTGTTCCTGGCCCCCTAGTGGCCAGGCAGAGGCCCAGGATGGAACACTTAGAAATGAAAGGGTCTTGGCTCCCCAACAAAAGCGAGGAACGGCCGAGACCCCGCAGACACGGGCCGCGTTTCCGTGGATGCCCTGCGCGAAACCTATCCGTGCGACCGCGTCTCCGCGGGATCGCGCCCCAGACTCCAGGCCGCGAAGGCGAGGGAACGAATACGTTCGCCGCTCTCGACTCGGCGGCGAGCGGGGGGGGGGGAATGAGGAGGAGAAGGCCTTCTCAGAAGGCGGCGTGACTTTTCAGAAGCCCTGGCGCCGTCTGACTTCGGGGAAGGCCCAGGAAAACTTCTCGGAAGGCGGGGGGACTTCCGAGCCTTCTGAGCAGGCCTTCTCTTAAGTCGTGCCTGTCCCCCTACAGGGGGATGTTCGACGAACAATAAAAGATAACTTCCAAATAATATAAAAAACAAAAATAGTCTGGGGACTATTTTTGGTGTATGTTTTGAGCTTTGGGGGGCATTCTTGGGGTATATTTTGTTTTGTCGTCGAAAATCCCCTTGTAGGGGGCACGCCCGACATAAGCCTTCTCCTTCTCACTTCCCCCCTTCGCTCGCCGCCGAGTGACTCCCTCGCCTGGCCGGCGCTGCGGAGCCTCTGGCGCCTCCGCGGCCGCTCCCGCCCCGGGCGGCGGCCGCGGCCGGCCGCACCGGCTGGGCTGGGCCGAGCGGCAGCAGGAGGGGAGCGAGCGGGACCAGAGGAAGGGGGCGGGCGCGGGTGGGTTTCTCCTCCCCCTCCTCCTCCTCCTCCTCCTCCTCCTCCTCTTCTTCTTCTTCTTCTTCTTCTTCTTCTGCTTCTTCTTCTTCTTCTTCTTCTTCTTCTCCTCCTCCTCCTCCTCCTCTCCTCCTCCTCCTCCTCCTCCTCCTCTCTCCTCCTCTCTCCTCCTCCTCCTCCTCCTCCTCCCTCCTCCTCCTCCTCCTCCTCCTCCCTCCTCCTCCTCCTCCTCCTCCTCCTCCTCCTCCTCCTCCTCCTCCTCCTCCTCCTCCTCCTCCTCCTCCTCCTCCTCCTCCTCCTCCTCCTCCTCCTCCTCCTCCTCCTCCTCCTCCTCCTCCTCCTCCTCCTCTCCTCCTCCTCCTCCTCCTCCTCCTCCCCCTCCTCCTCCTCCTCCTCCCCCCAAGGTGCCCAACATGGTGCGGTACGTGCACCGTCATCAGCGAAAGATGGGCCGATCCGACTTTCACGGGCACCGACAATCAAAGATGGGAGAGCGCAAGCGCCCCACCCGACATACAAAGGGTGATGCCTACACTTAGGGGCATCAGCGCTACACTATAATTATCCTCCTCCTCTTCCTCCCTTTCCTGGATCCCTCCCTCCATCCCTCAATCCCTCCATCCCTTCATGGCCGCCGAGGAACGGGGCCCAAGAGACCTCCAAGGTGGCTCGGAATCGTCCTATGAGGGCCCCGAGACTGCCCAGGGAGGCACCCAGGACGGCCCCCGACGGTACCAGGCGGAACTATACAGCCCCAAGACGGCCCAAGCGGGCCCCAAGATGCCCAAAGAGGGTGGGTGTGAATGGGTTTCAGTGTGAATGAACTCGTGTGGAACGGCAGTCGCTGATGCTGGACGGGTCGGAGTGCAAGAGGATGTGGACCTGAGTGGATGCCGCCTCTCTTCGTCCATTCGGCCAGAGTGGGCGTTTCTCCTGAGAGGTCCCCACAATCTGGGCGCGGACAAGCCCGTGAGACACCACTGGCCGGCATCCCTTTCGAGGGCCCAAGTATACTGCCTGTTGCAGACTCGTCTACTTGACAAAAACAAGCGTTTCGCCAGAGAGGTGACCCACAATCTGGGCACGAACTGGCCCGTGAAACACCACTGACCAGTACCCCCTTGGCGGGGGGCAAATGCAATACATGCTGCATCGCGGTGATCATCTCACGAGGAATAGCCCGTCTTCCTATGCCAAACAATCCCAACACATCCCGCCTACAGGCCGCAAGACCCGCCAAGATGACTGACAGATCCGCAGTGTGCTCCCGAAGGCAGGGAACCTACCAAAATGCCATCCAACAAGCTCCTAGGAGGCGCGGCACCCGAGATTAGAGGAACACAAACCGACATAAACATAAACTGACGGAGCTCTGTGCGGCTTTCTTGGATCTGCGCTGAGACCCCTTCCCTGGCGCGCGGAGCACGCCAGGGGCGGCGCTGGAGGCACCACCAGGGTGTCCAGCGCAGATGCGCGGACCGTCGAACATTCATGGATTTGCAGCTTGTTTGAAGGAGCCCTGGGACACACAAATAAATAGACACAAATAACATAATTCCACAGATTCTCCAATATCTGATGGGTATTTGTTTTCCCCCCCACTTCCCATATTTTCACATATTTTCGGGGGAATCGACGATTACTTGTGTCTCTGCTTTTTCCCCAACTGATTGTTTTTCTTCGACCGATGTCGAAGGATGTTGGCCCTCTGGGCAATCGGCCCAGTCGGCTGTTGCGTGGTGCGCCCTTCTCTCCACCGGGCCCTGGGGAAGCGAGCTGCCACATATGCTACGGCTCGCTGGGACCAAGGGAAGATCAACGCCACATGGCGGAGTTCGGAAACCCTGAGCCCTAAACCTTTCCATTTCTCAGGGGCACATCTTTTACTTCCGCCGCCTTCCGCCGAGCTTCCCTTGGCTTCCGCCGGCGGAGGCGGCCTCGTTTTGCTTCCGCGGACCTTCCGTCGCCCTTCTGCCGTGGAAGAGATGACAATTCCTTCGATCCTCGAAGGCAAGGCCCTTTTTGGAACGCCCCACATGGTAAGGTAATCTGGGCCTTGAGGCAGCCAGCCATCCTATATGGAAGCCATGTCGAGCCCATGGAAGAGCGGCCAGGGGGCCGAGAGGCGAGAGCTGTAGCGCGTGACGGCCTCACGAACGAGTTCTCACGGATCGCCAAACCGCGTGCTGCTCTTAGAACAGAAGGCGGGGCTTACCGCAGGAACGTGTACAGACGGCCAGGCAGCGAATGGCAGCGGGAGGAGGAGTTAGGCAGCAAGGGAGGAGGGAAAGAGGGGGGGAGGGAGGAGTGACGGAGGAGGAAGGGAGGGATAGGATCGACCCCTGACCATGACAGTGTCACATCATACTACATGCCGCAGTATACTTCAACACATGTGCCCTGAGCTCGCGGAGCAACGAGACGGCAAAGACGAGCACGCGCACGCATTGGAGAACGAACTGCACGAACTACCACAGCTGACAAACAGAGCCCCCCAGAATAGAGCGAACCTGCAAGAACCACGGCACGACCCGAGAAACTTGCAGGTCGGGGGGGAGGGCGGGAGGGAGGAGGGAGGGAAGGGTGAGGGGTGGGGGAGGGCGAGGAGGTGAGGGGAACGAGGGAGAGCTCGGAGGAAACGGAGCCCGGGCAGCGACGGTGAGCAGCGCCTCCTTTCAACAGATTGGTGCTGGCCCCCTCGCAGCCGCGGGAGCCCGCCGCGCGCGCGCGATCCGCCCTGCCGCCGGGCTGCGCGCGCTGGACCTCTCCGTCCCGGGACGGGGCAGCCCAGCCCGCATAGGCTGCGAGGTTCGCCCCCTCGCCGCTCCCCTCGTAGGGGGGCCCCGCGAACATACGCCACCACCACGTCGATTCCTCTTCCCTTCTCGTCCTCTCCTCTTCCTCTCCTCTTCCTCTCCTCTTTCCTGGGAGAGGGAGGGGATGAGGGAGGTGGTGGTGATGCATATTTTTGGGCCCCCCCCCCTCGGTGGAAGAGCGTCGCTTCGGGCTCGGCTTGGGGGCCCGGTTCGGTGATGTGTACCAGGGGACGCCCCCCGCACCGTTCCACTGAACGGGGCCGCCGCCATCCAGAGAAGTACCAGCCACGGCAGACCTTTCAGGGCCGAAGCATTGAGAGACTCCCCTTACCCGGGGCCCTGGCTATATCCGATCGTACTCCTCACACGCACAAGTTGGTTTGACGAGCCGAAGCGACGCCCCCCAAATGAAGCCAGGCCTGCCCAGAGTCACGACCAGCACGTCGCCCCGAACGTTAACCGAAACATAGAGAAGATGTTGCCCATCGCCATGTCCGAGACGCGCGATGCGCTCTTCTCATGGGGGATGGAATTGCGGTTATCGCAGAAGTGTCGGCGACGCATTCTGGGCAGCACTTCGGGGAATGTTCTGGGCGGCACTTCATGGGGCTGCTGGGTCATCGCGCTCCTGCGTTGTAGCTGGCGCGTTTGGGGCTGTCTTGGGCGGACCCTGAGGTTGGGCGGATCCTGCTTCGGGACCGCGTCTGGGGGGCGCCCGAGAAGAGGGAGGCAAGACGAAGCCAAGACGAGGATAGCATCGGATGAGGAGGAGTCGAGCATCTCCGAGACCTGGCGGCTCTGGAAGATGTGCCGGGCGCCGAACAGTTCTCAGAGCGCTCCGAAACGCTCCGAGCGAGTTCCGGGACGCTCTGGAACGGACTTATCCGCGTAATTTATTTCTTTTATTTTTTTCTTTAAGTTTATTCATTTTTCTTTTAATGTTTTCTTTTTCTCTTTTTTTTTAATTGTTTTTTCTTTTAATTTCTTTTTTAGCCCCGTCCGCAGCAATGCGAGTGGCAGGGTTCCCGTTGCGGAGCTTCCGGAGGCCCTGCGCCGGCGATCGCCGCGCGGGGGGTCGGCGTGCCCGCATTGGCCACGCGAGGGGCCAAAATCGCCGCAGAGAGACGTACCGCCGGGCGTGTCCAGCCTGCTCTCGCCCCGGCCGCCCTGGCAGGGCGTAGATGTTTTTCGCCCAGGTTGGTTTTCGCCCGGTGCGTTTCGCCCGGTTTGTTTCGCCCAGGTTTGGCCAAACCCGGCGAAACGAAGCCAGGCGAAACGAAGCCCGGCGAAACGAAGCCTGGCGAAAGCCAACCCTGGCGAAAGCCATCCGTGCCCCTGGCAGGTCACGTGAACTCGCGGGTCGCGGTGCGCGAGAGCGCGGTCATCATCGGGCCCTCGCGAGGCCTCCATGGCTTTCCGTAACTCGTCCCAGGTCGGGATCGCTCTCGCGCACTTCAAGTCTGACCGTCGTCGTACGGGCCCCCTGTGCGTCCTGGACTCTAGTGGACATTGTTGGTTCGTCTTGCTCGCGGAAGCGGCAACGGAAACGCCGAACGGAAGAGGCACGATACGCTGATCGATCTGATTGACAGGGGGTGGAGGAGGCGAGCGATCTGATGACAGGGGGTGGAGGAGGAGGTGTCGGAGGAGGAGGATGAGGAGGAGGAGGATAAGGTAGACGTAAGCGTGTGCACACGCGCACGGCGTTCCTCATTCAAGGTGTGGATCGATCTAGCGCACGCCAAAAACTATCATCATTGTAGCGGCCTCTCTTCCCTTGTGCGCGCAGGGCTTCTGTATACATTGGTCGTTCTTATTGCTCGTGGAAGCGGCAGCTGCATCGCCGAGTGGAAAACGTACGTTACGCTCAACCTCGTGGGCGAGCGATCTGATTGTTAGGAGGGGGATTGCAAGGGCGAGAGCGGGATGGGAGAGAGCTGAATCTCGCCATACCTCTGCGGCTCTCACTGCCCCGCAAGAGATGTCCGCTCGCTGCGCCCTTTGCGCAACTCGCGGATCCAAACCGACCCTCGGGCCTTGTCCCGACAACAACACCCCTCTGGAGTGCGAGAAAAAAGGGCGAACGATGAGGAAAGGGCTCCAGCCTCACAACCCCCAGGGGAGGCGAAGCAGAAGAGAGGATAATGAGAAGGAAGGAGGAAGAGGAGGAGAAGGGAGGAGGGGGAGGATGATGGAAGAGAGAGAGAGAGAGAGAGAGATGCGGGAGAAGGAGGATGAGGAGGAGAGACGGGGGGAAAGAGGAGGAGAAGCAGGAGGAGGAGGAGGAGAAGGAGGAGGAGAAGTAGGACCCACTGCCGCTACCATCCTCCTCCTCCTCCTCCGCCTCCTCCTCTTCCTCCTCCTCCATCTCCTGGTATCAAGAGGAGGGCGGGGGCCACCAGAGCAGGAGGAGGACGAGGAGGAGGCAGGAAGAGGAACATTCTTTGTGCGAGCGCGGCTCCCCAGACAGCGCTTGCACCACGAGGATTCTGTCTTGGCCTGCGGGCAGCTGGCCGGCATTCCCGCACGGCCGCCGAGGCGGCCGCCCCGCGCGCTGGGCGGCCATTTCGCGGGCATTCGCCTGGGTGGCCGCCCGTGGTCGCCTCAGGACCGCACAGCGTGACCCAGATGGAGAGCACGACAGAGGTGGCCCAGACTATTTCCAAGACCATGAACCTGCCCCCCTTCCGAGGCTGGTCAAAACCCCGCCGCTCCAATCTACTTTGGAGCGTCGGCTCTGTGTGGGTCGGTATTGGTACTTTTCCCTCCTCTGACGCTCCTCCTCTCCTCGTGGTTTCTTCTCTGTGGCCTTGGTCGCAGGCGGGGAGGGGCGCTGAGCTTCAGGGGGACACCCGACCTCGGAGGCGACGCACGCCGCGAGGGGTCGCGCAAGACCGCCCACGGGCCGACTTCAGGCAGGCCAGAGCATAGACGAGGGGGGAAAACGGACGAGTGGGGAGGAGACGAACCCCAGACCCGATGGAATCATGAAAAATCACGAGTGGAGCTTTTCGCTTTTTTCGGTCGGGGATCTTCTGACCTGGGTCAATCCAGACCCGGGTCAGCAGGAAACCCCCAAAAAATGCAATGCAGGAAAAAAACTGCAACGCAGGTCTTCGCAAACCCGGGTCAGCCAATATGCGCGGCCGCCTCGCGGCTCGCTAACCCGGGTCAGCCAGAGGGTGTCTTCGCAGGGTCCTGCAGGATCCGGTACCCTGGCTGACCCCCGTTTGCGTTGACCCCCCTCTCTTGAGCCCCGATTCGGCCTCTGGAGGCCCTTACCGGCCTTCGGGTCCGTCAAAAAAACGACTCGGGATGAGAAACCGGTCCAGGGGAATGGGTCGAGACCTCTGAGGGTCGACGTAATGAACAAATCATGACGTCGGGGGTCTGGGGCAAGGGGCGGCAACTGTTGCGAAGCGGGTCGTGCCGACGGCTCACGCTTTTCCTTGCGAGCGGATGGCGTGTCGCTGGCTCTGCGGGGCGGGAGGCTGGGAAAAACTTGAGGCGCCCGCGCATGGGGACTGTGGCGAGGATGTCGCGACGAAGCGTGGTGGGCCAGAACTGGCAGAGCGACACGCTAAGCGAACACTATTGACCGCATGTGCGCTCGAGACGTGTCTGACATCCAGCCCCTCCCGCCCATTCCGTCCCATTGTGCTGACTCTGTCTGCATCCGCCAGCGGGTTCTCCGCCATGTGATTTGCCATCGGAAAGGGAAACTGCGTACATTGGAGGAGGAGGAGGATGAGGAGGAGGAGGAGGAGGAGGAGGAGGAGGAGCATAAGGATAATCAAGAGCAAGAGGAGGATGACGAAGAAGGAGAAGAAGCAGCAGCAGGAGCAGCGGCAGGAGAAGCGGGAGGAGCAGGAGGGCGGGGGGGGGGAAAGACGAGGAAGGACTCCAGAGCGGCAGAGACGAGGGAGGAGCGGAGCGGAGGGGGAGGGGCCCGAAGTGCGGCCCGCGCCGCGGCGGCAACGCCATTCTGAAACACGGGAGCAGAGCGCAGGTTCAGGTGGGAGCGCCGTTCTGAGCGGCGGGAGCGCCTCGCTGGCCAACGCCGCAGCGGGAGCACCACGGTTGAAGGGGCGAGCGCGTCCTGGATGGAGCACAAAACGAGTCGGAGGCCAACTCGGGACCATCCCGTGTGGCACAAACGCGTGGTGATAGGCGGGCGGAACAAAAAGAAGAAACAAACATCAGAAGAGAGAGAAAGGCAGCACGTACATTGAATGTATGTCGAGGCGAAGGAGGGGGAGGGGGAGAGAGTGCGAGGCCGAGGAGGTGGGGGCGAATAGTGAGGGTGACGGAGGGGGGGGGGGGGGGGCGGAGGGGGAGGATGAGGGGAAGGAGGGTCGGGGGAAAAGGGGGAGCAAGATACGGGGGAGAAATATGGAGAACGATACGGACGGGAAACAACAAACAGATGCGGGGAGGAACGCTGGAGGGAGGAGGAACAGGAGAAGGGGAGTACGCAGAGTTGGGGGGGGGGAGAGCACAAAAGGGGGAAAGAGGAGGGGGTGGAGAACGGGGCCGAGGGAGGGGGCAGGCCGCTCTGTCCACAGCTGCCTGGAGCAGGCCTGGCGAGCACGCGCCCCAGCCGCGCAGCTCGCCCCAGCGCAGGGGGGGTCCGCACCGCATCCCGCGGCCGGGGCCAAAAACTCGTTAGGACAGGCCTTATATTGCTCCACCCCACCTGTCCTCCTCCTCCTCCTCCTCCTCCGCCTCCTCCTCCTCCTCCTCCTCCTCCTCCTCTTCCTCTCTCCTCCTCCTCCTCCTCTCCTCCTCCTCCTCCTCCTCCTCCTCCTCCTCCTCCTCCTCCTCCTCCCTCCTCCTCCTCCTCCCTCCTCCTCCTCCTCCTCCCTCCTCCTCCTCCCCTGCTCCTCCTCCTCCTCCTCCTCCTCCTCCTCCTCCTCCTCCTCCTCCTCCTCCTCCTCCTCCCCCTCCTCCTCCTTCATCCGCCACCTCTTAGGGTATGACGTCGCCCCCAGACCGCTATTCCATTGCATGCTCCTCGACATCCCTGATCAGGGCAATTCGCCTGTGCGTCGCTTCTGGATGGGCTGGTGGAGTTACGCGAAGCATCCAAACTTCTACTATCGAGAAATCTAACGAAACGGCCTCTGCGGTCATGCTTGGTAGCACCGTCTCAAACGAAACGAATCCAGCAGTCAGGAAATATGAATAAGTCTCAGGCGGAACGGCTTCTGCTGTCATAGATCGCGTGGAAGTCTCAAGCGACACGGCCTCCTGTGGCCCTAACTTGCAAGGGTATATGAACAAGCAGCCAGTGTACCCCTAGAAAATTTAATGTGTACTTTTTTCTTTTTGCACCCACAAGACCACACGGCACCTGAGGGTCCGAGAAAACGCGACCCAGGGGCGAAATGCTCCCCAGACTAACGGCGGTTGTCGATCGTCACATGTACACTCATGTACCAATCCACGACCAGAAACTTGAAAGCCGGTGCCTTGAAAGCGGTAAGCGTGCGTCGGAGAACCATCTCCCACATTTGCTTCTACCCAGGCTCCGCAGATCCTCAAAGTGGCGGTCGGTTGCGTGCCCTATAAGTATGGCCCAGTGGCAGAATGCTCCTGAGACGGACGACCAGTGCCGCACGCCTTCGGCGCGGAAGCAGGTCCCGAAGACAACAAGCACCGAGCAAACGGTGGAATGAAAAGTCAAGCCGCTCACGTTGTGGAGTTCCCTACACCTCGTCGCGCCGGCGAGACGGGCGCTGGAAGGTGGCCACCCCGAACAGCACCGCGACGAAGCATTCTAGGCAGCCAAAGTGGAAGAGCAGGTGTCGTGGACAAGAACGCCCACCTAAACAGTACAAGAAGAAAGACTGGAGGACGGGGAGGAGAAGGAGGAGTGAAGAAGGAGAGAGGACAGCACGATCACAGCCAACAGGCTCCACGTGCGAGGTAACAAATAGAGCAGAGAGACAGGCCTGCAGCAGCGAAAGTTGCACCCTGCACAGGAAAGGCTACAAATGGACATCAATCAAATGGGGGCACCAAGGCGCCCTGGAGTGGCCGATAGTCCCACGGGGCGGCAGCCAGCCAAGCACGCCGCCTTGGGAAAGGGGTGGGGTCGGGTGGCTGCGGCCGCGTGGGGGCCTACTATTCACGCAAAGTATAACAAAGAACGGAGGCCTAACATGCACGAGGAAAGCGGAAAGGAAAAGGAAAGTGAGGCAGCGACGCATACTGCCGCCAGCGGCCGACCTCAGAAGGCGAGGCCGATGGCCGTGAGCGTGATGTCCCAGTGAGTGGCCCTACCACCCTACCACCACCCCATAAGATGGGAGTCGGCGAGCTGGTCGGTGCTGGAGTCGGCGCCCTGGTCGGCACGGGAGTCGGTGAACTGGCCGACGCTGTGGTCGGCGTGGTCGGGGCGGGAGCCGGTGAGCTGAGCGATGCTGGAGTCGGTTACCTGGTCGGCGAGGGAGCCGGCGAGCTGGTCGGCGCGGCAGTCGCCTCTGGATAGCGCCTTCGAGAGCTGTTCCGTGCGGGAGTCGGCGATTTGGTCGGCGCGGGAGTCGGCGAGCTGGCCGGTGCTGGAGACGTTGGGCGGGTCGGCGCGGCAGTCGGCGAGCTGGTCCGTGCGGGAGTCGGCGAGCTTGTCTGCGCCGGCTTCGGCGATCTGGTCGGCACGGGAGTCGGCGAGCAGGACCGCGCAGGGGTCGGTGAGCTGGGCAGTGCGGGGGTCTGCGAGGTGGTCGGCAAGGGAATCGGCGAGCCTCTCGGTGCGGGAGTCGGCGAGCTGGTCGGCGATGGAGTCGGCGAGTTGGTGTGCGCAGGAGTCGGCGAGCTGGACGGCGCGGGAGTCGGCGATCTGGTCGGCGCGGGTGTCGGCGAGCTGGTCCGTGCGGGAGTCGGTGATGGTCGGTGCGGGAGTCGGCGGCCTGGTCGGCGAGGGAATCGGCGAGCCTCTCGGTGCGGGAGTTGGTGAGCTGGTCGGTGCTGGAGTCGGCGACCTGGTCAGCATGAGAGTCCGTGATCTGTTCGACGTTGGAGTCGTCGCGTCGGTCGGCGCAGGAGTCGGTGAGCTGAACGATGCTGGGGACGGTGACCTGGTCGGCGAAGGAGCCAACGACTTGGTCGGCGCGCGGCGCTTAGTGTACTTCAGAAACAACCGGTCGTAGGTTACAAACCAGCCCGGAGCATGACTACTAGACAATCTAATGTGTAAGAAAGTCTTTCTCAAAACGGCGACTCTGGGAATCCGGTCTGCGCCTCTCCCCGGGCCCCCTTGTGAGATTATTGTGGTCTCGGGTTGGTAACTTTGAAAATTCCAGCGAAGCGGCCTCTGTGGTCCCCAATTGCGAAGAGCCCTCCTGCGAAACGACGATTCGGGGAGTCCGGTCTCCTACCGCCCCCCCTCTGTTGGACTCTTCTGCGAACTTAGTATCTTAAAGGAAGTCTCAGGCGGCACGGCGATTCAGGTAGTCTGGTCTCCTAGCTCTCCCCATCCCCCCCTGCGTGACTTATGTGTGGTTCTTCTTGACCGCTGTGACGAACTCTGACCGCTTTCACTATTAGGGAGCAACACATCTGAAACGCTGTCGTTTGGATCCCCCACTGTGGGGACAAAAACCATGCTCCGAGCGAGGGCAGATTCAAACAAGGACGTCGCAGGGACAGGAGGACAGTAGTGTCAACAAAAAAATAATATACCAAATCCGCCGATCCCTGGGCGTGTGGAGGAGCTGCCGTCGTCGTCAGTCCCAAGGAAGTTGAACCACAACTTCCCTGAGCACCCCGCTCACCCGTGGCCAGGTTGCGATCGCAACCACAGCGTTGGGCGTGCGAAGCCTGCGCCACGCCCCGTGGCGCGGGCGCCGCGCCAAGAAGGCGCGGGCGCCTCGGGTGGCCTCGGTGCTGGTCGCAACTCGACTCCAACGGGCGAAGACGGGGGTACAGGAGGGGGGCGTCCCACCTGCAGGGTCGGCGGCACCAGCCGTAAGGCCTTCGCAGTAGGCGTTGAAAGGTTTCGCAGGGGGGGATTCGACCTCCGACCTTCTGGCCCCAACCCCCTGCGAGCGGGCTAATGGCGGGAAGGTTGTGGGTCATCGACGTCACACCCGTGGAACAAGGAGCGCACCAAGGTCTGGAGCTCGAGGGGGCCTTCCCTTTCGGAGGCATCCACTGCAGGGGCCGCCGTAGGCGATACTACTTGCCTTGAACTAGGAACCGTGGATGCGTCAGCGCTCACCACTTCGGGGACGCACTGACCCTGGTCACTACAAACCTGGGTCAGTCAGGCGTTGCAGGATCCAACAGGACTCTGCAGGATCCTGCAAGGTCCTGCGCGCAAGCCCAGGTCATGCACCCCTGGCCCTGCAGGATCCTGCAAGATCTGGCGCTCTGGCTGACCCCCGTTCGCATTGACCCCCATCTCAAGGCCCCCGACCTCTCTCAGGGGCCACTTGTACACCAGATTCTAGCAGCCGTCCGCTAGCGAAATTGCTGTGGCTTCCGTTGTGCCGGCCTTCCGCAGGCCTCCGCGGAGGGTGCAAGGCAAACCCTTCGATGCCTACAGCAGGTACATATGTCGCCGCGCGGCTTGCTCTCGACGCGCCCTGGAGGACGACGCCGGCGCTACGGCAAACCCACGACAAACCCAGCACCCCGCACCCCAGGTAGACGACGCAGGCACCACGGCGAACTCGCGGTCAACTCTGGGTCGGAGGCGGAGTTTGCCCTGGTGACCGAAGCGTCCTCCTCAAGGCGTAGGGCCGCGCGTCGGAACAAACTGCCAGGCGGCACATTTGCAATAAGAAAGAATGCGATCAGAAATCTAGGGGCACCTCCGTCGTCCATCTTCAACTGTCCTGACGTCCTGAGCTGCCCCAGGACACATGTGGGTCACCCGGGCCTGTGGCGGTTCAGAAACATGATTGGGCAACCTGCTTTCAGGCTGGTGTATTACTTGACGTGCCTACTGTAATACCTGTCTTGGGACGCTCCACTTGCCCAGTCCCGCTCCCTCTGGCTGGCATCTGCGACCCGCGACTCAGCAGGCGCCAAACTCCAGACGGCCGCTGCATGGGCCCGCTCAGCATACCGAGCCCGGGGCGCTCAGCGGCGGCGGCGGTCGCGGCCGCGGTCGTAGTCGTCGTAGCTGTCGTCGCGCCTTCTGCGGCGACGATCGTCTCCCCGCCCGTCGGAGGAGGAGCATGAGCATCAGGAGGAAGAGCAGGGGGAGGTAGAGTGAGGCACAAATACATGAGCATTCTTTTCGGAAGTTCGCGCGGGCTTCTCTAATCGGTGCTGGCCCCACCTGGCGCGCTCCGCCCCCTTGTATTGCTTGAGTTTCCGGCCGGTTCCCTGGGCGACAGGTGTTGCACGATATACATAAATATATATATATATATAAACTGTGTTTGGGCCGCCCTTTGCGATTCAGTGGTGGACAGGCATGACATAATCTAGTGGACGTATTCATTGCCCCAGCAAAACATAGGAGATGGATCAGACGGACTGGATCACCCCCGCAAAGAAAAACAGCCCGACCACCGGAGACACCTCTCCCAGTGCCCCATCCCCGCTCACGGTGTCCCTCCCCGCTTCCCCGTGTGCCGCAGGAGGGGCGTCGGGCGGAGCCCCTGGGCCTGAGCTTGTCCCGGGGGCGTAGGCCCCCTGCGACTGCCCGAGGTTTCCAGTGCCTCTTCCCATGATTCCGCCCCTGCATGTTCCATGCACCTTCCCCTACCTCCTGCTTCTTCCCCCTGCTCGTCCCCTTCCTCGCCCCAATGCCCAATGTGCTGGCAATTCCTCCTTCCCTTGTCTTCTCCCCCTTTCCCTCCTTCCGTTCCCCGTCCTCCCTCTGCGTCCTGCCCCCCCCGCAGACGGACAAGGCCGGTCGCTTCTGCCCACCGAAACGGCAGCCCCCTTCCCCTTCCAATACATCTGAATGCGCCCTCCACCGATCCGAGCAGTGAGGAGGGAACGCAGAAAATCCTCCTTTTCTTCCTCTCCATCGTCGACATCATCATCACCATCACCACCACCAACAGCACCAGCATCAGCAGCAGCACCATCATCGGCGCCCCCTTCCTCTTTACCAGCATCATCAATCAGCATCACCACCACCACCATCATCACCATCGTCATAACATAACAACCATCACCACCACCAGCGTCACCATGCTCGTCACCACCACTAACATCACAATCGCCATCATCATCATCGTCATCGCCATCACCACATTCAGAACCACAATCATAAACAGCATCAGCATCATAATCATCATCATCATCATCATCATCATCATCAGCAGCAGCAGCATCATCATTATCGTCGTCGTCGTCGTCGTCGTCGTCGTCGTCGTCGTCGTCGTTGTCGTCGCCAGCATCATCACCATCAGCATCATCACCATCATCCATACCAACATCATCACCACATCGTACGCATCAGCATCCCCATCATCATCGACATAGTTGAGCCGAATAACGTCCACGGAATGCTAAGCGGCCCTAGGGGAAACAAAATCCAAGGAGCCTCGGATCATCGCCGTTCGGCGAACGGGAAAAAGAGATACACGAGGCCGATGGCCCCATGGGCCCCGAGGCACGCGCTGCCTGCATACAAGGCGGCCCTCCACCTCGGCGCGCAGCCTGGCTGGTGCCCCGCTTAAGGGGGGCCGTCATTCCAGGAGGCGCTCTGACGGCCTGACCTCCCTTCCCCAATCCACGCACATCGGGCCCCCTACGGCACCCGACTTGCACGGCCCAGGCCAGGAGTCCCCTGGTGGCCAGCCTCCCCACGCACTTCTGGCTGTTGCTTCTCCCTCCCTCCCCACTCCACAACGACCTCCACAACCCCACCCAGCCCCCTTCCCTCTGTTCGAATTGGCCCTTGCCAGGACCGCTACAGGAATCTGCGGAGCACAGGGCTCAGATCTGTTTTACATCGTTTCCACCGCCCAGGACTCACCGCGCACGCTGCCACGATCCCTCTGGCGATGGGTTCTTGCAGCCTCGCGCTCGTCCTCAGGCTGTCGCACCTCCAAGCTCCGCCAGGCATCGCGCAGCCTCTCTTTCGAAAGGGCCTCGGGGCGGTGGGCCCGTCACCCTGTCCGCCTTTTCCAGGTTCTTGACGTGGTCCCACATCGGGTTCCCGATGACGGATGCTGCTCCACGCCCGCTGAAGTTCATCACCAGGATCCCGAGATTCGGCGGTTCCGCGGCTTTCTACTTCTTGTAGCGGATCTGATTCGCCACCTGCCCGAGCTGCTTCGCCGTGCTCTTGAGCACGGTGTCCGCGCAGAACTCCTGCAGCACCTTGTGAAACGCGGCGATGGTAGTTTGCCTCCCCGGCCACTCGCTTTGGGCGTCCACGCCGTCGCCTTCGCGCATGTCCTGACTGGCGAGCTCCCCCGCGCGCGGTAATCCACCTTGTTTTTTGTTCCTGCTGATCCTCTCTGCGTCGTGCTCCGCGCCTGCGCTGATGAACTCGTTGCTGGACTCGCCCTCGCCCTCGGCCACTGGCGTCGAGTCGCGCGCCGCGTCCTCGATGGAGGCCGCCCGCCGCGCCGTGGCCATGGCGCGCTTCGCCGTCGCCTCGCGCAGCTCCGCCGCGTTGCCTCTGCCGCCGCCCTCGCCGCCGCTCTTGTAGCCCCTTGTCATTCTCGGCCTGCTTGCCGTTCGCCTCCCCCGATGCGGGGGCGGCCACTTCCTGCGATGCGCGCCTGGGCCACGTCGGCATGATACTGTACCCCGCGGCTCTTCATGTCGCTCGGCGGCGCCGCAAGGACTTGCCAGGATAGGTGGGCCGATCCAAGATGCCTCCTGGGATCGGGCCCCCCCGCCGCCTCGAACTCGAAAAGGTCGCACTTGAGGCGCGTGGAAAGTCTGTTCTGACGAAGGGCCCGACTCCAACGCCTAGCACGGCATCCCCTTCTCGCGCAATTACAGATGCTTCGATATGTCTTCCCAACTCTCTCTATCTCTCTCTCTCTCTCTTGTGTGTTTGATGATTTCTCTCTGTCTCTTTCTCGCTCTCTCTCTCTCTCTCTCTCTTATTCATGTGTCTCTCTCTCTCTCTCTCCTTCTCTCTCCTTCTCTCTCCTTTTCCCTCTCTCTCTCTTTCTCTCCCCCTCTCTCCCTGTCTGCCCCGAGAGAATTCGCTCGTGCACTACGCGCTGGTTGCATTTGTCACCAAACATGGAATTGGTGACGAACGTCATGCGCGCTGCGATGGCGGTGCCGAAGCTGGCGCCGCGCGGCGACACCCGCCGCGCACCGTCGGCCTTTTGCTAAAGGCACTCCGACGGCAAAGATGTTCAGCAGCGGGGGCTCCTCCTCCCTCAGCTCTGCGCGGCCCTCCGTCTCCGCCGGCGCGAACGCAGTGGGTGGCGGGATTTGAATCGCCAGCTTACTCGCAGGCTGCCTCGCGATTTCCGGCAGCATGAACTTCTAAGCGGGCTCCTTGCCCGCCCCCTGCTTCCACGGTGCCCTGCGCGGCCCCCCCAGCCAGTCAGCGTCGCCCTCGCCGGCCTTCGCCGCCTCGCCCATGACCCCCCAACTCGGCGCGCCCAATGCGGCGCCGTCTCGGACGGCCGCGTCTCTGCGCGCGGCGGGAAGGCCTGAATGCCAGGAAGGACCGCGAACAACGCGGAGAGGCGCTGCGCGCGCAAAGTCCGCCTCGGCGCCCAACTCCGATGCCGCCCTAGTCGCCTCTCCAGCAGCTCGGCCCCCACGTCCGTCATGTTCCAGTACGCCAGCACTTCGTTCGTCGTCAGGCTCTTGGCGCTGCCGCCCTCGCTCCCAGTCGGCGGCCGCCCCCGCCGCGGAAATTCGCCCGGGCTGACCCAAGCGCGGCGCAAGCCTTCGCCGCGGCGCCTCCGAGAGCACTTCATGCCTGACAACAGCGCGCCCAGCAGAGCTCCGCACGCGCCGCCCCGCCCGCCCCGCCCCCACGGCGCGCTCGTGCTCGGGAGGCCGCCCATCGCGCAGGAGGCCGTATTCGCAGCTTCGCACCTCCTCGGCACCTCGTGCTCCGCCGTGCCCCCACTCCTTAGACCGTCAGGCCGGTGACCTGCTCCTCCTTGTTCGGCCTCGCCCTAAGCTTGCCCAGCGCCCCGCCCAGCCCGTTTTTGGCCGCCCCCCCCGTCGCGGCGCCCACTTCCAGCCGATGGCGCCTGCTCAGGTCGCGCGCGCCCTGGTGGCTGCTCAGGTCGATGTCGCCCAGGCCTTCGCACTCGCGCGTGAGCAAGGGCGCCGCGGCGTGCCCCTCGCACGCTCTCCGCCCCCCCCTTCTGCGCGGGCCCCTGGAAGGCCGTCGCGAACGCCTCGACGCTGGCCGGGCCGCCCGCCGCCGCGCCATCGCCCGCCTTGACTGCGCGCGTTCCCTGGTGCACCGGCGAGTCCACCAACGTGTCCCTGTAGCGCTGCTTGCGAAAGGCCTCGTCGTGCCAGTCCGTCGTTTGATCCACCGCCTCATCCAGCGCTTCCCAGCTGACCCTGCCGAGTGCGTTCTGCAAGTTCTTCGTCGTCGCCGCGCGGCTCCAGCCCCCCCAAGCGGGCCGCCGGCCGAGGATCTGCGAAGCCTCGATCGCCCCCCCCCCCCCCATCCGCCGCCCGGGCGCGAACCCGTAACCCTTGGAAAAGAGCCTGAACTTCACCCGCTTCGCGTGGCGCGCTTTGCCCAGGCCCGCCAGGCAGTGGATCGCGCGCTTACCCTTCGCCGCTGCGGCGCCGCGGCGCTCGCCCAGCCCCGGCGCCCTGCTCCCGCGCCAGCCGAGCAGAGCCACGCTGCCGCGGCGCACCGGCAGTCCGTGGCATAGGGCGCTGCGGAAGAGACCGCGCGGGGGCGCCTCCTCCGTGAAACCCGGCCCCTTCGGCCGCGCTTCCGCCTCCCTTCTCGCGCTCGGGGCTAGGTCCCGCAGCTCGAGCAGCTCGATGGGCGCGGCGCCGGCGGCCCCCACGCCCTGATCGGCCTGCTCTTCCTCTCCGCTTTGGCCGGCAGACGCGGAAGGAGCCCATCCCTTCGGGCCCGCCGGCGGCCTCAACCAACTGCGGCCGCCTCACCCCCCCTTGACAACCAAGTAGCTTCCACGCCTCCGCCCATTCCTTGCCTTCCAGAGGTGGCGGCCCAAATCCCCTGCCGCCGTCCTGCTCGGCGCAGAACCTGCAACTTGCCGCGCGCCGTGGATGCTTCATCGCCCCCGCCAACTTACCGTTCCTCCAGCGATCCCTATCCGCCTTCCTCCTCGTCGTCTGCAGCTGCTGGGGGCTTCCTTCAGCTTGCCGTTGATCGCGTCCTGCTCGTGCTCACTTGCGCCCTGTTTTCCTTCGAAGCTCCGCGCGTCGCCGTGGAAGTTCTCGCCGCTGCGCTCCCAGTTCACGTTGGTCAAGCGCCTGCTGGGCCGCCGCGAAGTGCATGTGGCCTGTCTCCAGCATGACCCCATCCAGCAGATCGAAGTAGCCATCGGGCGCCACCCCCTTGAAACTCTCCTCGCTGTCCTTCAGCTGCCGCCCCCAAGCCCTCTGGAAGGCCGCCTCATCCGTGCCGAGCGTCGCCGCCTCCATCACCGCGGGCGCGCAGTGTCCAGCGGGAGGGGGAGGTGTTCACGCGGCGGAGCGCCCCTGACCGCCTGCATCTGCGCGCCCACCCTCTGCGTCGCTTGGATCCTCAGGGCCCGCTCCAGGTAACCCCGCGGAACGAAAACACGGTCGATGGCATTGCATCCGCCTGCAGGCCCACCCTCCTTATCACTCGCGTAACACGCGGGCCCGGGCTCCGCCCGAAAAGTGGACGGGGCGGCCGTAAACTGCTCATCCAACACGCGGCGGCTTGCCTCACCGGCTCCTCCTCGTCTTCGTTCGCGCGCGGCTGCCTGCCCCAGCCCGTTGCAGCACGCCCGCCTCCACTCGTCGCCCACCTTCAAGATGCCGATGCCGTCGCTTGTGTCTGCGAAGAACACAGGCACTGTGCGCTGCGGCATTTCTTGCAGTACCTGGCGCCACCACTGTGTCAATAACTTCACCGCCCGCTGGTGCCGCTGGTGCAGGGCCAACTTGTTGGCCTCCGACGGTTGAGCGGGGAAACGCATGACCCGCAGCACCGTGTCAGTCGGCCCCTTCTTCAGTCGGACCGTCAGCGCACGACCCTCAGCACCTGGTGCAGACCCCGCGCGCGCGGAAGGTGTCGTCCCTGCGCGTCTTTACCCAGGCCGATCGTGCAGCCTTTGCGCCTGTTGGTGTAGGGGCCCTTCTGGCACACCGCCTCCGCCGCCAGCCGCCCCTCCTCTTTCTGTCGTAGCACTCCTCGTCCTTTTCTGTGCGCGGCCTTCGTGCCCGCCAGCAAGAGCGCGTCCACCGTCCTTGTGGCCATGATCAGTTCCGCCATCCTCATGGTTGTAGAGGCGAAGAGCGGGTTGAGACCGATCAGCCGCACGATGTTCGACCGCGCTATCACCGCCTCGCCGTGCCCGGCGCCTGCCCCGGCGCCTGCACTGTTTGAGTGTCCTCGCTACCGCCCCAGCTCCTCAAACTGCTCGAGCGCAAGTTTGCCGCCACCATCATCATCATCACCATCATCATCATCAGCAGCAGCAGCAGCAACACCATCTAGTTGCTTCATCATCAACACCATGACGGTCATCATCATCAACATCATGATCATCATCACCACCATCGTCATCGTCATCGTCATTGTAATGATCAGCATCATCAGCATCACCATCACCACCACCAGCATCATCAGCATCATCATCAGCATCATCATCAGCATCGTCACCACCATCTTCAGAACCATCCTCACTATCAACCAACATCGTCATCCATCATCCTCTATTAGATCCCTGCTCCTCCCCATCACCCGCATCCCCCTCCCCCTGCACAGATCGCTGGGGGACCGACGAGAACAGGGAAGAAACAAGCAATGTGGACAGAGGGCCACGAGGACAAGCGGGGCGGCGAGATTGAGGGGCACCTCGTTCCAGGGACTGGCAGGAAACAGGGTGGGAGCAAACGAGGAAGGGGGCGGCAGCACACCCCCCCCGGGGGTTGGGGCGGCGAGGAGGGATGGCCTTCTGCGACGCCCCCCTGCCTTACGAGAAGGCTTCTCGTCGGAGGCCTCCGAATCCGCCGACACCCTCACAAGAAGCCTCTGCCACCATTTGCTAAGAGAACGATCCTTTAGAGGATCCACGCGCAAACGCACACACGCACACACACACACTCACACGCACACACACACACACACACACACACACACACACACACACACACACACACACACACACACACACACACACACACAATTGTGGCGATCGCACCCTCGCGCGAGGCGAGGAGGCGGAGCAAGTCGAGCAAGCATCACGCACCTCAGCGCGTGGCCGCTGGGCCCTCAGAAGGGGATGTCTTTGGATCGGCCGCCCATGGGCCATCCCTGCATGGGTGGCGAGGGAGTCTGTGGCGCCGGCCGAAGACGAAGAGACGAGCGGTACGGCGACTCGGGCACACAAGCGCGACGGAGAACAAGGCAGCAGAGCACACACGGGCGTGCACTGCCCGTGACAGGGAGCACACCGCCACGAGCTGCCAGATGCCACAACAAGGCAGGCGGGAAGTGGGAAGCGGAGTGCGGCGAAGGCCAGGGCCGCGACACGACGCGCGGTCGTCCGCCTGGGACGAGGAGTGTGGAGCGGACCGGCTGCCAAGTAGGCAGGGGCGAGAGCGCAGAGCGGGGTAGCAGGCAGTGCACCAGCTACGCAGTTGAGCGGGTAGGACGAAGACGAGGGCACTGTGGCCACACACACACACACACACTAACACACACACACACACACACACACGTAAACACACCGACACATATACACAAGACATACACGCCCCACACACACACACACAAACGCGCACACACACACACACACACAAACGCACACACACACACACGCACACACACACGGATATTTCGCGCGTAATCTTGAAGACGGCGCCACATCTTTGCCCCACCATCGCAGCACCTATGCCCCACCCCGCCACCTTTTGGCGGCGGGGCGGGGAATGGTGAGGGACAAGGCCCGGAAAAAGCTCACTGCCCAAGGAAAGCGCACAAGGCACTCGCAGCCGATGGTCTTGGCTGAGCCGTGAGGGGACACCAGGGGCAGTGCACCTCGCCTGCACACCATGCGCGTTGCTCTGTCTCGTCGAGGCATCGGAGGAGAGCACGCTTTGCACTGGGGCTGCCTGCGTATACCCCGCCCATGCCACAGCCGCAGGGGTGGTGCAGTATGGGTCCCCGCCCGCTGGTGGCTACAGGGCCCCGGCCAGTGGCAGGAATGCGCTGGGGTCTGGCCCGTCCACTGCTGCCCCCCGCGGGTGGCGCCTCCAAAGAGATCCGACGTCTGGGAAAGTTGCAGCATTGAGAACAACCGCGACCATCTTGCCGAAGCGCTGCATGTCTCAAGCCCGATCGCTATGTGATGTTCTGGGGGCCCAGGACCAGGCGAACAAGACGCCCGGTGCGGAAAGACTGCCGCTCCCGGAGCTGGGGCTGCGGAGGTCCTGGAACAGCTGATTCTCTGAGGCTGCGCACACGCAGGCCCCCGAGGGAGGTCCCGGGAATGGCTCCGATGGGCCCGTGGAGGAGCCCTCGAGCACGGGAACGACTACTAACGAATGCGTAGATATTGACGAATGCATTGATTCCCCGTCGAATCTGCGAACGAGTGCGTAGAATGCTTCGTAGATATACGAAGCATTCTGCGCATCGTGTGTCGTAGACGCGGCGAGAAAAAAACACTCTTTCGGGGTAGGAACAATTCTGCAGCGGATCCCCTCCTCGAAGCCGGGGGCCGTGCAAAGATCGCCTCCGGAGGGTGGCCTGGGGCGGCCTCAGCGGCTCCGCCGCGGCCCCAGGCCCTCCCCGCCGGGGCGCCCGGTCTACTGAGACCGCCCTGAGCTGCGGCATGTCCGTGCCGTGACGGCGGCGGCTCTCGGCTGCCCCAAGACGCCACGCGCAACCCGCAGCGCGGTGGCACGGAGCTCCACACGCAGGTCCAAGACGTGTACGGTTGGCGCGGCGCGTTCGCCAAGACGCGGGCCAAGGCGTCGAGCCAAAACGAGGCGTGTTACCACGGAGGTTCTGAACACGGCACGTGCTGCGATTCAACACGGGCGTACCAGGGCAGCGAAGCTTCGGCTTTGACCTCCGACGCCGCGCGGGTCGTTCCACATCGACCGAATTTTGGGCCACCGGCGGCGTTCGGTATTGCACGCCCGCGCTGGGCTCGCCTTGGCATCGAGACGGCACGAGCCTGCCCTGCAAGTGGCCGGGCTCCATGCACTAAAATCCGACGTCGCGATAAAGCTGCGACATCGAGAACTACCAACACCAGAGCCCTGTACCAGTATTCTGTTCCGTTATTCGAGCCAGATCGATACGTGAGCGCACCATAGGGCCCCAAACCAAGCGGGTCGACATGCTTCCCCGCGCCCCTTTCCGCCGTAGTCGTCGTAGCGGTCGCCCCCGCGGCCCCCGCCGCCGCGCCGGTCGTCGCGGTCATCGTAGCCTGCGGGTGGAGCGCGGCCAACGCTGAGCCCACGGGTTGCTCTCGTCGCATCGCCCACCCAGGGAAGAGGAGGAGGAGGAGGAGGAGAAGGGGGAGGAGGGGAAAGGAAGGATGGATGGAGGGGGGAGGGCGGGGAGAGGAGGGGAAGGGGAGGAGGGGCAAGGGGACCTTCTCCTCCGAAGTCGCTTTTTGCTTTGTGGCATGGGTCCCCGAAGGTCTCGAACCCTTCCCCTGGGCCAGCGTTTCGCCCTGGGGCCTGCATTTCGTCTCGAGTTGTTGTCTGACGGCCACAAAAACAGTCCGCCCGAAATCTTCTTCTGTGGGGATGGCAAGCTGGCGCGCCTGAGCTGGATGGAACCGCGGAATTGGCTCGGATCGGAAACAAATCTGATCGCCAGCGAATTGCCCCAAATCGGATCAAGATCGGATCGCCGTGCCTGGCTCCAGCTGGCCCTGGCCCTGGCCGATGATCGAAGATCGAACCGAATCGAATCGAATCGAACTGGAATGGCAGCCACATCCGGTGAATCGAGTCGCATCGAATCGAATCGTAGGCAACCCTGGCTTGGGGGGGAGGGTCAGGGTCCCGTAAAGGGGGACCATTTGCAAACCAGGACGCTGGCGCACCCAACAACCATTTCAGCCGTGGGTCAAAACCTTCTATATCCTTCGATTTCTCCGAATGGACTTGGCGAAGCCCTGGTTTGCCATGTCCTGGTCGCTGGCATTTGGTTGGCACACCCGAGATTGGTATAGAAAACATGGGCACGATACCTACAAGCATACGGGGCCCCAAAAACGACAGTTGCCGCTGTTGAGAAGGCGGCGTTCGTTTCAATATGGACAGCGTCCGCGGCGACGCCGGCAGCGAATCCTGTCCAAAATGGGCACGAGCTGCTGTCGGTCTTCGTGGTCATTGTTGCTGCAACCACTTCGGACTCCCTGATCTGATCAGGCAAGAGCGAAGGGGGTCCTGAGGAAACGGGTCCTGGACCGTGGTGCCGTTGTCCACGCCCTCGCAGCCTAGATTCAGGGAGCGCGATTCCATGGATGATTACGCGGTCGACGTTCAGCGCGAGGAATCCGAGAAAAACGCCCCGTGTCGACGGGGTCGCGTCCCAGGGGCCAGGCCCGAGAGGCTGTGAATATGGATAGCTATGTTTCCCGCCCGCGGAGATCCGTGTCGTGACGACCCCGGCATTGGTCTTTGACACCGCGTGGATCGTTCGACCTTTGGCCCTTTGGCGATCGCGGCTGCACGGTGACGCATGTCGTCCGATGCCGGCCGATTCCAGGCGGCGCCGGCGTTCGCGCTGGGGCCGCTGCCGCGTCTACATGACACGAACCTGCCGTAGGGGGGCACATACACTGAGATCCGACGTCGCGGCAAAATTGCAAGATCGTGCAACATCACCACCGGAGGCCTAGACCTCGTCTTCGCGCTCCATTTTGTCAAGCCAGATCGATATGTGAGCGCCCCAGGGCCTGGAACTGGGCGAAAACGCCCTCTGCGAAAAAACTGCAACGCCGGGATCTCAGGGTCGACATGGTTCCCCACGCCCCTTTCCGCCGTAGCGGTCGTCGTAGCGGCCCCCGCCGCCGCGCCGGTCGTCGCGGTCGTCGTAGCCTGCGGGTGGAGCGCGGCCACCGCTAAGCCCACGGGTTGCTCTCGTCGCAACGCCCGCCCCGAAGAGGTGGGGGAAGGGAGGGAGAGGGGGGGAGGGGGAGGAGGAGGGGAATGGGGAAGGAACGATGGAGGGGGGAGGTGGGGGGGAAGAGGAAGGGGAGGGGAGGAGGGGGACAAAGGGAACTTCTCATCCGACGTCGCTTTTGCTTCGTGGCATGGGCACCCGAGGATCCTGAACCCATCCTCTGGGCCAGATATTCGTTCTGGGGCCGGATTTTCGTCCTGAGAGAGCCTCGCAACGAGACGGGCCCTGGAGGCCAACAAAAACGACGGCTAGGTTTCCGTCGCGGTCCTCAGTGCGACGCGGGGGGCTGCAGAACTCCGACGGATGTTGCGCTCTGTTCCAGTTCGCAGGCCCCAAAACTCTCGAACCCTTTCCTGGGGGCAGGGTCCCGTCCCGAATCCGCGGGTGGTGGCCCGGGAGCCCAGAAACGGCTACCCTGGACGCCGACACTGCAAAACACCCCCGGGCTTGCGGCGAACAAAAAGCAGCGCGACCACCCCCGGATCTCCTCGCGTCTTTGTTTGTAACCAGCGCCGACGGAGCCCAGTGGCACAAGACGGCAGACGAGCGACGGACGACAGACGAACGAAGTCGGGGAGGCGCGCGGGAAGGGAGGGAAGGGGGGGGAAGGAAGGGAGGACGGAGGGACACCCGCCCCGCGGCGCGGGAGCACCTCCGCGCCCGCCGCCGCCGCGGTCGTAGCTCCGGCCGCGCCCGCCGCCACCGCCGCTCGGCTTCGGCTCGCCGCACGCGAAGCACTCGGACTGGGGGCGCCGCGCGCGCACGCGGGTGGCGGCGCGAGCGGCGCGCCGGCCTGTCCCGCGCGCGGGGGGGCGCTCGGCCCGGGGGCCGCGCTGAGGCTTCTGCCGAGGAGGGGGAGGAGGAGGAGGAGGAGGAGGAGGAGGAGGAGTTTTTTTTTTTTTTTTTTTTTTTTTTTTTTTTTTTTTTTTTTTTTTTTTTTTTTTTTTTTTTTTTTTTTTTTTTTTTTTTTTTTCCACCGCTGGCGCACACACCAAGTCCAAGTGTCAGATCCGCACTAAAAATCTCAATGCAAAGGGGCCGCGCAGCCAACATGCATGGAGGGGGGGAGAGGCAGCAGCAGAGGCAGGCAAAGAGAAGCGGCGGCGGGTACTCAGCTCCGAGTGCACATGATCCCTGGCGGGCGCGCCCCCCCAGGCACACAGGACACAAGGGGATCAACGCTCGAGCATCCGTCCCATGCCACGCTCGCTCCACGGCTGACCGAGGACCCACCCAACACCGCAGCAAGCAGGAGCAGACAAAAGGGGCGCGCCCCAAAAACGAGAACCCAACACAGAGAGGGAGGGAATACCTGATGGCAGCCGCCACTGAGCCTCGAACATCGTCGGGAACCTGAGGGCGAGCGGGGAACACTCCCTCGCTCCCTCGCGCGGGGCGGCAGCCGGGGCGCCTCGAACTTCGTCGGGGACCTGAGGGCGGCGGCGGGGCGCAGAAGAGGAGAACGACCTCCTCCGCGCCAGACGCAACGGGTGTCTGGAGGCGCCACGGCTTGGCGTCGCGGGAAGGCCACCCTACCCTACCGACGCAGCGAACGACCCACGGCCAAGCGAACCAGACCGCCCGTCCGTCGGGGAACCTGTAGATCACGGACAGGAGAGAAGCACGGGCAAGGCGGCAGAGAGAGGCGGGGGGGCGGCGCGGCAAGAGAGGCACACTCTCCCGCGCACCGTCCAGTCTTCGCCTGCAAGCGGAGAGGTCACAGAGAGCACTGACAGGCTCTCACAACCCAGGCTACAACACGGGGCCCTGAATTAACCAGAAGAATCAGTGCAGAAACGGCACAAACGAAAAGTAAACCACGGAAAACCAGCCAGCCAACCCGAGACACCCACAAGGGTCACATCACACTCTGACAGCATCATGCATGGACCTAAATCAATAGGGGCCACAGGGGAAATGGGGAACAACAAGAAAAAAGGACACGGCAACTCAGGGGAGGGGGACACGGCAGGAGGAGCAGGGAAGGCAGGGGGAGGGGCGGCAGCAGCAACAGGGCCCGCAGAGCACGAAGGGCCTCGTTAAGCCTGGGGTGCCGACGGGACAACTGCCGAAGCCTGGCTTTAATCGGGAAGTCCCCAGGCTGGGCCGAACCAGTCCTGCGAGCATTGTGCGCAGCCAAAAAACAATCAATTAAGGCACACCCCACTAGGTCCCGTGACAGTCCCCACTGTGGCCCCAGACAACAAAGCGTGAGGAGCCAGTCCTCGCCCGTGCGAGCCTCGGCCCAGGTCCTCAGAAGTCCACCACGGGGGAATATGTCAGTCAACCCAGCCTTCAACTTGGGGCACACGCGATAATGCCTCAGATCGTCATTGGCCACATCCAGAGGACACCCAAATGCGCAGCCCACCACCGTGGTATGCAGACGACTAGAGGTACATACTCCTCGGCAGAGCACTCTAAGGACCCACGTGACGAGGTGCATCGCGCTGTCCTTCTCCACTTTACGCATCCCCTGGGCAAGCACCTGAAAGTCAGCAACAGTAAAACGGTCGGGGCCCACCCACTTGGACACCCTCTGCACCATGGTGCGGAGGGGAACAATGGGGTCGCGGAGCCCTCTGAGCTTGCGCACAGCTTTCTTCTGAAGGGATTTATTGGGGATGGGTTCCAGGGTCGGGATCGAGAAATTGCCTACTGCATTCACCGTCGTCCTGATCCAGGAAGACTTCCACCAGGGCCAGCTCAGTCGAGCAGGAATGAAGTTATCGTCATCCAGAGAAACCGTCAAGGACTCCATCTCATACTGGACAGCATCAATACTGGAGCAAGACATCAACACCCGAAACTTGATGGCCTTCGAAAAACAATCGATGTCCAGGCACTCTAGAGAGGCTCCCAGCGCACGCAAGCCCGTCAGCATCTCTCTCGAGAAGGCATGGCGGGGACCAGCAGTGATCACCTGAAGGGCCTCATTATACGCTTTCCGAAGAGCCGTAGTCACAGGACAGAGTTGTAGCTGGTACGCCAATATCGACATGCAGTGCGAGTGAAAAAGACGAATAGTCTGAGGAAGTCCTAGCCCAAGACCACGGAGCCTCCGAACCGTCATCCAGAACTTGGGAATGGTATTGCTCCATACTTTATCCAAAGCACCAGGCCCAAGCCAAAATCCCAGGTACAAAACAACGCGAACAAACCCAATGCGATGATACTCACTCCCCTTGGCTCGAAGGTGGGCAACTAATCTATCAGGATCAAGCGAGCCAATCACCAATACCTTACATTTAGGAATGTTCAACCCCAGTCCTACCGCATGTTCCAACTTACGGAGGAGCGAAAGCGTCGGCTGAAGGTCCGTCAGGATGTTGGGAAGGCAGAACGCGAGATCATCAGCGCATGCTCTAATTCGGGGGACCTGGCCAGTGAGCCTAGACCTCATCCAGCGCAATACTGGGTCTAGCGCACAAGCGAAGAGTAGCATCGACGCAGGATCTCCCTGCCGCACACCACGTTCCACCGAAAACTCGATACCAGTAGTCCCAGGGAAGTTGATAACAGCCACATTGTCACGGTATAGCTCACGATAAAAACCACAAAACTTCACCAGGAACACCCATAGCATCCAAGACCGCTAGGATCCAGGAGACGATCAGAGAGGGGAACGCAGCCTTAAAGTCCGTGAAGAGAATTCCCGAGCGATCCCCACCAGTAAGCATCTGACGAAGACCCCACCATTCAATCTCAACCACGTTGTCAAGGAGCCCACGTCGCGCGACCCCCCCTCGCTGGATCGTGTCGATCACGGTCGGAGCAGCCCGCTGGAGGCCAATGGAGAACGCGTCGCTCAGGAGCTTCGCATCGGTGTTCGCAAGTGTGAGAGGTCGGGTCTTAGCAGGTGACCGAACGAGGGCCGCGGGGTTCTCGTCGTCTTTGAGGTCTTTGGGCAGAAAACACATCCTTCCACGACGCATGCACGCAGAGACAGTACCCCCCGACGCCTGATACATCTCCTCATAAACAGCAAAAAGAACTTCAGCGGCCCCCCCAGCTTTCCAGCACCCATACGGAATGCCATCCTCCCCAGGAGCAGAATGATGCTTGAATTGGGCCCGCTCAATGAAACCGTCGACCTCCAACTTCCACTGCGAAGGAGTCCAACTGGATTGGCTGGGCATGGGCGAGGATTCCAGGCCAAAGGGTCCGATCAGGTTCCTTGGCGGCAAAAATCGCTTGCCAATGGTCCCGAAGGGCCTCAGCAGAGGCCGTCGGGGAAGGGCAAACTTGCCCTGCGCTGTCCAGGATTCCAGAGAGCCCGTATCGCCGACGCATCTTGGACCAGGCTCGACGAAGGTGTTGCAAGCGTGCCATAGCCTTAGCCTTAGACTTCTCGTCCTCCCCCATCCGTCCATCGCCCGCTCCTCCGACTCATGCCAAGCATCCTTCAGAGACTGCACCAAAGCACCCAATCCTGCTATATCCACGCATCTCCATGGTCAGGATCGAAGTACTGAAGCAACCGCGGATGCGCACGGATCGCGCGCACACACTGGTCGAACCTGCCCATGCGCCACCCACGGAAGGCCATCATAGCAAAGTGGAGCTTCTCACAGTTCTCTTCGGAGGCTTCATCCGAAGCCGAGCCTTGAACTGAGGGGCCATCTGCCAGAAAATCTCCTTCACCCGAGCCAATTTCTCCCGAGGGGTCAGATCCTGGTCGATTTCCATAATGGCGCTGGCACACAACTCATGGTAAACACAATGACGGGAAATCCATTTAGGAATCTGGGTGGGCAACGCCGATGGCATTCTCAGAGCGACAGTAGCAACAACGGGGATATGGTCGGACGAGGCGAAGGTCTTCACTGCATGTCCCAAGGTATTAACTGTCACAGCTAAGTCATTCAGAACGGGGGCAGGGAGGGAAGTGTAGATGCGGCCCAGGCGGGCAACCCCACGAACTTCTCCCTGGAACACATCCCGCCGCGTCGGATCAGGTTGGAAAAGCTCCGCCCAAGACCCACAGATAGACTGAAATGCATCGGTGTGTTCCCTATCTCCTGCTAGCCACGTGCCATCAGTACGGAACCGCCCCTCCTCCACCTCCATAAAGTTCCAATCCCCTGCAATCAAGCACATGGTGTGCGCAGCCAAAGGAAGGAAAGCCTGAATCACGCAAAGGTACCTGCGATACATCGCAACATGATCCGAGGTGTTCGGCATGTGTACATTGACAATCACTAAGTCCCCACGACATCCTTTCAGGTGCGAAGCGAGAACTCGGCCAGCAATCAACGGGAACGAGGAAATCGATTCGAACTGCGAAGCCAGCTTACTCGAGATGACAGTAACCACACCGCCCCCAGCTCTCGGATCGATCATCGAATGGGAATAACTGCATTACGGCAACGGTCACCCCGCTGTAACATCTCCACATCCGACACTGTGCCATGAGTCTCCTGTAAACACACAACGTCGAACCTGCCGACAAGACCATGCATCTGCTTGTGCCGCTTAGCTGCCAATGGAGACAACGTAGAGTACGAAGAGAAGAGAGCACGTGTATTCCAAGAGCACAGGGTAAGCGCAGAGGAGGGAGCGAACACCCCATTCGCTCCAGAGGACGGGTCACCCGGGGTAAAAGGTCCGCCTGAATTCAACATGCCAAGTCGGAACACTCCGGGTTGACGTCGAACACTTCCGAGACCATGCATCACTTGTACCGCTTGCTTCCAAGGACGACGTTGCACATGGAGGGGGCTCCAGAGGACCACCAGGGGTAGAACGCCTGACGCTGGCTGAGCACTGGCTACAATGGTTTTCCGCCAGGGACCCGGCTCGCCAGGCAGCGCACTGGGAGTCCCGAGGCAGGGAGCGCCAGAACAACTGTGGGCCTCACACAAAGGGCCGAATCTGATCAAAAAGAGTTGCAATACAGCCTGCATGATCGCCTACTCCGACGGTTCCGAGGGCCTCAGGAATCAGAACAAGTTCAGGACGACCACACTCAAGGACCGTGACCTTCGCCAGAATCACTGGGTGAGTCGCCGTAATGAGGCCGTATATTTGACCGCCGAGACCATTGCTGCCCACCTGGAAACCTTTCTCCCCCAGGACCTTCCCGATGATAGCACGAGTCTGCCCGAGGTAGTAGAACAACTTACGGCTAGCGGGGGGCAAGTCCCGACGCACACGGAGCTCCCATCCCTGGTTATCGATCGGGTTCTGGTACACAGTCTTACCAATAGTCTGGCTCTTCCCAAAGAACGCAGTGCATGACAGAGTGCTGTGGAAGTCAAGAATCACCTTCCTCGTGAGAGAGTATGCTCGAACGATCGGCCCCTCCCCTGCTGGACTGCACGCAGCGACAATAGGGGCCGCGCTTCCTTGAGAGACGCCTCCAGAAGGGGTTTTTCAAATCCAAGGACAACAAGACGGGTGGCACTGGCTTGGTCAGGCCCCGACGTACGCATCATCTTCCGACGCCCTCCTTCCCCTTCTCCTCCCACGAGCTCGAACTCCGAGTCGACGCGAGTCGACGAGCATGCTGAGAGCTTCTGCTGTAGTTCCTGCATCTGACCTTCGATCTTTGTCACTGCTGCAGCAAGCTTCGCATCCGCGTCAATCGAGACCTGGTGGATCGCTGCGTCCTGGGATTTCTGAATCTCTGCCCAACGAGCCTCCGACCGACGATTCAACTCCGCGAACTCCTCCTGCATCCGATCGAAATTTGACCCCATCACTGTCATCTGCTTACTGAACATTTCAAAGTTCTCGGTGTGCGAGGAGAATCCTTCCTTCACTAACTTCGTCAACGCGTAGATCTGCGCTGACACCTCGCTCTGCGCCTCGGGCGAGGCGGGCGGCACGCTTCCCCCTCCCGCCCCCGCAGGGGCATAGGATGGTGAACTCTCTGGGGAGCCGCACATGGAGCCCGCCATGCGAGCGCCCTCTGCCGTGGCAGGAGGAGGGAACGGGGAGGTCGGCCGCAGGCGCAGGCGCGCGGGCCGAGAGGGAGGGAAGCAGGGAGACCCGCGGCGCGGGTCGGGGGGAGCCAGGCAGCGCGGGTCGCGCAGACCACCCTGAGCCGATACGGCTTGAACCAAAATGGCGACGGAAGAGGGAGGAGGAGGAGGAGGAGGAGGAGGAGGGGGAGGAGGAGGAGGAGGAGGAGGAGGAGGAGGAGGAGGAGGAATGAGGAGGAGGAGGAGGAGGAGGAGGAGGAGGAGGAATGAGGAGGAGATGGAGGCGGAAGAGGAGGAGGAGGAGGAGGAGGAGGAGGAGGACCGGGGTGGAGAGGACATGTTGGATGTTTTGCGAACCGCATCGCGGGTCAAGGACAAGGAGCAAGAAAGAGAGAGAGAGAGAGAGAGAGAGAGAGACTGAGAAAGAGAGAGAGAGAGAGAGAGAGAGAGACGAGAAAGGAGGTAGGCGGAGGAGGAGGAGGAGGAGGAGGAGCCTGAGGAACCCTTTGGTAGGAGCGGGAGGAAGAGGACGAAGAGGAGGAGGAAGAGGAGGGGAGGAGTTCTTCTTTCCGAGGGGGGGGGAGGGGCACGCTCGGCCTGGGGGGCCATCCTGAAGCTTCTGTCCAAGAGCTGATGCGCGATGGCGCCGCATAACGTGAACCTGTTTCCCAGGTGGAACCATCATATAAGTGCCATCAACACTGAAGAGCTCACAGCATTCTGATTGGAGCCACTCGGTTCTCGAGGCCCGCTAGCCGAGGACCTGCACCTAAGACACCTACCCCCTTGAGGGTCAACACAATTTTGAAAGCTAATAAGGGAAACGACACTTAGGGCTGGAGGCCCGATGGGCGCCCCTCTACATGGCCGCTTCGGGCGTGGGCCTTCGGAGGATTGTGTCAGTACTCGCTGAAACTCTAGAGCATCAAGGGCGGCGCGTAGCAATCTCATTCTAACTTGGAAGGCCTTTTGCTCAGTAAATGCACGTTGCTGCCTCTCGGAGCTGCTGAGGCGGGCCTGGCTGGCAAAAGTACCCGCGAACTCATCCGCGACGGCGTTGCCATCGGCCAGCGAAGGACGCGCTCTTCCAAAATGTCCTCGGGCCCCATGTGCGAAGGAATCCAACTTATGGTGATACTTCTGCGGTCGGAGCTGGCGCGCTGGAGTCGGAGCCATAGATCGGCGTCAGGTCCCCGCGGCTCCTGTAGATGACCATTCTGGTAGTTGAGGTAGCACCCTTCGCTGTCGGTGAAAGAAAAAACAAGATCTCGGTTGGCGCCCCCCGCCGCTGCGACGATGGCGAGGAGCTCTCCGCGAGCGGCGGTCTGCCTGATACCTGGCAGGGGCCCCCAGTTCGCAGCTTTCATGTCCATGTCGTTCTGAACGCGCGTGTCATAGATGGCAACTCCAACACCTATCCTGCGCAAAGGCGTGTTGGAGGTCTTCTGGCCTCCACTGGCGTCGCCAAAAGCGTCAAGGGTGTGTCCGGGGATATCGCCCAAGCAGCCCCTGTGGAAACTGTCAGCGCCGTGGCATGTCCACTGCCCCTGCGGCGCCGGTGGCGCGGCGGCCGCCCAGCTGGCCGGCATGGCCCCGCGTGCCCAGAAACGTGCGTGCATATCCCTCCGAGAGGCTGCTTCGGGGACAAGGTAATTGGTGTTGGTGATGATCGCATTGTCCTTGTTGGCAGGACGCCCCCAAGCACGGTGGCAGTGGTCTTCGTCTGCTGTCTGGCAATTGTGGCAGCAGCTGGTGACGTCTACTAGTTTTGTTCCAGTGGCGATCCGCATCCGTGCCCACATAGCGCCTGCCGCGATAGTGAGCGTGAGGTCGGCGAAACGCCTTCCCTGTGGTAGTCGCACCAGGTGCTTGGTGAGCCGCCTGTAGGAATACATGTCGGCACCATGATGAAGTCCTTCACCGCCATGGTGGAGACTGGCCGGCTGTCAAAGATGGCGCTGGATGCTGGCATCCGCGTCGCGAAGCAGCTGGTGTGGCGTGTCCGCGCCAGCGTAACCAGAGAGCTGTGTGGCGTTGAACTCCCACGCCGCTTCATATGCTGAAATGTCGGTCGGTGGCGCCCATCGGTCAGGTCGATCTGGTTGCCGTCCGCACTGCATGAGGTAGTGGATGATGGTGGACTGCGGCCCTCTGATGTGCCTGACGCGGTGGTGGGCAGGTAGCGCGCGGGAGTGGGCGACGACATGCTTCCATGGGATGGCGATGGAAGGCTGTAGTGCAGGGCTCTGCGTCCACGTGGCGGGCCAGGCGACGAATGCCTCGCGCGGCAGCGCCCGCGCGGGGCCTTTGCGGTCCGCACGGAGGTCGATGGCGGTAGCGAGGCACCTGCCTCGCAGTCGTGGTGCGACGGCGTCTGCAAGTCGTCGGCGGTAAGTGGTCATGCGTGCGCTGTGGGCGCCATAGAGCTGGTGGCCGTAGGTGGCCGAAGCGAGTCCGCCTTGGAGTCCAAGCTTGCCCGATACACGGTGCCGTCTAGTGGCCCGTGCGATGCGGACGATATTGGAGCGCATACTCTGGTGTTTCTTGGTCCGCGCTGTGGCTGCGTTGCGAGCGTGTCGTGCTCCGCGCGCCATGTCGACGCCGAGGTAGCTGGCCTGGTGCTTGGGTTGGATGCGGTAGCCATGGCGTTTCATGGCACGCGCTATGTGTCGGTCGTCTTGGTGGAACGCACACAAGATTACGCTCTTCTTGGCGACGTCGAGCCCCTGATCCTGGAGCGCGCTGCAGGCGTCGAGGAGCATGCTGACCATGTGCCGCCGTATGGTCTGTCGGCTGGCCTGCAAGCGCTGGGACAGGTCGTCGACCCAGATGCGGTGTCGGGCGACGGGGTGCTGCGTGGTGACGCGTTGCATCGCCATGTATGTCATGATCTTGGCGAATCGAATGCCCGACCTGAGTCGTTGGGCCACCGATCTGGTGGGCATGACGGCCTCGGCGAAAGCTCCGCCCTGCGCGAGGTATCGGGGCGCGATGCACTGGGGCACCTCGAGGCCGAGGACATCAGGTGGGAAGTTGAGGTCGAGGGCCTCGTCGATAAGGGTGGTCCACTGGATGGAGTCGTCGAGTTGGGAGATGTCGAGCAAGTCGCGCGCTTGGGGAATGCCCAAGTAGTTGGAGATCTCCTGCTGGAGGCAGCGCCCGTACGCCTCCCTGAAGGCGCAGTTCATTTTGGCCATGGCGCCCAAGTGTTTGACGTAGTCCCTGCTCCACTCCTGCGCGTGTACTTCGCGTGCCATGGACCATAATCTGGCAATGAGAATCATGATGCCGAGGATGCGGTCGCCGTTGTCCTTCTTGTCCCGCATGGCGCCCAGCGTGCTGAGGAGCTGGCGTGGCCAAGTCCACGTGCACTCGGCGGCGTTGAAGATGGTGGCGAGCTCGTCGAGGGCGGTCAGTGGTAGCCGGAGGAGGTCGGAAGGTCGAAGTCCGAAGTCGGTCGGTGCCGAGGGCAGCGTTGGCTTTGAGTCGTCGAAGGGCTTGGTGCAGCAGGTCGCCAGTGATGGGTGGTTGGCTGCACTCGTGGGCGCGCTCGACGATCCGCTGGAAGGCCTCGGCTAGGCCGGTGTAGTTGAGCTCTGCGGGAGCCCAGAGTTGCAGCCGGCTGCCGACCTCGCGGTCGACGAGGTCCTTGGGGTGCATGATGGTGTGTCCGTCGGCCCGCATGACCTCTGCTGTTTGTGGCTGCGGTCGTAGAGATCGATGCGTGGTTCCAGTGGCACCGCCGGTGACCGCCCAGTCGCGGAAGTCGAGGAGGGACTTCCTGATGGCACGCTGCTGTGCGCGCCGTGCCAGGCGACTCGCCCTGGCGGTGAAGCTGACCGCGGCACCGTCGTCGGACTGCTCGACAGACTGTAGGAGCTGACTCCAGTCGGCCCAGCTGCGGTCGTCCTTCTGGCCGATGACGCGGGCAGCGGTTGGTGGCGAGGCCTGGGCCAGACGTCCGAGCGCGGCGTAGAGCAGCTGCAGTTGATGCACTCCGTTTTGTCGAGCTCGGCGCCGATAGATGCCCTGCAATACCGCGTGTAGTCTGGTCCACAAAGTGCAGCTGAGGTCGGCCAGGGGCTCGCTCCGTCGACGCTGGAGGTCCCGAGCGACTGCAATCTGGAACTGGGCGCCTTCTGCTCTGGTGGCGCTGGCAAGAAGAATCTGGCGATGCGCGGAAATGGAGGCCTCCACGGCGGTCACCCATGACCCGTAGAGTTGGCCAAGCTGAAAGGACATGACAGGCTTGAGCCGAAAAGCTACGGAAGCAGCGGCAGCAGGGGCTGGCCGAGTCAGGTGGGGCGGCAAAACACTGACTTGTTCCCTGTGGGCACGCCAAACAGATTCGGGAATTGCAAATGTCGGGCTAAGTATAGCATCGCTGATCTGAGAGGCTGGCTGGTTTCCTGGGGAGATAACAGGCTCGCCGGGGGGTTCTCACGCGGAACTGGCCGCCTTCCGCAGGGTCTCGATGACGGTGGCCTGGTGCATGCCGCTGTTGGCGTCCTGGGCCTGGAGCTGCTGGACCTGCGCGCTGAGGATGGCCTTCAGGGCAGGATCCGTGACCACGGCCAGCGCCTGCTGCAAATGCTTGGCGAGTGGGCTCCGCCGAGGTTCCTCCGCGAACTTCACCGTGGGCGTCGCTGCGGCCGTGGTCGCCGTCCGCGGGGAAGACCTCAGCCGTGCCGAAGCGGACGACGCCGATCGCGAGCGACCGCGGTGCAGCTTCATGGGCCGATTGCAGCGCGGGCAGATCGGCTTCTCCTGGTCCAGGCGGTCGTTGTACTCACAAGCGTGGCACCCACGGCACCGGCTCCAAAGGCGAGTCCCCTGACTCGCCGCCCAGCGACCGCTGCTCGCCGCGCGAGCGGACTGGCGTCTCATGGTCATTCGCCCCAGCTTCGGTCAACCGTAGAACCTGTGGCAAGGAGAAAGAGGAGGAGGACGAGGAGGAGGAGGAGGAGGAGGAGGAGGAAACCGCAGAGCCAGGGCATGGGCCGAGACGAGTGAGACCTCCTCCTCCTCCTCCTCCCTCTCCTCCTCCTCCCTCTCTTCATCCTCCTTCCTCTGCCTTCTGCTCTTCCCTCGAGCCAGAGCTCTCGAACTCATCCGCCACACTCGGCCGGACTTTGGACCGACCAGGGGCCCGGGAGCGGCCCCGGAAGGCCTGACTTGACGAGAAGCGCCAGTCAGCACGCCCGACATGGGGACGGGGCACCGTGCCCAACAGCAAGCAGCGTCCGAGAGCGGCAGCGGCCGCTGTTGAGCAAGCGACTGCTTGTCTCGAGTGGACAACGTCCGCGGCGAGACCGACGGCGAGTCCTGCTCACGGCGAGTCCTGCTCACGAGGGGCACACCCTGGGGGATGTCTTGCGCATGCCCGCAGTTGCCAGGCCACCGAAACCAGCTCAGTACTGGCTACGGTCGATGGTGGCGCCCCCGGACGTCCAGATCGACCACAGCCACAACAACAGTGTTCATGTCGAGGTCGGAGGGTTCACCTGGGACCACCCAGAAAATTCCACTCATGAGCTGTGGTTGTTTGGGCAGGGACCGACCGTCCTGGCATTCCTCTATTGGCCTACCACGACATTCTCTTCACAATAAGAAATATTTCAAAACGAGAACAACGTTCTCAGAACATGAAGCCACTGTGTTTGAACAAAACAGTATCAACCATAAATGTTCTAAGGAAATCTCGCGCAAACCACAATATGTTGTTTGAACATGTTCTGGTGGGCCTATAGACAAGCAAGGGCGCCTCGCCACTGCTTGACAATTGTGGTTGTGGTTCCTCGCTGCGCCCGGAGTTCAAGATGGGCAGGAGCTGCTGTCGGTCCTCGCCCCCCTCTCTTTCCACACGTACCCGCCTCGGCCGCACCGAGCTGGCCACGAGTGCACCGAGGCGCCGGAGGTGTATCGGGCAGACGCAAGACTCGAGTATGGGGGACTCGGGTTGGCCTAACGGGGCCATTGGGAAAACGACGAGATCCAGTCTGAAATCTGACGCGAGCTCCAGCTGCAAACGTCCCACGAAAACTGGATCACTCAAATCCAAGACGCGCTCGTCAAAAAGCGTCAGCGAAGCCGAGTTCCGGAGCACCCGAGTCTTACGTTCCCCCGATCTGGGGAGGCACCCTCTGACCTGTCCTTCCCGCGCCGCGGGCAGGCAGCACACTGGCGTTAGGGCGGGCGTTTACTCCTACAGGCGGATTTTCGACGAAAAAACAATAATCAAAACGCATTAAAAAAAATGAAAATTCTCCCCGGACTATTCTCTACTATGTGGGGTATTCCTCCTGTAGAAGGACGTGCCCGACTGAACACTGGCGGACAGAACGGGCATGATGGGCCGGTGCCGAATGGGGGGGAGATCGGATGGGAACGCAACGCGCGCTGGCTCGACCCGCACCGGCACGGAGTCCACGATCGAATCGGATCGGCCGCCCTACGGTCGGGCTGAGGAACGAAGCCCCTTCCGAACCCAAACTTTTCCTTACTTCAGCGTCTTGACTGTAGGACGCACGGTCGGAAGCGTCTGCTCAGCGTGTCGCGGCGGCGGCCGCGGTGATGCTCTGTACCATTGCCCTGCCCGCGGGCAGCCTGTCGCTCCGCCCCGAGGGGCGCGCGGGCCGTGAGAGGCTCGGGGGCGCTGGCGCCCGGGGACCTTGGGCGTGGTCAGCGTGCCCCGCCGGAGCGTGGTGGGCCAAAGGCCCGGCACGCCAAGCCAAAGTGCCCGAGCGTGCACCCGCCTGTCTCGGACGGGCGGTGCGGGGGGGGGGGGGCCCGAGGGCCCTTCGGGCCCCGTTTTGGGAGGCAGCGAGCCCCAAAGGGGCGCGAGAGGGTCCCTCGAGGGCCCGATCCTGCACCCCTCGCTCAAGTCCCCCCCCGTTGCCACCCGCCCGACTGTTTCTGGATCAGAACTCGGCTCTCCAGCGGCCGCTCGGGACGATTCGGGCACCCCTGGACCCACCCCGACGAGGCGCAGCTGCAGGAAGGAACCACGAGGCTGGGAAACCGCCGAAAACCGACGAAAACGCTTGAAGACTGTAAAACTTTGAATCGACGCAAACGCTTGAAATCCAACGAAAACGTTCCCAGACATGCGACGTCCTGCATTTTTCAATGCGGGGTCCGTGGGAGTCCCGACCCTTTCCCCGGGACCGGTTTTTCATCCCGAGTCGCTTTTTGACGGTCCCGAGGCCCAGCGAGGTCCCCCCGAGGCCGAAATTCATCAAAAACCTCCCGTGCTGATTTTTTGCACGACGCCGCCACGTCTGGGCTTGACACCTGCCGAGGACCGTCGAGAACCGCCGAGATCGCACAGCAGCGCGACGCAAGGCATCGGGCCGCATCGGCTCGGCGCGGAGGAGCCACACCGCCCCGCAGGGAACCGCGCGACCCTCCGCTCGCGGCCGCCGCGCGTCCGGGGGGCGGCCTTGCTGGCGAAGACCTCTGGCTCGAGGAGGGGGGCCGCGAGGAGATGATGACGACGACGACGCGGATGATGGTGATGATGATGATGATGATGCTGATGATGGTGGTGGTGGTAATGATAATGTTGCTGCTGCTGATGCTGCTGCTGCTGATGATGATGATGAGGATGATGATGATGATGGTGGTGATGATGATGATGGTGATGATGAAGATGAGGATGATGGTAATGATGGTGGCACCGATGATGGGGGATGCTGATGCTGAAAGTGGAAATGATGATGATGATGGCGATGATGATGATGCTGATGATGCTGATGATGAAAATAGTGATAATGCTAATGCTGCTGCTAATGATGATGATGAAGAAGGTGATGACCATGATGACCATGATGTCGACGACGATGATAACAATGATGACGGTGCTGATGATAGGATGTTGATGTTGCTACTGGTGATGATGATGATAGTGATGATGCTGCTGATGATGATGATGTTGATGTTGATGTTGATGATGATGATAATGTGGGCGACTCCGTGGCCAGACGATTCTTTTTGTGCAAGAGGGCGCCAGGCGAGGACTCGAAATCTGATGCCGCAGGGGCCAGCACCAGGCCAAAGAAAACATTCTTGAGTTGGGAGACAAGGGGGGGAGGGAGAGACTTGATAATGGAAGCGCGGCCCGAAAGAGAGCCACAAATAGCCGCGGGCAGCATAATGTGGACGACTCTGTGGCCAGACGATTCTTTCTGTGCAAGAGGGCGCCAGGCGAGGACTCGAAATCTGATGCCGCAGGGGCCAGCACCAGGTAATATGGCTAGTCCAAGACACTGGCTGAAAGCCGCAATACTTGAATGAAAACTCACACACATCTCGATAGTCGGGAGACGTATCGAAGGCTATCGACGCTGTTGGCCATCATTTCACATGCGAATCGTAGGATACAGGCAGGTGGGTGGCGCGCAGCGCTGCGCATCTGCCGGTCTAACGATGGGATGCTTAACTCGCCGAGGCGTCGCTTGCGAGTGCGACGGCACGGCGAGGCAACGGGCGAGCAGGTCAGGGATCGCCGATCAATATTCTTCACGTTCCAGCTTACAAGCCGAAATCTGCTTCTGACGCGACCAGCGCACATGCATGAGTCGAAAACTGTCGAAGAAGAACACTGGCTCACAAGAGTGGTGCACGCACGGCCGTCCCATATAAAAGACGCGTCGGGATGGCATAAAATGGCGGGCGCTTTCTTCTCACAGTATTCAGACAGGACTCGCAAGTACTGACCCTGAAAGAGGTTGGCGACGCAAACGGATCGAGCTTTACAGTTGGTCAAAGACGGGGGGCCGCGAGGATGCAGCTTAGACCGCACAGCAGGGGACTGGCGAAGCCAGGTAGCGGTGTCGGGCTCCACCCACACGCACGAGAGGCAGCTAGAGCGAATCCAGCCTAAGACGCGCCGTATCACTGCGGGATCGGTGATGTCGTCACCTGCGCGGCGACTCGAGTCGAGGTGCACGACGCCAAAGACCAACCGCTGCAGGGCGCGGACCGCCCCACCGTCGTAGCCGAGCACCAGCGCAGGGCAGTACCTGCTTCTCGTAGACGCCCGCCTGGCAGAGCGCCAGGGGCGCGTCAGGCGAAGGCCCGCCGTGCAGTGATCTGTGGGGGCTGCGGCTTGACAGCAGGCGGCGTCGGCGTCACTGCCAGAGGCGCCTTCAGTGGGAAGACGCCCGAGGCCGTGGTCTGCAGGATGATCGTTCATCTGCCTGTCCACCTGCTCGCCGAACTCCACGATGTTCTGGCCTAGGCTGGCGATCCGCTGCTGCATGCGGGCCCGCTTCGCGTGGCGGAGGAGGCTCTGGTCCGTCCTCCAGCGGCCGCGGTCCTTGACCTCCTTCCTCGTGCGCCTGAGCGACAGCAGGTCGTCGGGCGCACCCCCATGACGAAGCGAGTAGAGAGTCAACTCGGTCTCCAGACCGAGGGCAACTGCCGCCCGACGGAACATACTCCGCACCTCGTCGGGGGCGAAGGTCCACAGGCCGTCGGTCGGGCCCTTGTCGTGGACCAGGGCCTCCAGGAGCGGCCAGATGGTCGGGTTGTCGACGATCGCGTCCTCGTCCATCCCGCCTGTCTTGCCAGGGCGGTCGAGGCAGGCGTCGTTGACGATCAGGGCCCAGTGGCCGCGCCCCAGGACGCCGTCGGGTCGAGGTCGTATCACGCTCCCCGCCGTGAGGCGGCACGCCTCGCTGGGCCTCAGGTATGTGTCGAACACCAGCCTGATGAACACAGCCATGCCGAAGAGCTTCCACGCTATCAGGACACCCACGATGGACGCCATCGCCGCTCGAGGAAGAGGTCGCCGCATCCGAGGGGGAACGAGCTTCCGCCAGCCTGTCAAGGCGCGAGCCGCCCGTGGGCACGGAGTCCTGCCAGCGAGGATCGCGGCCAGGTAGTGCTTCAGAGCGGCCATGAGTACACGGCCCGTGGCACTGTCGAAGCCGTCCAGAAAGAGGTTCACGAAATAGGTAACTAGGATGACATCGACCTCCTCTGCCGTGGTGAACGTCTGGGACGTCCAGCGGCACCACTCCTCGAACTTCTTGGCGGCGCCCCAGTAGTTGGCCATGGTCGTATCCGACGCGGCGGCCGTCTCCAGCACCGACAGGGCCCCTCGGGCGAGCAGCGCTGGCCCAGGATGGATCTTGGTCCTTTGCTCCGCCAGTGTCGTGGTCCGCTGCCGTCGAAGTTCGGGGGGCATTCGCTTGGTGCTCCTCGAAGGCCGGCCCGACGAAGAAACCCGTCCTGGACGGCGAGTCGGCGGCATTGCTCTCGCTGGGGATCCACCGAATGGCGCGGCGGATGCCCGTGGCCGCCGACAGGGCGCATAGACGGCGTAGAGGGTCGCGAAGGCCTCGGGCGCCATGCCAGCGGCAAGAGCTAGAGCCAAATTGTCAACGGTGAACAAGATGCGATGATGACGAAGCCGTCCAGACCGAGCCGAGTGTCGCATCGCAAACCCGAGAGCCTCCGCCTCGTATCGCATAATGCCCAAGCCGAACCTCGAGTGACGCGAACTGTGCATCGTGGCCCAGCCGTCGAAAGCCGTGATCGAGTCGGGAACTTCGTCGAAGCCGTCGAGGGAGGCAGCGTCAGCTGGCTGATGTAACGATGATGGCGTAGACGGAGGGCCCTCAGGGGTCTTAGGAGGCCTCGGACTGCGGCGGCTTTCTTCGAGGCACTTTTTGTCCACGGTAGCTTCAAGCACAGTGCGAGGCTCGATCCCGAGAGCGTGGGCACGGGCGTGCACGGCGTCGGAGAACCGATAGCGCCATCTCTCAGACAGGCGCCCAGCGGCCGCGACGACCTCCTGGTCGGCGGTCTTGCGGCAGACCCCGATGCCGTAGGGGGAGGCGTCGCTGCAGAAAGTAGTCGCCGACCACTCTGCTCTGACGTCGGCCCACCATAGGGGTGCGAGGGCGGCTGCCGCGCGCAGCTCGGCGATGACCGACGGCCACAGCGGCGCGGCCACTCGGGCGTCCAGCCTCATGAAGCGGTAGACTGCGTTGAAGATCGACAGCATGGGCCTATTGGTGATCATACCACACGTACAGTGACCCACAGCTGCTGACAAGGCCAAGGGCGATGCGAAGCCACGTCTAAGTAGACCAAGCAGGGCTTGACGCAACCGGCAGAGCCTGTCGATCTTACAGCGGACGATGCCGACGTCGCCGAGAATGTCCAAGCCAGTGAAGACCACGCGCTTGGCGGCGGGGGCGAACTCGTCGACGGGCAGACCCCTCGACGCGAACACGTCGCGCATGGCCTGGCAGGCTGTCGCGGCCACCTCAGGGTCGAGGGACACGGTGGCAAAGTTGTCTACGTAGCCCGCGCCAATGACGTCGGAGTCCTTCCGCAACGGGGGGATGGCAGCGCCGTCCACCAGCAAAGAGCTCTCGTCGATGCCCGAGTCGAGGATGGCCGTGGTCAGGGCGGACTGGCAGAAGTGGAGGGCCCACGACCAGCCCATCGGCATGACGGAGACGAAGGGCTGCAGGAAGGCGTCCGCCCCGATATTCATGCCATTGAGCCGCTTGAAGCCCAGGTACCGATCCGGGACGACGGGCAAGGAAAAATATCGATGCAGATGTGGCGGTAACTTCACGTGGTAGAAAGCGCACTGAATGTCGCCCTGGGCCACGTAGAAGTCGCGGTCGGCCTCGAGCGCGCTACATGCCGACGGAGTCGGCAATCTCGTAGAGGGAGGGGCAGAGAAGGACATGTTGGCCACCCGCGCGTCGAAGACGAGGCGCAGGTTGACGCCGTTGGACTTCTCGACGAAGAAAAAGCCAGTAGAGTAGGTAGCCTGACGATCGGCGACCTCCCACTCAAGCATGCCAGCCTGGTCCAGGCGTAACAGAAAATCAGCATGCTCCCGAGGGCGATACCGAAGGCGTGGATCCACATAGGGCGACCCCAGACCCGAGTCCTTCCTGAGAGCAGCTGCATCAGCAGGGTCACGTAGCATTTGATGCCTCCACCCTGCCAACATAAAACGATCGGCGTCAGACACGAGGTCGGCCGTCGGGACAGGCGCCACGTGCTTCGGCCAGGAGACGAGCTCCTTGTTGTAGGGTCTTACCCGAGACTCTCCAGAGTACCCAGGCGCCGATGCGAGCAACTCTGCGAGGGCTGCCTCGCATATTGGAGGAGATTCGGAATATCCAGGAGGTAGTTCAAAATCGCGATACTGTTGAGCAAGATACTCCTCAGCGTCACTACGAGCACGCGGAGGAAGACCAGGAGGCGGGGTGATCACATCGTTCGGGCCGCAGTGGTACATGTCGTTGAGCGTGGACACCGCGTCGTTGTACCACTCCCGCCACGCAGCACCCCTGGCGGCCCGTCTGCGTGCCGACCCGCCCATGGATGAAGTCCCTGATCTTCGCTCCACAGGAATAGGGCGGAGGGGGAGAACGTCTCGCTGTCGAAAGGGTGGTGCAGCGAGGGGGCAATGAGCCTGGCTGGCGCCACTGTGGCGCGCCCCACAGCCAGGCCTGAAGTTCTCAGGCGTCATGGCGCCCGCAAGGCCCGCTCCTCGCGAGCCTCGCGGCGCTCTTTGCTGATGGCGGCCTCCGCCCTCATCTGGTCTGCGATGTACTCCAGCAACTTCGGCGAGATGCAGAGATTGGCCTTGGAGACACCAGCGCCGAGGAAGTAGCTGGTCCCAGGTGAGCTGGAAGTCCCAGCTGAGGCGCCGCCTCTATCCGCGGCCTTGGCCTTGGGGGCTGCAACACTCGGAGGTGGCGATCGCGTCTCGTACACCCGCTCCTCTAGGAGCTGAAGTTGGCGCGCGATGATCTCGAACGAAGCCATCTCGGCGATCTGCAGCTGATCGTACACGACGGCGAGGTCCAGGACGCGGCAGAGCGTCTCGTGCAGCTTGGCGTGCTCGTCCTCGTCGGGCAGGGCCATCGACGTGAGCCACCTCTGGTGCCACGCGGTGGGCGCACCCGCCATCGTCGACATGAAGGACAAACACCAGAGGAGGGTCCTCGGCCCTTGCACGGGCCAGCCCTGCACAGGGGTCTCAGCGAGGGCGTTGACGGTCTCTCCGAACCTCCTCTCGCGCTCGCCCCTCGGGTTGAGCAGCATCGGGAGGACCCTGAAGTCGCCAGTGGGGGCAGGCGCCCCAAGGGCGGCGGCGGCGGGCGCAGCCTCCAGTGCAGGAGCGGGCACCAGCGGCAGAGGCCCAGCAGGCCCAGGCGGGACGGCTCCCAGCGCGGCGGCCAGCGCAGCGACGCCAGGGGCGACGCCGAGAGGGGCCGCCGCAGCGGGCGCGGCCGCGGGGGGCATCGCCAGCGGGGCCGCGGCCCCCGCAGGCAGCGCCGCCCCTTCCCCGCCAGGAGGTGGAGGCAGGGCGGCAGGCAGCGGGGCTGCGGCAGCCGCAGGGTCCGCCAGCGGGAAGGGACCAGGCGGGACGCCTACGACGTTGCCCGCCGCGAGCGCCAGCGGCAGAGGGTCGGGGGGCCTCGGGTAGCCTGCGGCCACCGAGCGCGCGACAGCCGCCCACAGCTCCGCGGCCGTCGGAAGGCGGCGAAAGCGGTGCACCGCGACGCCCGCCAGCGCTGGCGGCGTGTCGCCTTGGCCCGCGAGCTGCAGGACCGCTCGCACGTCGGGGCCGACGACGATGGGCTCGTCGTAGTCGTCGAAGTCGGGCGTGAGGATGTAGCCGAGGCCCCCGTTGACGCCCAGCAAGAGGCGCTCGTGCCACAGGGGTACGCCGCCGACGCGGTAGCGCAGCACGTGGAAGCTGCCTGCCATCACTGCAGCGCAGGGGCGCGGGCTCTGGCGTCACGAACCTGCTGAGCCGCGAGGGCGGCGATGTCAATGCCGTCCACGAACTCCACCACGGCGGGCGGCTGGCGGGGCGTCGGTCCGAGAAGCCGCCGCGCCGCCCAGGCGCCTCCCACGGCCCCGAAAGCGAGGCCGATGGTCAGCGCGGCCACCGAGTAGGCCGTGACGAGGCCCAGACACGCGGGCTCGACCACGTGCCCGCCCGCGCCAGCGCAGACGCAGGCGGGGCAGGAGAGGGTCGGAGGCGCGGGGCAGGCCAGGTGCGGCGAGCAGGCTCCGCAGCTCGGCGCGGCGGCCCGCGCCTCGACAGTGGCCCCCAGCGCCTGCGCCCCGTACCTCAGGACGTCCGCCGCATGGTGGGCGATGTCTTGCATCACTGGGCAAGACACCTGAGAGACTTGAGAATGGAAGCGCGGCCCGAAAGAGAGCCACAAATAGCCGCGGGCAGTATAATGATGATGAGGATGATGATTATCACTCTACCTCCTCCCGTCCTTCCAGTGCCTCTTCCTTCCCCCCTTTCTTCCCTTCCTCCTACATGATGCTGCTGCTGCTGCTGCTGCTGCTGCTGATGCTGATGATGATGATGATGATGATGATGATGATGATGATAATGATGATGATGATGGTAATGATGTGACGATGGTGATGGTGAGGTGCAGAAAACGGAGGAGAAGGAGGAAGGGGAGCTTCTCCTCCTCCTCCTCCACCTCCTCCTCCTCCACCTCATTCCCCTCCTCCTCCCTCTCCCCCTGCCCATCCTGCTCCTCCTCCCTTTCCGCTCCACCCTCCTCCCTCCTCCACTTCCCCGCATCCTCTTACTACTTCCTTCGCATTTCCCTCCACGCTCCCCCTCTTCTTCCCCTGCCCCTGCGCGCGCATGGGGAAGCGGAGGAGGAGGAGCTAATCGGAAGTGTTCGGACAGTCTCAGGAGCGTTCGGAAAAAAGTGGTAACACGTCAGACATGTCTGAACGTTGCTGGAGAATTCCAGCGAGGGACGAAAGATGAAAGAAGTAGAGGAGCAAAAGCAAACACGCAGCGGAAGGATGCATGGTGCGTACGGCGCACACAACAGGTCAAGAAAGAGGGACATGGGATCGAATGCGACCTGAAAGATCACTTTAAGGCCCAAGAAGACTCGCCATCCTCTGAACTGACCGCCGGACCATACTGACCAATGATTCACATCAACGACCGCGAAATGGGATGAGGCCTGGAACATTACGTGCCAGGGTCGCAGGTGACGCACTAGATAAGCAATAGCGCCGTCGGCATCGCAGCTTTGTCATCTAGCCGATGTGAGACAACATGGCAATACCACGACACATACAGCTCAAGTCTTCAATGCTCATGCTTTTCTGACGGAGCTCAGAACAGCACCGTGCAAGAGCGTCCTAGTCTGTTCAGGAAAGCATTCCCTTCGGCACGTTGGCATTACAGAGTTGGCGGACCATACGGCGGCGCAACAACTATCAGTGGACATACGTAGTGCAGCAGGGCTAGATGCATGCCAAGCGAAACATATGATGACTGGCGCGCTGTTAAGACAGATGCCAGCTGGCGAATATTTGGCGCGCCAATCGCCTCCTCCTCTTCCGTCCCTCCCTCCCTCCATCCCCTCCTCCTCCTCCTCCTCCTGCTCCTCCTCCTCCTTGTCGAGACAGGGACCTCTTGAACACAGCCTGGAAGCAATGCAGGCGGTTCTGCTCACCTTCGACACATGCCCACAAGCTTTCCCCAGTCTGCCTATGTGCGCGGCGGTGAACCTTCCCCCGTCAGCCTCCTGATGCGAATATACGGAGGGGGGGGGCCTTCGGCCTTCCACAGTCTACCTCGTAATCTGGCCGTGTGGGGGTTAAGCCTTCCTCAGGTTGTATCCTGGTATGGCCGTTTGGGGGTGAGCCTTCTCAAGTCTGCCTCTCGATATGGTCGTGGAGGGTGTGAACCCTTCCTTGAATTGCCTATATGTATGGCCGTGTTGGGGCGAGACGTCCCCAGTCTGTCTATTTAAATGATATGCCTACGGGGGGGTAAGCCGTTTAAGACGAAGCCGGGATCGGGGCAAAGTTTGACCGGGATAAAAATCATGCTCGGTTTTTCAAATCACCGGGGGCGCCGCCGAACGGGCTTGCCACGCCTTGGGCGCCATCGGCTTCGCAAGGGAAGGAATGCGCCCCGGCGCGGATGAGGCCACGGCGCGTATTTGGCCACGCGCGCGCCCGAGGGAATTCAGCGCCAAGCGCCTTCACTCCAGAAGACCCGACGTCAACAAAACAAACTTGAGGCCCCAATGGGGGCCCCGAAGAGGCGGACCGCCAAAACAATCACGCAACCAACGCAACGAAAAACACGTGTAAATGTCAAAAAGCGCAGTACTCAGTGACTTCTTCGGCGACGCAACACCGCGAGAATGCCCAAGAAGGCATTGGAAAAAGAGCCCGCGCGCGGCCTGGCGACTTCCCCGCGCCGCCCCAATGTTCCCGAAGCGCGCCGAAATAACCGTAGATAAAACCTCGGAAAGTTTTTGGAAGGCCCCCGCACCATGCAATATCCGCCACCGAATAATCTCGCGGACACCTAGCGCGTACGCGCGGGCGTCCACCATGGATGCCCAACTCCGGTTTCGGAGACAATCGCGCGCAACCGCCCGGGGGCTTCGGCAACCTCGCGATTGGCCCAGGAGCCCGCGGGCCCCAGGGAATCGAGGACCGAGTTCGCGACTCCGGAAGCATCGGGCGCAGCGCCAGCCAGTCGCTCGTCTCTGGCTGACAGTGGGACGCCTGGAGATCCGGTAAAACCTGAGGAACCGCTTTTCAGAACCACAGAACCAGAAAACGGGGCGCGCCAAATTCTCGCGTCCGAACTTCTCTGAGAATCTCTGAAAATCTCTGAACTAGACACCCCGCGTGAAACATTCCCATAAACCCAAAACCTCGGAGCTGGCCGAAACTCTCTGAGAGTTTTTCGGCCCGCGAAATTTGGCGCGCCCGGATTTCCCGTTCCGAGATTCTCTGAAATCGGCCTGCGGCGGCGCCCAGCAGGTCCTCACGCGTCGAGGGTGGGGGCCGTGGACATCGCAGGCCGCGATGGTCCCGACCACGAGGTCCTTCCTCCTGCCCCTCGACGGAGCCCACGCTCATGGACACGCTCTCTGCGCTGAGCGTGGACCGCGCCATCCGCCGGTACTTCTGCGCGACGACAGCCAACTGGCCGCCGACGGACAAGGCGATTCTTTTCCGAGCTGCGCGTGCCACCGAAAACTTACAATAGCCCCGGGCTCGGGGAGAAACACTTTCGAAGCACTTTCAGGCCGCCAGCGTCGTGGCTGCCGACCCGCCGCGCGCCGACCGCGAGACTGGCTGGGCCCACTGCGTCCACGGCGGCGGGCGGGCGCCCAAGAGAGCTGTCGCGACGGTGCGCGCGGCGGGGCGCCCGCCCCACTGCAACCGCACATGCGGCCTCCATGGCGCCACAGGCGTAATATGTGTGACGCACTCTCGGCCCCCCCATCAACGCATCGGCCAGCGCCCAAGCCCCTGAAACGCAAACCTACTGCGCCCCCCGGTGCAAGCCGCGCACCCGCTCCCAATGCTCGTGTACACCAGCTTTTCTGCCCGCCCTCAACAGTTTAATTGAGCGCCCATGCGTTACTTGGGCTCCTCAAGCCCTCGAAAAGTCCTTGGGGAACTTCTGCGAATGCGCGCGCTGCGCTCCACAATTCGGCGTTCTATTTTTCTTTGGAACTCTCCCAAAATCTCTGGTTCCGATTTGTCCCGATCTTCCGCTCAACTGACCGTTCCCACTCTGCGTGTTGGTATCGCTGTGCGGGGGATGAGCATTCCCCATCACGCCTCTTGGCATGGCTGTATTGGGGTGATATTTCCCCAGTCTGCGTCTTGTAATTGGTGTTCAGGGGTGAACCTTTCACAGTCTGCCTCTTGGTGTGGCTGTGCGGGGGTAAGACTTCTCCAGGTAGCCTCCTGCTGCGGCTGTGTGGGAGTGGGCATTCCCCAGCGTGTCTCTTGGTCTGGCTGCGTTGGTGTGCCTTCCTCGGTATGCCTCTTGCCTTGGCTGTGCGGGGTGAGCCTTCCCCAGTCAGCCTTGTGTTCTGGATGTGCGGGAGATCGCCTTCTTCACCTCGCCTCTTGGTAGGGCTGCGCGGAATGACCCTCCGCCAGAATGCCTTTTGGTAGGGTGGTGTTGGGAGGAGCATTCGCCGTTCTCCCTCATGATGAGTTGGCGAGGGGAGGAGCCTTCACCAATTTGTTTGCTTGCTGGTCGGCAAGTTCGACTCCAGACCTGTATCATGCCGGGGATGAAGATCCAGCTGGCCAGCTCAGGCCAGCCGGGCACCGCGGCGGCGGCGCAGAAAGCCTCTCGGTCTGCCGCGCGCGACCTCCGGCTGCAGGAGCGGGGATCCTTCCGCAACCTGGGCCACGACACGCATGGCCGGCGCGTGCGGCGGCCTGTCGCCCAGGCGCGCGTGGGCAAGCCAGCCGCGCGGCAGCCGAGGGCGGACGCGCTCCTGCGCGGCGCGGGCCCGTCGGCGGCCCACGGCGCAGCCGTCGGAGGCGTCAGCGACGCCCCTCTGGCGATGCCGCGGCATCGCGCAGCGCTGCTGTGCAGCGGGGCGCGGCGGCCTCGGCGCCGAGTCCCTGACGCTGCACCCTGCCACGCAGCGGGGCACCTTCCTCGACCCGATGTCCGAGACCACGCTGGCCCACCCAACCCCCTGCTGCGCCGCCATCTGGGACGACGCGCTGACGCCCGCGCGGCTCCGGAGAGCATGGCTGGTGCTGCAGCAGCGGCGGCCGGATGCCGAGCCGACTCGGCATGGCCTGCGCGGGCCCCGCGCAGCGACGTGGATGAGCCTGCTCCGCACCGACTGGGGCATGCACTCCGACCAGGCCATCGGGCTGCTGAGGCCGCACCCCGAGGAAGTGGGCGCGCTGGTGCGGGCTGGCGTCAGGCGCTGGCAGGGGAGGCAGAGCCTCCGCCGCCGCCAGGAGCTGCCGCCGCCGCCCGACGCCCAGCTCTGGAGGAGCGCGGTGCGCCACGTGCTGGCACGCTGCGGGGAGCCAGGGCTGGCCAGCTCAGGAAGCTCTGGGCGGGTGCCGCCTGGGATGTGGCCAGGCGGCACGAGAAGGGCTACATAAGCAGCCCCGCCTGCCCGTTCTGCCCCGACGGCGTCGCGTGGTTCCACGAGTGCCCACGCGCTGCCGAGATCGGCGACGGCGGCGACGACGCCCCCCTGGCCGCGATTCGGCGATGTCCGAGCAGCAGTTGTGGACCAAGCAGCAGATGCAAGCCCGGTGTCAGTCTAGCGTGGCCGACGCCGATTACGACCGCTTTGACCTAGTCATCGGTATGCAGATCCTCCCGTACAAGGTGCCGCCGGCGGCGGCGCACGGTGCGTGCCACCTTTGGGGCGACTGCTCTTCGCCGGAAGCCGGGCGGACGACCATCACGCACACGGACGGCTCGGGCTTCGACCCGTCGATCCTCGAGCTCACGCGATGTAGCTGGTCTCTCGTCCAGCTAGGCGAGGACGACGCCGCCTATGGCATCCTGCAAGGCGGGCACCAGACGGCAGGGCGAGCGGACCGTTGGGCGTTCTTGCAGGCGCTGCGGCTCACGCCCTACATGCACCTCCTGGTCACTGACTTAGCGGCGTCGCGCGCGAGGTCGAAGCCTGGGACCAGCACCTCGCCAGCCCGGCGGGCTAGTACGCCGACATTTGGTGGCAGGCCTTCGACGTGAGGCGTGAGCAGTCCGGGCATTCGGCTCCATTGTGCCCCGCGCACCTCACGTTCGACGACCATCTGGACGCCATGGACTTCCTGGGTAATGCATGGGCGGACTGGTTCGCCAAGGTCGGGGCGCTCGGGCACAAGCTGCCCGACACCCTGGCGAACCTGTTCAAAGTCAAGCCTGCAGACGCCCGCGAGGAGTCCTCGGTGCTGGCCTGGCAGCAGGTCGCCTTGGGCGCGCTTTCCGATGAGGCGCGTGCGCTGGTCCAGCGCACGTGCCGCCCCGGCGCTGCCGTCGCCCCTGCGCATGTGGTGCGCGGCCGCCACTGCATCCAGCGCCGCCCGACGGGCTGGCAGTATGTGGATTGCCTTGCACGCGCGGCCACCGACGCTGCGAGGAAGAGGCTGGAGCGCAGCGCGTGCGCGCCCTCGGCCTTGCAGCAAATTGTGACGCGCGCGCCCGTCTCCCAGCCTCGTCCTCTGCCTCCCTTGCACCTGCGTCGGCGCCTCTGCCCAAGGCCCGCGAGGAGGCCGTTGCGTTCGCCCTCAGGGCGGTGGATCGCTGCCTCGGCCCCGAGGGAGGCGGGCCCCAGGTTGGCCATCCTTGGCCCGAGGCTGTGAGACCCTGGACTCCCGCGCCCTTCGCGGAGCGCGAGGGGAGGTCCCGCTCCCCGCCGACGCGGGCGGCCGCGACTGCCCCTGGTGCGTTCTTGGCCTGCGCTCCTGGTGACGGCCTTTCTGTCGGTGCGAGACCGTGGATTCGCGTCGGCGAGGTCGGGGATGCCGGCGGCGGTTCTGGGAGGGATCTTGGGGGGAGCGGCACAGGTCCTTTGACCGCCTGTGCTGGTCCGTTCGGGGCCGAGGCCCCCACGCAGGCCCCCAGAGGGCCCACTGTGTTTAGTGGACAAGGCGGGGCTCCCAATGGGCCCGGCAATGGTAGCAGTACACGGGAGCCCCCGCCTAGGATTCCCGAGCCTAGCTCTGAGCTCATTCGGGGCCACCACATGGTCGCAGAGGGGCCCTTCGTTTATTGCCTCAACTGCTGTGGATCAGCATCCAGTCGCCAATCCCCAGTGCTCATGGCCAACTGCAATGGGCCCGTCACTTGGGAGACTAAGACGGCTTCGGGCTACAGCTCTCAGAAATCTTCGAGCTTGTCGCCGTCCTCGGACGGGGATCCCCCTAAGAGGTGGCGTCCCGAGTGCTTAGCACTCCTTTTTGTCCTCGAGACTCACCAACGGCTTGCTGCTGCGGAGACTTCACGGAAAGCTGGATCCTCCTCCTCCTCCTCCTCCTCCTCCTCCTCCTCATCCTCCTCATCCTGATCCTCCCCTCCTCCTCCTCCTCCTCCTCCTCCTCTCCTCTCCTCCTCCTCATCCTCCGTCCTCCTCTCCTCCTCCTCCTCCTGCTCCTGCTCCTGCTCCTCCTCCTCCTCCTCCTCCTCCTCCTCATCCCTCTCCCTCCTCCCTCCCTCCCTCCTCCCTCCCTCCCTCCTCCCTCCTTCCTCCTCCTCCTCCAACTTATCCTCCTCCTCTTCCCTCCCTATTCTCCCTCCACCTCCTCTGTTTGCTCGCCTCCTCTTCCTTCTCCTCCTCCTGGTCCTCCTCCTCCCCCCTCCTGCTGATGCTGCTGCTCCTGCTCATCCTCCTCCTCCTCCTCCTCCTCCTCCTCCTCCTGCTCCTCGTTCTAACGTTTCTGGCCCGATTCGTGTTCCAGGCCCATTCGACGGACTGATTGCTTGTTCTTGCTGCTCTCACGCGAGCTGTTTTTCATATTCTCTTTGTCCACGTAGCCTGCAGAAGGACACGGCCACAGTGCCGATCAGGCGTGCCCCTCCCCACCATACTGCAAGCCCACTGTGCGGGCAACCTGGGCTGAAGATTCAACGTAACTGCTTCCACCCCCCCGCGGCAGCCTCCACACGGTGTCTCCCTCCCCCCCCGCGGCAGCCTCCACATGGTGGAGCTTTCGCCGCGGAGGTCCGACTCGATCCGATCCTCGTCTTACTCTTCCGCTCCTGTTTGCTCGCCTCCTCCTCCTCATCCTCCTCCTCATCCTCCTCCTCAGGCTCCTGGTCCTCCTCCTCCTCCTCCTCCTCCTCCTCCTCCTCTAACTTCTCCTTCTCCTTCTCCTCCTCCTCCTGGTCCTCCTCCTCCTCCTCGTCCTAACGTTTCTGGCCTGAATCATCTTCCAGGCTCAGTCGACTGACTGATTGCTTGTTACTGCTGCTCTGAAGCTAGCTGCGTTCCATGTTTTCTTGTCCACGTAGCATGTAGCAGGATACGGCCACTGTGCTAACCGGGCGTACCCCAACCGACAGTACAACAAGCCCACTGTGTGGACAACTTGGGCTGGAGATTCCCCCCCACACCCCACATCAGCCTCCACACGGTGGAGCTGTCGCGGATGTCCGATCAGATCCGATCCTCATCCTCCTACTCCGCTCCTGCTTGCTCGCCGCCTCCTCCTCTTCCTTCTCCTCCTGCTCCTCCTACTCCTCCTCCTCCTCCTCCTCCTCCTCCTCCTCCTCGTCCTCCTGGTCCTTCTCCTTGTCCTCCTCCTCGCCCATCGTTTCCTGCCCTCCTAGCGCTGTTCCTCCTGTTCCTCCTCCTACTCATCCATTTCCTCCGTCTTCAATCATCGTCCGTCATCGCTCCTCCCTCTCCGCCGTCTCCTCGACGTCATCCTCCTCCTCATCAGCATCATCAGCATCATCAGCTGCATCATCAGCATCATCATGGTCAGCATCATCATCATCATCATCATCATCATCATCATCATCATCATCATCATCATCGTCATCATCATCATCATCATCATCATCATCATCATCATCATCATCATCACCATCATCATCATCATCATCATCAGCCGCATCAGCATCATCATCAGCAGCAGCAGTATCGTCATCACCATCATCGTCATCATCATCGGCAGCAGCAGCATCATCAGCATCATCGTTCTTAGCAACAACATCATTATAAACAGCATCATCACCATCATCAGCATCATCATCAGCATCCTCACGCGTTCCATCACCATCACCATCACCGTCAATATCAACATCACCATCATCATCATCATCACCATCATCATCACCATAATCAATATCATCATCATCACCATCCGCGTAGCATCATCAACAGCAGCATCATCACCATCATCGTCGTCGTCATCATCGTCATCCGCAGCAGCAGCATCATCATCATCACTATCATCCCCAGCATTGACATCATCATCAACAACATCAGCATTATCATCAGCATCAACAACATAATCATCATCATGATCATCACGACCAGCATCATCATCAGCATCAGCATCAGCATCGTCATGATCATACTCATCATCATCACCATCGTCATCAGCATCATCATCATCATCATCCTCATCCTCATCATCATCCTGATCCTCATCCTCATCCTCACCATCCTCATCCGCATCCTCCTCCTTCTCTTCATCCTCATCTTCCTCCTCCTCCCCCTCCTCCTCATCATCATAAACATCATCATCAACATCATCAGCATAACCGTCATCGTCATGGTCATTGTCATCATCATAATGATCATTATCATCATAATGCACATCATCAGCATCATCATCAGCATCATCATCAGCAGCAGCATCAGCATCAGCATCATCAGCATCATCCTAATGACCATCATAATCAGAATCAGCATCATCAGCATCATCAGCATCATCAGCATCATCATCATCATCATCATCATCATCAGCATCAGCATCAGCATCAGCATCATCATCATCATCATCATCATCATCATCATCATCATCATCATCATCATCATCATCATCATCTTCCTGCTCCTCATCATATGATGAGTCTTCGAGGCTCCCTTGAGCACCGGGCGCAATCGATGGCGGACATGCAGAAGGGGGGGGGGGCAGACCTTGGCTACTCTTGCTCCTGCATGCCTCTCCTGCTTCCACTTCTCCTGCTCGTGGCCTCCTGCTCGTGCCCCACACTGTCCAGGTGGCCCCCCAACCTGTGCCACCCCACCCAACAGCCCGCTCCGCTCCTCCCTCACACGCGCCGCGCGCCAAATCCGCGGCCCGCGCGCCACGGCACCCCCCCGAGAGCGCCGCTGACGTCCCGGGGCCGAGCAGCGGCGCTGCACCACAGCGGGCAACCTGCTTGCTCCTGGGGCCGCTGGGACCGTGTTCGTCGCTCGGGCCGTCTGCCCCACTGGAGGCCTCCCCACATGGCGTCCCAGAAAGGGAGCCGAAGGATCCCGCCGCCGTCGCCGATGCATTGCCGATGCGTCGGCAATGCATCGGCAGCGTCGGCGGTGCAGCGGCGATGCCAGCGTGGAGAATTCGGGCTCCACAGCGAGCCGCATCGCCGGTGCGCCGGCGATGCGGCGCGGTCCTCCGACCCCACCTGCTCGGACCCGGTCGAGGAGGCCTGGAGCTTCGCTCCTGGGGCTGCCGAGGCCACCGCTGTCCTCGCGTGGGCCGGCTGCCCAATCCTCGGGGGGGCCAAGAGGGGGGCGCCCCTCTCGGGTATGACCACGGGGGGGGGGGGGGAACCATGGCCCTGGCCATGATTTCCCCCTCCACCTCTGGGCCATATCATGGCCGTGGCCATGAGATCCATTGCCCTGGCCATGAGAGCCACGAAGCACATGGCCATGGCCATGACATCATCACCGTCCTCTTGGCCACCCCCGATACGCCTCCCCCCTGGCGCCGCCGATGCAGCCGTCCGCTGGCGGGCGCCGAGGGACCGCGGGGCGGGCCCGAGCAGAACGGGGACGGAACACAGCTCCGCGCTCGGCCGCTGGCGGACCGTGCCGCTGGAGACAGGGCTGGCTGGTGCTGCTGCGGAGACATCCCAGATCTCCGACGATACAGTTAGGCTTCGACCAGAAGGAACGCCAAATGAGGAACAATGCCTCGTGCTTGCCCCGAGATCGCCTGGATGCATGCACGAGAATGTCTGATTTGTTATTCTGTGCGTTTTTCCTAGATTTCGGAGCCCGAGACCAGCGAAAACTGATCTGGGACGTACAACTACGGTCGGGAACTTTGGGATAGCGTGTCGCGGCGGGCCCGGCGACACGCTGTCGCTTGCGAGCGGATAGCGTGTCGCACCGCTCCGCGGGGCGAGAATTTCGGAAAAGCTCGGCACGTGGACGCCACGAGGCCGCGACGCGGATAGCGTGTCGCACCGAGGAAAGGTGATCCAGGACGGGTAGGAGGACACGCTGTCCAAAAAACCCTGACCATGTATGATGTGTCAGTCCCGACGGTTGTCCAAGATTTCTGGCCCCCGGGCCATCAATAACAGACCAGGGACGAAAAACTATTCCCTGGGGAAGGGGTCGGGAGCTCTTGAGTTAAGTCGGGCCTGTTCCCCTACAGGGGGATTTTGGGCGAAGAATTAGAAATACTCAAAAAATACTCCCCCCAGACTATGTTTTACTAGTTTTGAATATCCCTCCTGTAGAGGGACAGGCCCGACTTAATTCTTGAGCCACGGATTGAACAAAAAACATGATCGGCGGACGCCGGACGCCAGGGGTCTGCAGTGCCGATGGAATCGCGGCATCCGCTCCAGCAGCAGGAGGCAGTCCAGTGATGAGGTTGCTTGATTCTCAGGGTAGGAGGGCGACAATTGTACACATACGCCGATCCTGACCATGTCCATCCTGGGCCTTGGATCGTTGTACACGCCATCCTAGCTCGGGCAGAAAGCATACACACCGATCCTGGGTAAGGGCCTGGCCAGGAGCGGTGTAGGTATGTAGTTCGCGCCCTCCGTTCGGGGTGCCCCCCTCCTCTGCTTCTGTTGCAAATGACTATGACGCTGGTTCGCGACCGCCCACAGCTCAGCAGTCCCGCTCCCTCTCGGGCTGCGTCGTTTGATGCTCCAGGGGACGCGGTGAGTGGCATCGGGACGGCTGGCGGGGCGCGGGCTGGCATCGGAACGAAAACAGCATCGCACATACCATCCATCGACATGATCGGCGTCACCATCGTCGCCATCGTCGCCTCCAAGCTCCGCCAACCCCAGCATCGCCGAGCCACGTCTTTCAAGCACGCTGCGGCAGCGCCCCGCCCCCCCCCCCCCCCTCGACCATCTTGCCGCACCTGGGGCAGTCCCAGTCTCCGTCGCGGCGCTCTATGGGGCCGCCTGCGGGTGCGGCGCGGGGAGGGCTGGCCGCGGGAAGCGAGGGAGAGCAGGGAGACGAGACCTGCAAACCTTCTCCACCGCTGCCGGCCAGGCCTGCCCTGGGGCCCAGGGAGGGTGTATACCCGGCGGCGAGCGAGGGGGGACGCGAGAGGGAGGCCTGCTCAGAAGACTCGGACGTCCCCTGGCCTTCTGAGGAGCTTCCCAGGCCTCCCCGGAAAAGGCACAACAGAAACCTCTCAGGAGCCGCGAGGGCTCCTGAGAAGTCCCGCCGCCCTCTGAGAGGACCTTCTCTCTCCCGGCCCCCCCCCTCGCTCGCTGCCGATGTACACGTCGTTCATTTCTAATCGTGCCCATGTCTAAGTGTGCTCGTTTCTAAGTGTTCCTGGCCCCCTACTGGCCGGGAAGAGGCCCAGGATAGAACAGTTCGAAATGACAGGGATCTTGGCCCCCCAACAAAACTCAGAGAACGTTCGAAGAAGTAGGCATGAGCAACGTGCACGCCCCCGCGGTCTTGGCCAGGGAGGCCACGCGGCCCACCGACAGACCAGGGGGAGCTCCGCGCTCCGAGGCGGGGATCGGACGAGGGGCGTCTCCCCGTCCACGGCGACGCCTCGGCCGAGGGTGGGCTCCCCGACCCGAGGAGCTCCGAGGAACGCCTCGACGAAGCCAGAACAAAAACGAAGGCAGAAAAAGCCAGGTGGCAGAAACAAAAACAACATGTTTGTTCCGCATATCCTGAGATGGGGTTCTTGCTAGTACTTGGAAGCCTCCTACTCCTTCTTCTCCCTCTTCTCCTTCTCCTCCTCCTCCTCCTCCTCCTCTTCCTCCTCATACCCAGACTTACTCATTCTCAGATGTACTCATACCCAGACTTACTCAGACACGCAGTGAGTTGTTCTGCCTCCCGGTCTTTCTGCCAAGTCTTTTTTCCTGCAAGCCGAAGGCTTGTGTTCTGCCTTCCGCCAATGTTGGTTTCTGCCTGCAGGCTTCTCTCCCCCCCCGGAGCCCAGAGAGGCCGGTACCTCGGCGCCTCGACAGTGTGTGTGCAGATCTCGCCGCCCGCTGGGGAGCACTCTGCGCTCTCGCGTCCGCGGGGGAGGGCAGGGGAATCACACGCACGGCGAGCGACGCGACCACGCAAACGATGTCCTTGTGCAGCAGACGCACCCAAACAGAGAAGAGACGAGCGGTACAAGGCTGGCCCAGTAAGCACGCAGGACGCAGGTCTAGCAGTCGATGGTCAGGGGGTGGGGGTGGAGATTCCTCCCTTGATTCTGGAGGAGAGGAAGACAGAAAGAGAGAGGGAGAGAGAGAGGGTGAGAGGGATAGGGGGTGAGAGAGTAAGAGAGAGAGAGAGAGAAAGAAAGACACACACACACACAGACAGGCAGGCAGGCAGACAAGGAGGGAGAGAGAGAAAGAGACTCAGCCAGAGATCCACCGACCCCAGCTTGCCAGGGGTGAAGAGGCGTGTGAGATGATTGACTGTCACCCTCCCCTTCCCCCTCCCCTAGGGTCCAAAATCCTGTTTTAGGAGGGAACCTCCAATCAATTCCAAACGAGAGCCCAAACAGAGCGTCAACACAGCCCTGGATGGCGCCCCGACGGTCCAAGACGAGGCCTTCAAGACAGGCAAAATGCTTCCTCCAAGACGGGCAAAATGCTCCCAGAGGACCGCCGAGAGAGCCTCAAGAGGCAAAGATCTTCCCATTCCCATCGGACATCGTATAATGTTTAGCACACTCGTCTTATTCGTCTTCACGGCGTCCAAAGCGGCCCAAGGGGTCCGCAAGACCGCCCCAAGACAGCCCATGAGGCCCCCAGGAGGGCCCCCAGACGGCCCAAGAGGACCCCAAGACGGCCCTAGGGGCCATCAAGACGGCCACGGCCAAGCGCAAGAGGGCTTTACGCACGGCCCACAAGGGGGAATACGAGCTGACATTCGGAGCCCTTCCCCCCCAGGGGCCCAAGAGTCCCCCAGAGGCCCCAAGAGGCTGCCAAGAGGGCCACAAGGCGTACCCAGAGGCCACGAGAGCCCTCGAAGAGGCCCCCGACAGGAATCCGAAGAGACCCTCATATGCATTTAAGGAGCTTCTGAGCCACAGCCAAGGCACGGTGGCGGGTTGAGCCGAAGGCCACAAGATCCGCCGCCCCCTGCTTGCAGGGGTGCACGGCGTGCTGGATGTTTCAGGTTTTGGTTTTGGTTCTTTTTCCAAAAGAACTCCCCAGTGGGCTCCGGCAGAACCCGCCGGCCACCCGGAAGGCCCCCAAACGTGCTCAACGACCGGAAACAATCCTCCAAAAAACGGCGTTTCGCTCGGGACATCCTCAAAAAATCGCGAAGATGGCCCAAGATGGCCTCCAAGTCCGCCCGAGATGGTCCAAGACGGCCTCCAAAACGGCCCAAGAGAGTCCAAGACGGCCCAAGACGGCCCAAGAGGCCCCCCAGAGGCCTCCCAGACGGCCCAAGAGGCCTCCAAGAGGTCCTCCAGGAGAGTCCGAAGAGGCCAAAATCATTGATTTTTCCTTGGTTTTTGAAGGATTCTGGCATTTGCGCCTTTTCGGCTCTCCGACGGCTCGAGACGGCCCAAGAAGCCCCCAAGATCGCCCAAGAGGCCCCCAAGAGAGCCCCATGATGGCCCAAGTGGCCTCCAAGATGGCCCCTAGAGGGCCCCAAGAGGGCCCAAGAGGCCTCCAACACGCCCAAGATGGCCTCCCAGACGCCCAAGATGGCCTCCAAGACGGCCCTGGAGCATTCCAAGCGGGCCCCAAGTCGGCCCATAGAGGCCCCCCAAACGGCTTCCGACGGCTTCAGACGTGCCAGGAACCCACCAAGATGGCCGAAGTTGGCTCGAAGCTGGCCCGAGACGGCCCAAAAAGCCCCAAAGATCGCCCAAAGCTTGCCCAAGAGGCCTCCAAGACGGCCAAGATGACCTTCAAGATGCCCACGTGTTCCCCGAAGGCTTTCCAAACCGATTCGGGGAACACGTGGTCCGATAGCTTGGCAGGTCTGGCCTCAACGTTCGGCCACATAGGCGCTTCCAAAAAGGCAGGGGGCGGCGGTGATTCGCCGTAGGCGTCTTCGATCCGCCGCCCCCTGTCGATTCATCGCAGGGGTGCCTGGCGTGCTAGACCCTTTCGGTTTTGGTTTTGGGTCTTTTTCCAAAAGAACTCCCCCTGGGGCTCCGGCACGTCCCGCCGGCCACCCGGAAACTGCATCAGTCAATGCCAAAAACGGCCGTTTCGCTCGGGACATCCTCAAACAATCGCGAAGATGGCCCAAGATGGCCTCCAAGTCCGCCCGAGATGGTCCGAGACGGCCTCCAAGACGGCCCAAGAGAAGTCCAAGACGGCCCAAGACGGCCCAAGAGGCCTCCAAGACGGCCCAAGAGGCCTCCAAGAGGTCCTCCAGGAGGGCCCGAAGAAGCCAAAATCATTGATTTCCTAAGGTTTTTGAAGGATTGTGGAATATGCTTCTTCTCGGCATTCCAACGGCTCAAGACGGCCCAAAGAGGCCCCCAAGATCGCCCAAGAGGCCCCCAAGAGGGCCCCATGACGGCCCAAGTGGCCTCCAAGACGGCCCCAAGAGGGCCCCAAGACGGCCCAAGAGGCTTCCAACACGCCCAAGGTGGCCTCCAAGACGCCCAAGATGGCCTCCAAGACGGCCCCGAAGCGCCCCAAAAGGGCCCCCAGTCGGCCCAGAAAGGCCCCCAGGACGGCTCCCAACGGCGTCAGACGTGCCAGGAACCCACCAAGCTCCATGTTTAGTCTCTCACTAAGCGGAGAATGCGTCTCGAGTCTCACTGGCAGCGTCTTCGCGCAGCGGACGCCTATCGCCCCAGGTGAGACGAGTGACCGATACGCAGAACAAAACGAAATATCAAACATTATCCCGGCAAAGCAACCTAACAGCGATGTGTAGGAGCATATCTGGAAGCATTCCCCTTAAGATTCAGATGAGAATCCAGTTGTAGAATTGTGCTGTTCTCGCAGTCGTAGTCGCATTCGCGATGACAGTCGCAGTGGCAACGGCAGTCACAGTCACAGCCTCAGCCTCAGCCTGCCTCAGCCTCAGCCTCAGCCTGCCTCAGCCTCAGCCTGCCTCAGCCTCAGCCTCAGCCTGCTTCAGCCTCAGCCTCAGTCTGCCTTCAGCCTCGGCCTCAGCCTCAGCCTGCCTCAGCCTCAGCCTGCATCAGCCTCAGCCTCAGCCTCAGCCTGCCTCAGCATCAGCCTGCCTCAGCCTCAGCCTCAGCCTGCCTCAGCATTCAAAATGTGGCCCGGGAATGTAGTTCTGGGAACTCGAAGAACACGAAGTGGCCTACAGTTGGCTCCGGGCATTCAAACTCATGCCCAGGAATGGAGTTCTGGGAACTCGAAGACCACGAAGTGGCCTACAGTTGGCTCCGGGCATCCAAAATCTGGCCCGGGAATGGCCTACAGTTGGCTCCGGGCATTCAAATTCATGCCCAGGAATGGAGTTCTGGGAACTCGAAGACCACGAAGTGGCCTACAGTTGGCTCCGGGCATTCAAAATGTGGCCCGGGAATGGAGTTCTGGGAACTCGAAGACCACGAAGTGGCCTACAGTTGGCTCCGGGCATTCAAAATGTGGCCCGGGAATGGAGTTCTGGGAACTCGAAGAGCACGAAGTGGTGACTGTTGCTCCGGCCCTCCAGAATGTGGCCCGGGAATGGAGTTCTGGGAACTCGAAGAGCACGAAGTGTGTGACTGTTGCATCCGGCCCTCCAGAATGTGGCCCGGGAATGGAGTTCTGGGAACTCGAAGAGCACGAAGTGTGTGACTGTTGCATTCGGCCCTCCAGAATGTGGCCTGGGAATGGAGTTCTGGGAAATCGAAGAGCACGAAGTGTGTGACTGTTGGCGAAAAACGAGCCCGGCACCTGCCGCCCGGCAACTCCGAACACCTGCCCGGACCCCCCTGTGGAGTGATCTGTGAGCTCTTTTGAGTCAACTAGAAACCTATCAGTCTTCGCTGTTAGGTAAAAAGGGTTTGGGGGGAGGGCCGGTTGATCTGTGGAGCCAAAGGCTATGGGCATAGACCAAAGAGCGACAAAGCGTGATCAACAAACATTTCTGCGCACGCACTCCCATATTTAGTCTCTCACTAAGCGGAAAATGCGTCTCGAGTCTCACTGGCAGCGTCTTCGCGCAGCGGACGCCTATCGCCCCAAACCATCCCAAACCAGATGTTCACAGACCCCGAGAGGGGATCTTAAAAGCGAGCGAGAGACAGCGTCTCTGGGAGTCAGGGGCAGAGGACAAGGCCCTCTCAGCAATTTAGCAGCTTCGACCTGCAGGGAGCTGAGACGGTGAAAGCCAGATCCCGCGCCAGCGTGCGAGGGCACTCGGCGGCAAGTGCTGTCCAGTGAATGTCCCCATTAGACTTACCCGAGAGATGCCAATGCGCTTTCCCTGTTCTAGAACAGTGTCCCCTGTGGGCCCTACACTGCTTGCATAGGCGCCCACAGTCATCGACACGAGTATTTCCTACGAAGAACTTTGTTCGTTTACGCCATCGAGTGCCGTACTGGCACTGATCGCATACCATCTCGTGGCACCAGCCTAGTCGCAAAAACTCTTGGAGGACTGGAGTCTTGAAGGCGTACGAACTACCAGGATGTTCTAAGATCCACGGCACCCGCTGGGACACACACGCCCTGATAAGCTGCACAGTTGCTTTCAGCAAAGCGTTTCCGTGGTCCACACGGGCTTGCAAGTGGGGCTCTAAATCGGGAAGCCCCATCGGGAAGCTGTCTGACCGAAGTCGCCCTGCTGGGGCGATTGAAAAAGAGGTGCACGGCGAAGCTATCATGGCTCCTGCGATTTTTCCAGCTCTCACGTCGGACAAAAGTTTCACTAAAGACAGGCGGTCGAGAATGTCAAACCCTTTCTTCAACTCCAACTCTCTACAGACAAAACCGTTACTTCTCATGGCGCGGGCCACGCCTCCTGCACCCGAGAATACATCGATGAACCACTGCCGCCGACTCACATCTAATCGCACCGCGTTACCGCCTTACCCCGCAGGATAACATCCTCGAGCTGTGATTCGCATGCCCGAAAGTGCTGTAGGAGGCTTGGCGGGAACCGCAGCTCGCTGTGTCGAAGTCGGGCATGTTTTTCGTACCTCATCACGCTGCTGTCGGCCTTCCATCCTCCCCGTTGTTTTACTTCCGCAGGGCTTCTCCATCTGTTCTCTCTGTCGATCGAGGCGCCTGAATGCCTGGTCTGGTACGGGACCACCGTCACGTTCAACGCCTTGGCACACTGATTGAACATCTTCAGGTACCCCCAGTATCCGAACCCCCAGACCGCCTGTAGTCTGCTCTGACTTGCCAAGATATGCAGGAGTGGACCAATGAACTGGGGCCACAGGCTGTCGAGATTCATCGAGTGGTCGTACTTCCCGACCTTGTCTGGCACCCCTCTCTCGGCTGGATGCACCAGCAGGCTCCCGCGTCCGTGGGCGGACCTGGGCGCCAGGAAGCTCTCCGGCCCCAAGGCGAGGATGCTGCTGGGCACCAGGTAGGTACTCACTGAGAGCAAGACGAACAGCGCCATCTTGGCCTCTCCCCGCCTCACCATCTCGTTGGCGACTCCCGCCCACAGGCAGAGTGGCTCTGGGCGCCTTGACCTCCCTGGCGCGAGCCGCCGCCATCCCTTCAGCGCTCGCCAGGCCCTGGGGCTCCAGCGGTCGCCCAGCCGCCCGAACCGAGGCCCCGCGTGCATCGGGGCGGCCATCAGCTCGGCCCCTCGGTGGCCCTGCTCGCCCAAGAAGAAGTCTCTCTCGAACAGACGAACCAGTGACCTGTCCACCTCCTCGTCGCTGAACCTCTTCACATCCTCGACGCGAGAGTGACTTTTCCAGCGCTCCAGCTTGGCCTGATACTGCCGTCGGGTCTGCTCCTGAACGGCTTTCTGCCCGAGCAGACTGCTGCCCGAGTTCAGCAGCTCGCAGGCCTCCGCCCCGTAGTTCACCACCCGCCGCTTGCGCCGCCGACGAAGCACCCGCTCTCGCCCTGCGCCTGGCGACTCCCCGCTTTCGGGCGACGCCCCAGTGCTGCTCGAGCCGCTCGGCTGAGCACCGTCCTGCCGCAACGCTGCGGCACGTCGGGTGCCGGAGGGAGCCTCCGCCTCCTGGGTCAGCTCCTCCAGACCGGGCAGGCGCGAGGCTCGCGGAGCCTCCCAGCCCTTGGGTGGCCCCGCCGGCGGCAGCAACCAGGCTCGTCTTGCCTGCGGCAGGGCCTCGGCCTCCTGCAGGGCGGCCAGCTCCCGCTTCCGCCGGCCCGCGCTCACCTTCTTGGCGCGGTCGGGGCCTGCGGGGGGTGCCAGCGTCCGCCTCCTCATCTGGCTCTAGGCCAGTCGCCGCGGCGCCGCGACATGAATTCTCTGAACCGTTGGCAGGATTGGAGGAAGGAAGACTGTCACGATCGAAGCCACAAGGAGCCGAGGCCCCGCTGGTTTGAGCCGAGGCGCCCACGCGGCCCGATGTCGGCTGCCGACCAGGCCGCAACGGGAGAGAAGCGGAATCTACAGCTTGTTCTGAAGCGGACCTCTCTCTGAGGACCCGCGCTCCGTCAAACTTTGAAGCGCCCTCCCCCCGTGGTTTGCAATCTACCCCTTTGGAAGGGTCATGAATTCGTGAAGGACCATCAGCACTGTGAAGCTGCGAGGGAATCCACCGAACTACGGCACTGATGTTCTTAGCGAGGCAGTAACTACAGAAACGGCGCATTTGATTCAGCAGAAGGTAGTCTCTGGCTCGACACCTATCGAAAGCGAGGCACACAGACATGTTATCCACAAGCAACAGCTGTCGAAGATTGCGCCCGAACGTAAGGAGGGCCAATCTGCGCAGATTCACGACTAAAGCACGAGCCTCCAGGTGCACGATCCCCTGTTTCCAACGGCAGGGACCCCACAAGGTCGGGCTCCAAAGCTCGGGCACGAGGCCCTCCCGAGGGACCTCCAAAAACTCAAGGTCCAGGTCCCGGACGCCGGGGGGCAGCGCCGCTCTCAAACCTACGGCCCCTCCTTTGCCTAAAACACCCTCAGCACGATCTAAGAGGGAGGCGGGGGCAGTCGAGACGAAATCCTCTCCCAAAGCGGAGGCTCGGGCGTTCACCGCCTCTGGCACGAGAAACCTATCTCTCTCCCGACGACGGCCAGTCTCGTTGACCAACTCGATAGGCCACCGCGCTTCGGTGGCTCCGTAGCCGAACTCAGAAGCATCCGAGGCGACCACAAGTCGGTTCCAGGGACGGGCCCAGTCGCTACAGAGAAAAACGATAAGCCCAGAAAAACGCGAAGCTCCTCAATCACTGCGGGCCACAATGGTTTCGGCTGGAGGTAGTTTTTCTGAACAAAGGCGTAGCATGCATGAAAACACGACAGCACTGCTCGGCGGGACATCGCCAGGAAGGCGAGGTGCCCTAACAGCACCTCAAGAGCGCTGCCTGAGCAGCGGCCCCGCTGCAGCAGCCCTGCCATGGCCTGCCGAGCCCGCAGCCGCCTCCTGCCAGTCGCCCGAGTCTGCATCACCTGACCGTCGACCTCGACACCGAGCACCTCGACGACGCCAGAGCTGACGGCCTGCTCGTGAACCAGCAGCCCCTTCCTGGAGAATGCTCCCACCACGTCCCCCAGCGTGCCCTCGACGCTGGTCTGGTCGGTCCACATCACGCCCATGTTGTCCTCTCCATCAAGTATCAGCGGCCTCCCGCGGTCACGGAGCAGGGTCTCCGCCCCCAGCGACGCCACGCTGCCAGCGAGCTCCTCGCCGGACACCTGGCAAAAGAAAAGGCCCCACGAGAAGCCCATCGGGAACGCCACGGGGCAAGGCCACACCAGCTCGTTGCCCGTCAATGCCTGGCCCTCCACCTCTCGGCCACTCAAGCCCACGGCGCCGCTGCGGACGGGCGGGAAGCAGAAGTACCGTCTCAGGAACTGCGGCATCCGTAAACGGTGGAAGGCGTCCCTGACATCGGCCACGCCCACCGTCACAGAAAGCTGCCGCCCTATATCTGCGAGCAGCTCGGAGTCCACCACCTCCGAATCGTCGATGTCGAGCTCGATGCTGCTAAGGCCCTCCGCAGTGATCAGATCCACGCTGGGTGGCCGTCTGAACCACTGATTGGACCGGCGGGCATCAAATATAAGTCGTTGTCGCTCGCGACCCTTCTTCCACACGCAGAAGATGCCGACGCTCTCAAGCGGCTGCAGCGTGAAGTCGACAAGGCCCCTCGCCATCATGTCCTTCAAAAACGTAGTGTAAACGGTCCTACGATTCACCAGAGCGGGGTCGCAGTAGCACAGAGTGCCGTCGCGCGCGAGGTCAGCATGGGCCTCGCCGACGGGCTTCAGCATGCGCTCGCCCTCCCTCTCCAAGAAATAGTGGCCCCTCCTGCCGCAGACGTCGCCGATGCAAGGGGAACCCTCAACGGACTCCGGCAGCGACAGGCGGCTCTGTTGAAAGGGCGCCATTGAGTCGTCGGCCGCCCCCGGGCCGTGCAGGGAACGGCTGCGCAGCAACTCCCGAAGGGCCACCTGCGCCGGCGGCACGCCAAGTCCGCTGCACGCGCGCTGCTCGCCCTGGGCCAGCCCATGCACGTACTGCGTCACGCCCCGCTGCATCTCATCTCCCTCAAGCTGAGCCTCATGCCCGAGCTCAAAGCCATGCATCCAATTAAGTGCGCTGAGCGCGTTGTCAACCAGATCACTCTCCCGGCGGCGCGCACGCCACCTGGCCAGCCTCCTGCCGCCCTGCTTCGCTGGCCGCGCGGGCGCCTCCTCCCGAGGTAGCGGGAAGAGGTCTCTGGTGCCCGCAGAGGGGGCCGCTGGCCCCGCCCCCTCACATCGGGGACCCGGGTTGGGAGCACGCGCCCGGGCCCCCTGGTCCGTCATGGCTTCGAGGCGGAGACGCGACCACGGCCGCGGCCACCGCCGCGTCCTCCGCCGCTCTCCGCCTTCTCAGCCTCGTCAGCACCACCTTCGTCATCCTCGCCAGACCCGCCCTCCAGCCCGCGAGTGCGGGCGGTGTTCAGCTCGCTCTCGCCCCTCGCTCGCTTGATTCCCGGCTGTCGCAGGGCGGGAGACACGCTGTCCAGCACTCCTGACACGCCCTCGTAGCGCCTCGCCATCCGCCATGACGGGCCGCCGCAGCCGCTGTAGGCGTCTACGATCGACGATATGCGGCGGCTGACGCGCTCGAAGCACTGCAAAGCCGGCATGTTCAGCGATATAGACAACCTCGACCAGATTCTGCAGCTCGTGGAACACGCGATCGGACTTCACGATCCTCCTGTCCCGGCAGAGGTCCGCGAGCCACATCGCCAGGTCTCCGCCGCTCCTAGCGGCCTGACTCATCCAGTGAAGAAGCGGGGGAAGTCCTTCCACGGGTCCGCCGCTCCAGGTCTCCGTGCGCGACTCCGAGCATACCTGCCGCCGCTCTTTGAAACGTTCTCCACGGGCTTCACAGCCTATCCAGAGGGTCCTGCACTCCCCCGCGGCGGCGCCATTGCCATCGTCTCGGGGGGTGTCCGTGCCCTTGTTCCCCGCGGCCTCGTCACCTGGGGCAGCGGGCCTGATGCAGCCAGACGCGATATCCAGCAGCACACGAGAATGCGCCTCCGCTTCCGAGCGACGCACCACCGCGCGCTTCACGAAGAGGCCCCCTCCGTACTGCTTCATCACCACGGAATCGCTGACAGGCACGGCCCCCCCATCCACGGGCATCACCATGCTCCCGACTGGCTCCGGCCCCACCAAGCCGTAGGTGATCCAGCAGTGTCCCGGCGCGGTCCGGGTCGAGCCGGCGGCAACCACCGCGCCGCCGCCGTCGCCGCCGCCTCCCAGGGGCCTCAGCACCGACTCCATCTCGTGACCCGCTGCCACTGCCCAAGGCTGCACCGCTCCGTCCACATCCACGAACTCTCTCGGCTGCGGATGAGGTGTGCCGCCGCTGGCCCAGCCGCGGAAGTGCTCCACGGCCTTGTGAATCAGCTGCGCGTCCGTCGGGCGCTCCCTGAACCGGTAGAACTTTCCTCGAAGCATCCGCGGGGCCCCTCCCTCCAGCGTGAGCATGCCAAGCCTTGTCGGACCAGGTTGGCTCCCGTCCAGCGCCTCCTCGTACTCATCACCGTCTGGGGTGTTCACGCGCTCGTTCCAGCCTGACAGTGTTCCCAGCTCCTCCGCACTAGAGCCTATGAACAACCGTTCGTGCCAAAGCGCATCCTTTGGGTACTTCACGGCCACCACCTGCCCAGGCCGCAGCCTAGGCAATATACCCTCTTCTGTGCCGTTTGCGCCCATCTCCGTCACCAGCCTCGCGATGCACGCTAGGGCCGCCATCACTGCGGCGGGCCCACCAGCTCCTCACCTGCAAAGCGACCGAGACTAGACCCAGCGCCACAGCCCAGCCGCCGCCTGCCGAGACTTCGCAGCTCGGGCACTCGCAGCGGCACCCCACGGGTTCGAGGGCCTGCTCGCGCCGATCGGCGACGCCCGACGTTCCCGCGGGATCGTCTGGCCAAGGAGGCGGCAAGCCCCCGCGTCTGGCGTCCAGCTCCTCGAGGGCGCCCGCCACCACCGACTCGAGGCTAGGCGGTGTCTCCCTCGCCGGCTCTGGCGAGAAGCGTCGAACCTCTGGGAGCGAGGCCAGGAGCACAAGGACCGCTCACTGCCAGTGCGCGACACCCGCGCCCAGCATGCAGACGGTGGCCCCCGGACTTCTCCGGTTGATCTGTGGAGCCAAAGGCTATGGGCATAGACCAAAGAGCGACAAAGCGTGATCAACAAACATTTCTGCGCACGCACTCCCAAGATGGCCCCAGAACGGTCCAAGAGGGCCCGAAGACGGCCCCAAGAGCCCCCCAAGACGGCACAGGAGGCCTTTAAGACGCCCAAGATGGCCTCCAAGACGGTCCTAGAGCATTCCAAGAGGGCCCCAAGTCTGCCCATAGAGGCCTCCCAAACGGCTTCCGACGGCGTCAGACGGACCAGGAGCCCACCAAGACGGCCGAACATGGCTCTAAGATGGCCCAGGACGGCCCAAGAGGCCTCCAAGAGGGCCTCCAGGAAGGCCTGGAAAGGCCAAAATCATTGATTTTCCCATTGGGTTTTTGAAGGATTGTGGCATTTGCGTTTTTTCTGCCTTCCGACGGCCCGAGACGGCCCAAGTGCCCCCAAAGATCGCCCAAGAGGCCCCAGACACGGCCCCAACAGGCCCCCAAGACGGCCCAAGGGGTCTCCAAGACGCTCAAGATGGCCTCCAAGACGGTCCAAGAGCCCTCCAAGACGTCCTCCAAGAAGGCCCGAAAGGGTCAAAATGGCCTCCAGACGGCCAAGATGACCTTCAAGATGCCAACGTGTTCCCCGAAAGCTTTCCAAACCGATTCGGGGAACACATGGTCCGATAGCTTGGCAGATCTGGCCTCAACGTTCGGCCACATAGGCGCTTCCAAAAAGGCAGGGCGCGGCGGTGATTCGCCGTAGGCGTCTTCGATCCGCCGCCCCCTGTCGATTCATCGCAGGGGTGCCTGGCGTGCTGAATCCTCTCGGTTTTGGTTTTAGTTGTTTTTCCAAAAGAACTCCCCCTGGGGCTCCGGCGCGTCCCGCCGGGGTCCCGGGAGGATTACCACGGACCTCAATTACCTACTTCTTCTGTCAAGACGGCTCCAAGATGGCCTCCAAGATGCCTCCAAGACGGCCAGGATGGCCTCCAAGACGGCTAAGATGGCTTTAAGATGCCTCCCAGACGGCCCAAGAGAGTCCAAGACGGCCCAAGAAGGCCCAAGAGGCCCCCCAGAGGCCTCCCAGACGGCCCAAGAGGCCTCCACGAGGTCCTCCAGGAGGGCCCGAAGAGGCCAAAATCGAATAGGTTTCTGAAGGGTTGTGGAATGTGCTTCTGCTCGGCATTCCGACGGCTCAAGACGGCTCAAGAGGCCCCAAGATCGCCCAAGAGGCCCCCAAGAGGGCCCCATGACAGCCCAAGTGGCCTCCAAGATGGCCCCAAGAGGGCCCCAAGACGGCCCAAGAGGCCTGCAACACGCCCAAGATGGCCTCCAAGACGCCCAAGATGGCCTCCAAGACGGCCCAAGAGGCCCCCAAGATCGCCCCAAAATCGCTCACGAGGCCTCCAAGATGGCACATGACGGCCCAAGAAGCCCCCAAGAAGGCCCCAAGAGGGCCCCAAGACGGCCCAAGAGGCCTGCAACACGCCCAAGATGGCCTCCAAGACGCCCAAGATGGCCTCCAAGACGGCCCCGAAGCGCCCCAAGAGGGTCCCACGTTGGCCTAGAAAGGCCCCCAAGACGGCTCCCGACGGCGTCAGACGTGCCAGGAACCCACCAAGATGGCCGAAGTTGGCTCGAAGCTGGCCCAAGATGGCCCAAGAGGCCCCCAGAAAAGGTCAAAAACTTTGATGTTCCAAAGGTTTTCGACGGATTTTGTCATTTCCTTCTTTTCTGCCTTCCGACGGCCCGGGACGGCCCAAGAGCCCCCACAGATCGCCGAAAGATCGCCCACGAGGCCTCCAAGACGGCCAAGATGACCTTCAAGATGCCCGAACCGATTGGGGAACACATGGTCCGATGGCTTGGCAGGTCTGGCCTCAGCGTTCGGCCACATCGGCGCTTCCAAAAAGGCAGGGGGCGGCGGTGATTCGCCGGAGGTGTCTTCGATCCGCCGCCCCCTGTCGATTCATCGCAGGGGTGCCTGGCGTGCTAAATCATTTCGGTTTTGGTTTTGGTTCTTTTTCCAGAAGAACCCCCTTGGATTTGGGCCCGTCCAGCCGGCCACCCCAAAACCAAAAGACTGCCCGGCTTGCACGGAGCCGGTTGCCAAGGGTTTTTCCTGCTCCAGACGGCTCCAAGACGGCCCAAGATGGCCTCCAAGATGGCCAAGATGGCCTCAAGATGCCCCCAGGGCAGCCAAGATGGTCTCCAAGACGGCTAAGATGGCCCCAAAATGCACCCAAGACGGGCCAAGATGGCCTCAAGATGGTATAAGACTGCCCGAAAGGCCCACAGGAGGCCTCCAAGACGGCCCAAGAGCCCTCCAAGACGTCCTCCAGGAGGGCCCGAAGAGGTCAAAATCAATAAGCGTCTTTAGGTTTTTGAAGGATTTGGGCATTTGCTTCTCCTCGGCGTTCCGACAGCTGAAGACGGCCCAAGAGGCCCCCAAGATCGTCCCAAGATCGCCCACGAGGTCTCCAAGATGGCCCCATGACTGCCCAAGAGGCCCCCAAGACGGCCCCAAGAGGGCCCCAAGACGGCCCAAGAGGCCTCCAAGACGCCCAAGGTGGCCTCCAAGACGGCTAAGGTGGCGCCAAAGTGCCTCCCAAACGGCCCAAGATGCACCCAAGACGGCCTGAGATGGCCTCCAGATGGCCTCAGACGACCCAAGAGGCCCCCAAGAGGCCTCCAAGGCGGCCCAAGAGGCCTCCAAGAGGGCCCGAAGAGGCCAAAATCATTGAGTTTCGTAAGGTGTTTGACAGATTTTGGCAGTTGCTTCTTCTCGGCATCCCGACGGCTCAAGGCGGTTCAAGAGGCCCCCAAGGTCGCCCAAGAGGCCTCCAAAATGGTCCCATGATGGCCCAAAAGGCCCCCAAGACGGCCCCAAGACGGCCCAAGATGCCTCCAAGACGCCCACGATGGCCTCCAAGACGGCTAAGATGGCCCCACGATGCCTCCAAGACGGCCCAAGATGCACCCAAGACGGCCTAAGATGGCCTCAAGATGACCCAAGACGGCCCAATAGGCCCCCGAGAGGCCTCCAAGACGGCCCAAAAGGCGTCCAGGAGGTCTTCCAGGAGGGCCCGAAGAGGCCAATATCATTATTCCCTGAGGTGTTTGACAAATTTTAGCATTTGCTTCTTCTCGGCATTCCGACGGCTCAAGACGGCCCAAGAGGCCCCCAAGATCGCCCCAAGAGGCCTCCAAGATGGCCCCATGACGGCCTAACCCCAAGATGGCCCCAAGAGGGCCCCAAAACGGGCCAAGGGGCCTTCAAGACGCCCAAGATGGCCTCTTAGAACCCCTGATATGTCCCAAGAGGGCACCAAGACGACCCAGACAGGCCCCCAAGAAGGCGTCCGACGGCGTCAGACATGCCAGGAACGCCCTAAGACGGCCAAAGAGGCCCCCAAGAAGCCCCCAAAGGCCCCCAAAAACCTTCCAAGAGGCCCCCAGGAAGCTCCCAGGAGGCATCAAGAGTGCCCCAAGAGGCGCGCAAGAGGCCTCCTCCTCCTCCTCCTCCTCTTTTTTCCTCATCCTCCCCCTCCTCCTCTTCTTGCTCCCCCATGCGTTCCCCGAAGTCTTTCCAAACCGACTCGGGATACAAATGGCTCGATAGGTTGGCCAAGCTCTGGCCCAGCTGTCGGCCACAGAGGCGCTTCCAAAGGGGCAGGGGGCGGCGGTGACTCGCCGTAGGCGTCTTCGATCCGCCGCCCCCTGTCGATTCATCGCAGGGGTGCCTGGCGTGCCAAATTATTTTGGTTTTAGTTTTGGTTCTTTTTCCAGAAGAGTCCCCCTGGGGCTTCGGCCCGTCCCGCCGGCCACCCCAAAAGACTGCCCGGCTTGCCCGGAGCTGGTTGCCAAGGGTTTTTCCTGCTCCAGACGGCTCCAAGACGGCCCAAGATGGCCTCCAAGACAGCCAACGTGGCCTCCAAGACGGCTCAGATGGCCCCAAGATGCCGCCAAGATGGCCCAAGATGCCTCCAAGACAGCCTGAGATAGCCTCAAGATGGTTCAAGACGGCCCAAGAGGCCCCCAAGAGCCCCCCAAGACGCCCCCGCGAGGTCCTCAAGGAGGGCCCGAGGAGGCCAAAATCATTGAATATCCATGGGTTTTGGAGGATTTTGGCTTCTGCTCCTTTCGGCCTTCCGACGACCTCAAGACGGCCCAAGAGGCCCCCAAGATCGCCCCAAAATCGCTCACGAGGCCTCCAAGATGGCACATGACGGCCCAAGAAGCCCCCAAGAAGGCCCCAAGAGGGCCCCAAGACGGCCCAAGAGGCCTCCAAGACGCCCAAGATGGCCTCCAAGACGGACCCGAAGCGCTCCAAGAGGGCCCCAAATTCGGTTCAGAGAGGCCCCCAAGACGGCTCCCGACGACGTCCGACGGGCCAGGAACGCCATAAGACGGCCAAAGAAGCCCCCGAGAAGCTCCAAAAGGGCCCCAAGAGGCCCTCAACAGGCCCCAAGAGAGTCCAAGATAACCCCAACATGGCCTCCAAGATGGTCCCATCGAGCCCAAGAGTGCCCCAAGAGGCTCCGAAGAGGCATCCTCCCCCTTTTCCTTTTTCCTCCTTCTCCTCCTCCCCTTCCTGCCCCCCGCATTCCCCGAAACCTTTCCAAACCGACTCGGGGAACACATGGTCCGATAGCTTGGCCAAGCTCTAGCCCAGCTGTCGGACGCATAGGCGCTTCCACAAGGGCAGGGGGCGGCGGTGATTCGCCGTAGGCGTCTTCGATAACTTGCACGAACGTCGCAAGCTCTTACTTCTTCTGGGGTCGGCGGAATGGCGGAAGCCACTTGATTACAATAAAATGGGAGGAGGAACCCTCGCCCTGGACGATCGAGGGGGTCAAATGCTCCGACCGAAGATCCTTAGAGCCCCATGCGCTCGAACATATCGAACATCAGGTTGTTCTGCGTTCTCGGCCTCTGGAGAAGGTAAAACAACACCTGGTGAAACGCTGGTCCCAGGGAACGGGTCCGCAGGTCCAGGGGTCAGGGGTCCGCGTCTCGAAATCGGAAGCCTGGGTGTTGACATGCACCCCGGAAAAAAAACAACTCAATCTGGCTATTACTATCCCCTCTCCTCCCCCATGCCTCGGCTCAATCGTGGTCCAGCCTCTTCCCTTCACACACAGGATCCCCACATCAGATTGAGGAGGCCGGACGGTCACTCACTGTCCCTGGGTGCGTGGCTCATGTAGGGTTCCGCGGTGCGGACTGCATTTTCAATTATTAATACTACATATACCTGATTCCCCGAGCCCTGGCACACCTATTAAAGTGCACCTCTCGGGGCTTGCATTTTTTGTTACACAGGAAACGATTACGACCAGGATTGGGTTGTCGGTCCCTGAACTACAACAACAACGGCTCCCGCCTAATACTTCCTCAATTGGAACATCGCGCTCTCGCGCGGGACTTCCTTACAATGTATGCAGGAATCGCGCTCGCGAGGAAGTTTCTCGCAATTTACTCAAACGCTGCGCCGCGCCCAACACTCAGGAATCACGCTCTCGCTGTAGTTCTTCCCACGATTTAGTCGGGCATCGCGCTATCGCTCGGAATTTCTTCGCGAGTCATGCAGGACGCACGCTTCAACAACCCGCCTGCTCGATTTGGCCGCCTGGGCCCGCCATGCCGACCCGCCCGTAAGGGTCTACCCGCCCGATCTGCCCGCCCGTTTCTGCCACGTGCTCGCTGCTCCTCGCCCCCTGCCCCCGCTTGTGCCCCATGATTTTCCTCACCCCCTCCATCCGTCGTCTGCGCCATTGCTCCAGGGGCTGCACCAACTACGCGTGGCAGACAAGGAAGTTACACCGTGATACCCCCGAGGGGGCACGGCCGAAGACGAAGAGGGCTGGTATCGAGGGCTTGGGATACGTGTACTTGCTGAATGACGCGCGAGCAGGTAAGAGCGAACAAGCTTCAAATGGTTGTACTTTTTACCCCACCGGTGCACATCGTCTGTTCCTTTGGAGTATCCCCCTCGGGACTCACACCCTGTTTTTTAGGAGAGCATATCTTCATGATCAAAATGCGTTGTGGGACCCCGACCTACAACAACAGCGGTTCCCGCCAGGTACTTCCACATAATGTAACTCAAATTCGCGATCTCGCGCGGGACTTCCTTACAATGCGTGCAGGAATCACGCTCTCGCGTGGTAGCTCCTTGCAGTGTATTCAGCCCGCGCCCTCGACGATCAGGAGTCACGCTCTCGCTTTGGTTGTTCTCACGATTTACCTGGGAATTGCGCTATCGCTCGGGACTCCCTCGCGAGTCATGCAGGATGCACGCTTCAGCAACCCGCCTGCTCGACCTGGCCGCCTGGGCCCGCCTTCCCGGCACGTCCGTTAGGGTCTACCCGCCCGATCTGCCCGTCTTGTGCTGCCACGTGCTTTCTGCTCCTAGCCCCCCTCCTGCTACTCTCTCTCGTGCTCCATCCTCCTCCATTCCCCCTTGCCCCTTACTTCCATCCGTCCTCCCTTCCCCTGCCGTAGGGGCTGCACGAACTACGTGCTGCAAGTAAGAAAACTATACCCCCAAGGGGTTTCGATCGAAAACGGACAGGGCGGGTATCGTGGGTTGGGGATGTACGCGTTGAGTGGCCCGCGAGCAGCGCTTAAATCGAACAGTCTCAAAATGATTGATGCTGTTGTTGACTTCTCATTTTCATAATCCCTCCTGCTCGGTAACCAGTCTATTCTTCACAAACAAAACAAAAGAAAACAAAACAAACGGGGCTCGCACACGGTCCTGCAAAAGGGAAATCCCACACCACGCCCGCCCCCTCTCTCTTATCCGCAACTGCGGGGCGCTACAGATCACGAAGCTACAGCAATGCTGTTCCAATCGGGGCGTCTTGGCTTTCCGAATGGCGTTCCCGACGCAACGGTGGCCTCGTTTCAGGATTGGCGCTCTGCTCGTGCTTTCGCCCCAGCGCGGGCCACGGTTCTGGACCCGATCCCTTCCTCCTTGTTGTCCTCTGCTCTCAGTTCCCCTCCAACGCCTTGCCTGGGTCCTCCTACCCATCCCGCTCATCTACTCCTGCTCCTGCCTTGCTCCTCCTTCCTCCTCCTGCTCATTCGCCACACCCTACTCCTCCAGGGTACGCAGCTCCTCTGTCGGATTGCGCATCACAGAATGAGGTCATTTGGGAGATCCAGGTCTGCGAGGACGCCCGTCGGCGGAGAGAGAAACATCAGCGCAGTGGTAATGGATGGGCAGGGGAGGTGTAGGACGTCAGGTGTGACGCAAGCGCTGCTTGACTCTGGACGCACCGCTTCTCTCTGCAACTCCATGGTTGCCTCGATTCCTCCACCTCCTTTCCCCTGAGCATGGCATCGGGCGCGCTTTCCACGACCGAGGCAAAATGATCGGAAGAAGTACCGTTTCTGCTCTTCGTCTTTTTCCTCTTCCTCGTTCTCCTCGTGTGCTCGTCCTCCTTCTCCTCCCCCTCCTCCTTCCCTCCCCTCGGCTCCACGCAGCAATGTTCTTAGGCGGGAGTGGCCTTTGGTGCGCTGCTTCAGGGGGCCGCGGTGGGCCAAACCCAAACGCGCCGCGCAGTGCCGGAGGGACCCATATGGGCCCGCACCAAAGATCACTTCGTCGAAGGCTAACTTTTGCGCGCGTTCGGCCCACGCCCCCCACCCCGCCACCGTCCCCCCCCCTCTTCCCTGCTCCCCCACGAAGACGAAAACCAGACGAGGATAACCTCCTGCGAGGATCAGCGGGGGATCTCTGAGAACCGGCGGGCCTGGAGGGTGTGTCGGGCGAGACGGCCGCTCCAGAGAACCCCCCAAAAATGCTCTGGGGGCGCTCCAGAACGTTCTGGAACGCTGTGTCCAGAGGCTTTCTGGCTGGGTTCCCAGCAGATGGGGTCGGAGGATTGCGCCGCATCGCCGATGTATCGGGTATGCTCCGTCGAGGCATCGGCGACGTCGGCGATGCCTCGGCGACGTCGGCGTGGAGAACATCGGCCTCCACGTCGAGCCGCATCGCCGATGCATCGGCGATGCGGCGCGATCCTCAGACCCTCCCCCCATTCTGGGAAGCCTGGACTGACGCGGGCCACCCCGGATCTCGGCCCCTCCCACAGGGCCGGCGTCTCGCCCTGAGCAAGTGTTTGACGGCCCCCGTGACGGGAAATGGCCTCTGGAGGCCGTATGGACGTGCAGACGCGCCTTCGCGGCTCGGCTGCCCGGCCCTCGGGCCCTGCCCCTCCATCTCTCGGAGCAGGGCGAGTTGAGACGTCGGCAGCTCAGAAAATCGGTCCCTGGGCCCCCCCCCCCCTCTCCGGGGATCCGAACGCGCACATGTTGGCCCAGCTGCGTCCAGCCGTCGCGACGAGGGCGCCCCCCGCACGCCAACAACCCTCGTCTCAACTCGCCCTCCTCTGCATCTCCTCCTCCACCTCCTCCTCCTCTCCTCCTCCTGCTCTTCCTCCTCCTCCTCCTCCTCCTCCTCCTCCTCCTCCTCCTCCTCCTCCTCCGGCGGGGCACAGAGCCCGCGAGCACTCTGCGCCGAGCCGCCGCATGGCACGGCGGCGGCCCCGCGCTGTCCGGCAGCGCTTCGGCCCCGTCGGCCGCAGATGCCGAGCGCGCGCTGCCCAGCGCTCGGGCGACAGGCGCGGTCGCTGACGCCCGGTGCGGAGCACCCCCGCTCTGGGACGCAGAAGGACATACAACCCCCAACAGCCCCTCCTGCACACCTCAATTATTTCCCTCCTCCTCCTCCTCCTCCTCCTCCTCCCCGCCTCTCCTCCTCCTCCTCCTCCTCCTCCTCCTCCTCCTTCTCCTCCCCCTCCTCCTCCTCCTCCTCCTCCTCTTGCCAGCCTGAAACATACCCCCATCCCTGTGATTGGAATCGCCCTGGCTCGGTGTCGACGTTGAGGATTCTCCCGGCTTCCGAAAGGACATCCCCGAGATTTCCTATCGTCTCAGGCACGTCGTTCTCAGGGATGGGGACAGGTTCGAGGCTGGGCAATGCTTGGACGTTCCCCTACCTTTACCAACCCTTGCCAAGGGTCCAAAACCTGGAGGGGGGAGGCCGGAACTCTGCTCTCAACTGTGAGGACGGCGGAGTGGCGTGAGACCCACAGGATCTAGCATCGCCTTCGTGCCGTCACTCCGCGCGGCCGCATGGCGACTGGGAGGTAGATGAGCTTGTTCACACCAACCGGCCTCGGAGTGAACACGGCACGCCAGAAAGACATTCGCTGGACCACACCAAAACAACAGCACGGAGTAACTACGCATGTTCTGGGGCAGGAGCAACCACGACGGCAAGATCCGACAGAGTAATAGAATCATGCATGCATATCCAACAGAGTACCAACAGAGTAATAGAGTTCTCGGACAAGTACCAACAGAGTAATAGAATCATGCATGCATATCCTGGGGAGCTTCAGCGCAATTGCGACGACATACCTACAAAACACGAACAGACCTAGAGGAGGACGAAGGCGAGCAGGGTAAGGGGGGAGGAGTAAGAGGACAACCGTAGGTAAGCGGAGATGGGGGTGGAGGGGGGGTGGGCAAGAAGGAAGGGCAAGAGAAATGACGAGGTAGATGATGAGGAGGAGGAGGCCTGGACGATAAGGAAAATGAGCTGGATGATCAGGAAAATAATGAATAGAAAAAGAAGAAGGAGAGCACGGGGATACTGAGGAGCAGGAGGGAGGAGCGAAAGAAGACGAATGAACAGCAGGACGAGGATGAGGAGAAGAGGGCGAAGAGGGCGGCGAGGAGCACAGCGTAGAGGGGACGAGGGCGGGGAGGAGCAGGAGCGCCTCCTCGCTGCAGGGGGGGGGGGCGGCGACGACCCGAGCCCACGGCCTACGATCACTCGCAATCCGAAGACAGTGGAGCGCGTGCTCTGGGCACGAGCAGGAGGCGGAGCAGGAGCCAGAGCAAGGCGGGAACCCGGGCCAGCGACAGGCCGGCCACATCGCAGGCGCAGAGGGTGCGCACAGGGCTGCTCCACGGGTGGGCTTCGAGCTTCCTGGCCTCCTCCTTACCCTCGGTCTGCCAGTGATTCTCACTGCACACCCACTGGCGCAAGTTCGACAGGGGCCGCCGTATGGAAAAGCATGGCGAGCGGAAGGACATGATCGCGCCCCATGATGATGATGATGCTGATGATGATGGTGATGCTGATGATGGGTATGATGATTACGATGCTGATTATGATGATGCATGATGGAATGCTGATGATGGTGCTGGTGATGTTGATATTGATGTTGTTGATGATGATGATGATGATGATGAGGATGATGATGATGATGATGATGATGATGATGATGATGATGGTGATGGTGATGGTGATGGTGATGGTGATGGTGATGATGACGATGATTATCATCATCATGCTGATGATGATGATTTTGTTGATGATGTTACGCGCCTGTAGTCCTGACCTCCTCGGCATGGCGGGAGCGGGTCCCGACGAGGGAAAGACCCCTGGGCCTTCCCCCAGGACGAGCTCTGCCTCCTGAGCCGCTTCTCTGACAGTCCTGGGGGGCGGGGGGCCTGTGGAGGGCCCCGAGAGCCCCTCCTCCTCTTCCTCCTCCTCCTCCTCCTCCTCCTCCTCCTCCTCCTCCTCCTCCTCCTCCCCCTCAGGGCCCGCTTCCCCCTTGGCGACTTCGTCTGGCCCAGCCGGACCACCAGCACTGGGGACTTGGGGTCGAGGCTCCAGGGGCAGCGGCTTCGACCTGGTCTAACTTAGGCGAGAAGGCCGACGAGGCCGACCAATTCAAACTTCAACATCCTGCCCGAGGCCGAGCGCAGGCTAGATCGCCCAGGGCCTCGAAAATGCCCGGGTCCACTGCGGGGCAGCACAGCACAGTCTCGAACAGACGGGGAGCAAGTTGCCCTCCAGCTCCCACAAACTACACTACACTACATCCGCCAAACCGTCCAGCAAAGCACCTTGCCATCACTCGGACGTCCATCCCCGTGTTTTTGTCACGGTTTCGTCGTCTATTCTTCGCGCGATGGTCCTTGCCGAGAAAAACACGTCCGAGCGATGCCCAGAGAAGGCTCGGAAGGCCGCAAGCCTTCTGAGAAGTGCCCCACGCCTTCCCCGAGGAGGCCCGAGGGTTTCTGAGAATCCCCGCCGCCTCCTTCTGTTCCCCTCCCTCGCTCGCCGCCGATTGTCCTCGCCCTCCGTCGTCCTCCTCCCCCCCTGCTCGCACCATGGGGCAGGCCGACACCAGTCCTGCCCCTTCGATCCCGATGCCCGACGTGCGTGGCCCAATTTCCCGATCGGTCCGTGGACTGCCGACCACCTCAGTGGGGGCGCGACTTTTGCGCGCAACCCCTTCTTGGCGGCGCGCCAAAAGGGGGGAGGGGGGAGGGGGGGGGGTCTTAGAAGCACCCCTGCTTCTTTCGGGAGCGGTCAAGAGGGGGGTGTCCAAGAGGGGGGGGGTGCAGATCATGACCGGCGGCACGTGCGCGGCCCAGCGGGGGGGCCAGGGACGTTCTGAAATGAGAAGGGGCGCCATGGAATCTGGGGAAGCATCGTGGCCCCCGCCATGAGATCCCCCCCCCCCCCTATAGTCATCACCCCCCTCCCTGCCGCCCCCGATGCTTCGAAGGCGCTGCCCCCCGCGGGCCCCCGTGGCCGGGACGGACCCGTGGCGCGTGGGAGGGCTTCGGCCGTGAGCGCCCCCGCGCTGGGAGCCGCCGCCGCGCCGAGGCGGCACGAGCATGCCGTGCGGCAGCCCGTTCTGGGCGGCGCGCGCAAGAGAGGGAGTTTTGCGGGACTGTTTCTTGTTCGCGCCGCCTTCCAGCCGGCCGAAAAAGAAGCAGTGGTTGTGGTCATTTCCCCGGTGCCAGGCTCGACGAAAATGGCCACAGCCACTGTTTTGTTTCTGCGGGCTGGAAGGGGGCAACAAAAGAAAAGCAGTGGCTGTGGTCGTTTTCGCGCCCCGCATTTTTGTTGGAGGGAAGAGGTGGAGAAGCGGACAGCAAAGATTCACGCAACCAGGCCTCCTCGCCAAACGCGCCGTCAGCAAAGCAGGCCACCCCCCCGCAGGATGACGCTGCGAACGTGGCCGATGGCTGACAACGGAAACAGGGGGTAGGGAATCTGTGGGGGTATGTGGGTGGCGGGGAAGGTCTCCTGGAAGGAGGCTGCTTCTTAGAAGGCGCCAGCCCCACACCTACTGACAACGACCCTCGCCTTCTGAGAAGCAAGGGTGTTGTTCAGAAGCCTTCCTCCCTCCCCTCCATCCCCCCCCTCCGCCCGTGGCCGCTGCTTTCCACCCAGCGTCGGTCCCTCGACCCTTCCTGGGTGCCCTCTCCTGGCCCGCGGCCAGAAGAGAACGCCCGCCGTGGAACCGAGGGCGGCGCCCGAAACTGTCAGGGGCTGCCGCCCCTGGCCCTCGGGCGGCGGCCTGCGCGCGATTCGCCCCCCAAGTCGGCACCGCAGGCGCGCGGCCCTCCATCCGGGTGCGTCGTTTCCCTGGCCGCCCTCCGCCGAGGTCGCGCGGGCGGCCGCTGCCGCTTCGCCTTGCGGGGCGGGGGAGAGGTCGGCGCCCACGCCTTTTTTCTCAAACAAGCGCGAAGAAGCCCTGTGGCACGAAGAGAGGGGCGAGGGAGGAGAGGGAAGGAGAGGAGGTGAAACACGTCGAAGCAGTTCAGCCCGGACCTGCTGGCATTGGCCTCAGTCTGGTGGCCCGGCCTCCGTTCCCACAGATCCGCGTGCGTCCACTCGCGGGGGGGGGGCGCTCAAACATGTTTTGTATTGCTTTTTGGCCAGGTGATCCAGCGCGGCGAGTGCCAGAGCGGGGCATGCCCAGATTGACCACCGCCGAACGTCATTCGGTGGGTGGTCAGAACGTGGATAGCCCGTGCAAAAAAAACGATAAGGCACACACACACACACACACACGGCAGTAGCGTGGCCGTGGTGTGTTGTTGGTGCCGCGTGGCTAAATCGAGTCGGCGCTGGTGGTCTGTACGGGGTCTCATGCCGTTGCTGGCGCCGGGCGCCGGTAGTCGGTGCTTGGCTGTCACTGGTCGGTGGTCGGGTGGTCGGCTCCTGCCAATGCTACGACGGTGTGGGTAGCTATTTGGCACCTCGGGTCATCATATGATAATTGTGGCGAAGGCGCTCCCGAGAGGTTCACCATGACGTATTTGTCGCCGATGTGAGCCATCTCGCGTCGCCGGTGTCGCGGTGGAGGTGTCGTCGTGGTTGGGTGGCGTCGCTGGTGTCGCTCTGTGCGCTGTACGATATACGATGTGCAGAAATTTGCGCACATCATCGTCCCAACGTTTGTGCTGGCCGCCGGGTTGTCGGTATCCCGTTTGCTTCGTGTCCACAGTAGGATTCCAACTCAGTCTTCGCTGCGTCTTCCTGTTGGGTGGGTGGGTGGGTGGCTACACGTCCTTCAACGCGTCTTGCCATTTCGTGATGCATCTGTGTCACGTGTGGGATGGCGTGCGTGTTCATGAATTCCTCAGAGCACACAAGAGCACGCAAGTGCAAATGCTGATGGCACTGGCCAGCGAGGCAGGCTCAAAACCGGCCAGCCAAACAGGACACGAACTCGAACGACAAGGGACCAGCAGGACAAGGTCAAGGAAGGCCAAGCAAAGTGAAGAGAGAAAACTCATGACACACACACACACAAAACCACACACACACACACGCACACATTACGCGTCGCAGCACTGCAGAGGCGATCCGCACGCGCGCTCTAGTGAGCTGGGCTGGGGCACGCACTCGTTGGCCGGCGGGAAGCGGGGGGGGAGGGGGGGAGGCGGAGCGCGGCCGCGGAGGGCGGGAAGAGGAGGGCGAACACTCAACAGCATGAAGAACTCCGCATGGGGCGGCTGGGGCGGCCAGCTTGAACTGAGGCAGCCTGGCAGTGGACGCGGGGCGGCATCACGGCCACACCCAGGGGCTGGGGCGCAGGTACACACATTCACACACACACAGTCACACACAAACACACACACACACACACATCCGTAGCCATTTTGGCTCAAGCCATTTTGGCTCATGCCAGCCCTGGTGCCAGGGTGGGCAGGCGCGCGCCGTGCCTCTCCTCCTCATAGGAGAGAGCGGCTCTGTCCTGCTCCCCGTGTCGCGGCCCCTGCGATGGCGGCGACGCGCGACAACGGCAAGGGGAGGCTCGGGGGGCCGCCCGCCCAGGGGCGGGCCAGCAGCAGGCGGGCTTTGGAGAGCCAGACCATCGGCCCGTCGGCGGCGCGGAGGGCCGCGAGGCGACGGCGCCAGCTGGCCTGTGAGGCTGGGTTGCGGCGGTGGATCGCCGAGGCCGGCGTGCCGGGGTCCTGGCAGGACCGCGAGCGTGCAGCCAGTCCTGCCTTGCGACTCGCAGCGGCAGGCGCGCGGGTGCCAGGCAGCGCCAGGCGTCGCAGGAATGCGGCCTGGCATGCTGCGGTGGCGCCCAGGGCGGGCTTCGCGCAGGCCTGCGACGCCGCCATCTCTGCGGCGGCGAGCGGCCCTCGGCTGGGCGCGGGCCCCTTCGGCGCCCCCTGCGGCGCCAGCCAGGGCCAGGTCGTTTGGGAGCTGGGCAAGGAGCAGAGCGACCAGGTGCAGCAGCTGACGGCCCAGCGCGACACGCTCATCGCGCAGGTGCGCATGGCTGTGGCGGACCGCGAGGGGATGCAAGTCCGCGTCTCCCTGCAGAGGCGGGACGCCGCGGCGGGCTTGGAAGCTCAGGCCACCCTCGTCGAGCAGACGGTGCACGAGGTGCGGCGCCTCACCGACGCGCGGCTCCAGCTCGAGAAGCAGCTGGAGGCGGACCAGGCGGACTGCCTCAGCGCGCTCGCGCGGACTGAGGACGGCTATCTTTCACCAGCTGGCGGTGCAGCTGGACGAGCTGGAGTCGGTGAAGAGCCAGTGCGACAGGCTCAGGGAGCAGCTGCACGACGCCGTGGCGCAGTGCCAGGCGCAGAAGAACGTCGTGACGCTGCAGGCGCTGGACATGAGCAGTTCCATGCCCGTGCACGCCACCATGGTGGGCCTGGACGTGGCAAAGGATGAGGACCAGGGCGCCTCCCAAGGCACGGACAGCAGCATGGGGCAGCACGTCAAGCAGCACGGGGCCTCCTTCGCGCGGGTCGGTCTTCGGCATGCGGACGTCTCCTTCGAGGTGGACTTCGACGGCCGATTGATCATCGGCGCGCACATTACGGCGGAGGTGGGCTCCCAGGAGCGGATCTTCAACTTGCTGGAGGGCGGCTGCGTGGTGGTCCCCCGTCGGCGCGTGCGGGACAGAGCGTTGCCGACTGCCTGGATCACCGCCGCCGCCTCGAAGGAGCAGAAGGCGCCACGGAGCGGCCAGCCCTTCGCGAAGCGCCTCGCTGCTCTCGCGGATGAGGTCGAGTGCATCAAGTTCGAAGTGTGGGACTGCCCGTGCCAGAAGTGCCAGGCCATGGCACAGAAACCCAGGCCCCGACGCAAGCCCCGAGCGCGGGTTTAGATCGTGCAGCAAGAGTGCCAGCTGCGTGGATGGCCTAATGATCGTGGCAGCGGGAGTGCCTGCTGCATGGATGGCCTCACGGAGTTGGGATGGCCGTTGCGCCTTTGCCTCACGCGGGGAGCGGGTTCCGCATCTGAGGGGCCCCAGCGGTAGAGAGGCTGCCCCCCCTTGGCGCGGTGTCCGCCGTGGCTGAGGGGCCTGAGGGGCGGTCCGTCCCTTGGGGTGCCTGGGCCCGCATTCGCCGTTGGCGGGGCCTGGGCGCGGCGCGTGTTCTCGCTTTCAGCCCCCCTTGGCACCAGGCTGAGGGGCATAGGGTGGGGCGCGGCCTCGAGGGGGCCAGCGCGCTCTGCACCCTGGGGAGTCGGCGGGAGCGCTGCCCGCGGCTCGGCTCCCTCGGTGGCTCGGCAGGCGACGGACGGTCGCTCGAGGGCCCAGCGCACGGGCCTGGCGAGGTGTGGACGCCCCAGGCTGCCGATGTACCAAAGCACCAAAACACACACACACATGTGCGGCAGGAGGCGGGATCAGTGGCAATTTTGCAAGTTGCAAGGGGATAGGCTCAGGGGGGGCTGCATCGACACCCCATCGCCCCTTGATCACCGACTGGGGCCCGATAGCCCAGACCGCCCAGGAACGTGCGGCTGCGCTATCGGGGCCTAGCGCCAATCTATCGGCGGTGTATCGCGGATCCAAGCTCGATGATTCCACCCCTGCGCTGATCCCCCAACATTGCCCCGCACGGAAGGGTGAGCAGGACACAGTCGAGCTCACGAGAGAGGACGCAAGACCTTTCTGACGGCCGCATTGCCATCGGCACGTAGGAGGCATGGGTCGCTAAACACAGGACAGGACGATGGACAGGGCCGACCTACTGATCAGACTCGACTGCACTGACAGATTGCGCAAGATCTGAGGGCAGCTGGCTTGACAACGACAAAAGGCGCACCTCTGCGGGCGAGTGAAACGAACCCCGTGCGCGCTCCTTTGCCATCCATCCCTGGTCCCAGGGTCGCCCGCGGACGGGCCGCCTAAGACAAGCATCCCAGTGCGACCCTACCTAAGAGTTGGAGCCCCTAGGAAGCAGCAGTCGTAGAAACAGCAAAGCTAAGCTAAATCTAAGATAAAGCTAAGCTGTTAAGCTAAGCTAAAGCTAAGCTAAAGCTAAGCTAAAGCTAAGCTAAAGCTAAGCTAAAGCTAAGCTAAAGCTAAGCTGAAGCTAAGCTGAAGCTAAGCTGAAGCTAAGCTAAATCTAAGCTAAAGCTAAGCCAAAGCTAAGCTCAAGCTGAGCTAAAGCTAAGCTAAAGCTAAGCTAGATCTAAGCTAAAGCTGAGCTATAGCTGAGCTGCAGCTAAGCTGAAGCTGAGATACAGATAAGATACAGCTAAGCAAAAGCTAAGCTACAGCTAAGCTGACACTAAGCAACAGCTAAGCTAAAACTAAGCTAACGCTGAGGTAAAGCTGAGCTAATGCTAAGCTAGAGCTAAGCTGAAGCTAAGCTACATCTAAGCTACAACTAAGCTAAAACTGAGCTGAAGCTAAGATGAAGCTAAGCGAACGCTAAGCTAAAGCTAAGCTAAAGCTAAGCTACAGCTATGTTAAAGCTAAGCTAAAGCAAAGCTATAGCTACGCTACAGCTACGCTAAAGCTAAGCTAAAGCTAAGCTAAAGCTAAGCTAAAGCTAAGCTAAAGCAAAACTAAAGCTGAACTAAAGCTAAGCTAAAGCTGAGCTGTAGCTAAGCTTTAGCTAAGCTACAGCTAAGCTACAGCTATAACTTAGCTACAGCTAAGCTGAATCTAAGCAACAACTAAGCTAAACCTAAGCTAAAGCTGAGGAAAATCTGAGCTAAAGCTAAGCTAAAGCTAAGCTAAAGCTAAGCTACAGCTATGTTAGAGCTAAGCTAAAGCAAAGCTAGAGCTACGCTAAAGCTAAGCTAAAGCTAAGCTAAAGCTAAGCTAAAGCTCAGCTAACGCTGAATTAAAGCAAAACTAAAGCTGAACTAAAGCTAAGCTAAAGCTGAGCTATAGCTAAGCTAAAGCTGAGCTGTAGCTAAGCTTTAGCTAAGCTACAGCTAAGCTGCAGCTATAACTTAGCTACAGCTAAGCTGAAACTAAGCAACAGCTAAGCTAAAACTAAGCTAAAGCTGAGGAGATTCTGAGCTAAAGCTAAGCTGAAGCTAAGCTGAAGCTAAGCTAAACCTAAGCTAAAGCTAAGCTACAGCTAAGCTAAAGCTAAGCTAAAGCTAAGCTAAAGCTAAGCTAAAGCTAAGCTACAGCTAAGTTAAAGCTAAGCTAAAGCTAAGCTAAAGCTAAGCTAAAGTTAAGCTATAGCTAAGCTGTAGCTAAGCTAAAGCTAAGCTAAAGCTAAGCTAAAGCTAAGCTAAAGCTGAACTAAAGCAACACTAAAGCTGAACTAAAGCTAAGCTAAAGCTGAGCTATAGCTAAGCTAAAGCGGAGCTGCAGCTAAGCTAAAGCTAAGCTAAAGCTAAGCTAAAGCTAAGCTTAGCTGGGTGAACCCAGGGGGCGCAACTGGGGGAACCGCGGGGCGGGGACTGGGGGAACCGCCCGGGGCGATTTCTACTGCCCAGCCCATGTAAGAAAGAGAGTAAGAACCCTCTAGGCAGAGCCTAGGTAGGGAATAAACCTGAACTAACATGAAGCGAAGCTAAGCTAAGATGAAATAAGCTAAGCTAAGATGAGATAAGCAACGCTACGCTAAGGGGACGTAACTGAGGGAACCGCGGGGCGGATACTGGGGGAACCGCCCGGGGCGCTTTCCAGTGCCCGGCCCCTGTAAGCCCAGAAAGTAAGAAGCCTTCTGGGCAGAGCCTAGGTAGGGAATCTTCACCGAGGGGGGGAGGGGGAGGCGGGGGGGCAGGAGGACGAGGAGGAGCAGGAGAAGAACGATGACAAGGAGCAGCGGGAGTTTGAGCGGGACGATCAGAGAGCAGGAAGACGATCACTCACAAATCCAATCAACGGAACATGAGCAGATCGTGCAAACATGTGATGCAACCGCTAGAGTATAACCCTGTGCACTTCCGCGAAATGGGACCAGGCAGTGCACTGCGGCCAAGAACTGTTGCATCGCGTCGCCGCGGCGGCCCCGGCGGATAGCGTGTCGCCCCGCTCCGCGGGGCGGCAGGCTCGGAAGATGCTCGGGACGTTGAAGCCGGGGGAATGGGGCAGTGGACAGCGTGTCGCGCAGAAGCGTGGTGGGTTGGGACCGGCGGGCCGACACGCTATGCAAACATTCCCGACCATTGATGGTGCGCATGGCTGTACACAGGCAGTGCGGCAATGTGCGGAGACAGATAATGATGTACTAGGAACCACGGAGTGCAAATATTCCAAGCTTGAGATGATGACCCATCCGCTGGGGAGTCTCCTCCAGGAGTGGGCCCGATCAGTTTAACACTTGTTTCTCCTCCTCCTCCTCTTCCTCCTCACCCTCCTCATCCTGCTCTCCTTCCTCCCCCTCCTCCTCCGAGCTGCAGTGCCGCCGTGGTTGGCACCTTGGTACGAAGCCAGAGTTGGTCACTTCACTAGCTTCCGAAAAACATGTACACCCAATGAGTCTCAGAAACACGAACGGCGATCCTCAACACTGTACCTTCGTTCTTGGTGGTTGACATGGGAGCACTACAATCAGCTGGTGAACAAGTCAGCCGGTGAAGGGTCGCAACACGAATGGTGAGGGGGACGGGATGGGACGCGAGGGGGGAGGGAGGCCGGACGGACGAGGAGGATACAATAAGAAAGATACAGTCTGCATCGAGAAAACCGCCAGCCCCCTTGTGGGGCCACCAGGCTGTAGGCCCAGGGTTTGCTGTTCCCTGCGCCAGTTCCAGTTTCCAGTTTCCACTGTTACAGTATTGCTTTATGCTGATTACTCTTCCTTGTTGATGGACCGCGCGAGGGGGGGAGACGAAAAGTGCCCTGGTCAGCGTCTCCCGGGAGAGTTCTCAGAAATTCCGGAGGAGTCGAAGTTGACACCCCTCACGCAAATCGGCGGGGTCAGGGCCCCAAAAAACACAAAGGATTTGCCACGGCAAACCCAGGGTGCACCAGCTTCAGCACACCCTACCGTCCAAGCCCCCTCCTCAGAAGACTCTGCAAGCCTTCCGCTTCACTAGAAAAAAAACCCTTGAAGGGTAAGCACCATGTGGTGCCTGCCGCTCACAAGGAACTGCCACGCATCGCTGCAGCGAGAGATAAAGAACGCTAAAAGGAAGGTCGCTAAAGGATTTGCCACATTTCTCAAATTCGGAGGCACCCCTCGCGCAGATCGGCGGGGTCAGGGTCCAACAAAAACACAAAAAAAAAAATGCCATATTTCTTAAATTCGGCGGCAACCCTCGCGCAGATCGGCGGGGTCAGGGTCCAAAAACAGAAAGAATGTGCCACATGTCTAAAATTCGGCGGCACCCCTTGCGCAGATCGGCGGGGTCAGGGTCCAAAGACACTAAGGATTTGCCACATTTCTTAAATTCGGTGGCACCCCCCACGCAGATCGGCGGGGTCAGGGTCCAAAGACACTAAGGATTTGCCACATTTCTTAATTCGGTGGCACCCCTCACGCAGATCGGCGGGGTCAGAGTCCAAAAACGCAAAGGGATTTGCCACATGTCTGAAATTATGTGGCACCTCTCTTGCAGATCGGCGGGGTCAGCGTCAAAAAACACATGGGAATTGCAACATTTCCTTCGTAGAAAAGATTTTTGCATAGCATACGCGAGAAAGCTCGAAATACAGCACCGAATTCAACAGTAGCATCATAATCTCAATTTGTTCTGCCGATTACTCATCGTCTCCGCGTGAAGCCCCGACGCTGCTCCACGGCGGCGCCAAGGCATCATGGTTTCACTCTTGCAGTACCCGTTCTTCGAGAGAGAGGGGGCCGGCGGCAGGGGGCGACGCCCTTACGGATCCGAAGGAGCGCCATATATAGGAGGAGCAGGAGGGCGAAGACCAGGAGCACCGGGAGCAGGAGCGGCAGAGACGTAAAGAGGAGGAGGAGAAGCAGCAGCGAGAGCAGAACGCGGGCATGATCGAGAGGAGGAGGAGGAGGAGGAACCTAAACCTGAACCAGCCTCGGATCTCCGCTGAATCCCATCGACTACACGAATCCTTCGCCTCACTGCCTGGTCCCATGTGGGATCTAGCTGAGATTACTTCATAATATGTCACTTCGCTTCGAGAGCCTGCTGTCGCCAACTGGCGATCTGGCCCAACCGCATTTCGTCCCAACGCAGGCAACGCTCGTTGGAGTAGCACTTGCTCAAAGTAACTGACGGCCACCGCGACTTGCCCCTCGGCCCTTGCCCTCTCCCCCGCTGCGCCTCCCGCCCCCCCTTCCTTTCGGGCCTTGGCGCTGGGGTCGGTGAGTGAGGAACTAGCAGGGGGGAGCCTCGGACAACAATTGACTCCAAAACAGCATGTGGAAGGGGTCGGGAGGGGGGAATCTACCTGCACGACCTCGTTCCCGAAACACGGGCACTGTCTGCAAAAGCTGCGGGGATGGGGAACGAGAAAGCTGGGCTGCCGCTCGAGCCCCTCGCGCTCCTCACTGCAGAAGACGACCGATGTGCCTCTCCAAGGCCGCCCTCGGCGCCGCCCCGCACTTGCGTCTCGCTCTCTGGGTCATGGCGGCGGCCGCGAGAGTGTTCCTGACCGCCGCGCAATCTGGATGAACGCAAAACTGCGCCCTGCACTGCTCCTTCCCCTGGGCGGCCTTGCCGGCGTTGCGCTTCGCGTGGAAGATCGCGACGGACGCGCGCGGGGCCTTGTGATCTGGCTGCAGCGCGACCTCCTGGTAGTGCCTCTGAAGTTTCTGCTGGGGCTCGCCTGTTGCATCTCGCCCCAGCTTCTGCGCCACTTTCTGCCGCGCCACCAACTAAGAGGGGCCCATCGAGTCCGCGCCCGATCTCGTCGGCCCCGCCATCGCTTTCAGCGCCTGCGCTTCCGCGTTGTAGTCCGCCTTTGGTATCCCGAGTTCGTTCATAAGCGTGGGAGGTTCCCTCCCGACGGGGGTCGGCCTCGCCTCCTCGGCGCGCCGCGAAGGGGGTTGGAGCGCCTTCGGCGCACGGCGGTTGTCCGCGACGGAGGTCGATGTAGGGCTGTCGGCGGGGGTGGCGCCGCTCCCACGCTTATTAACGAACTCGGAGTACCGTCACCTCTGAACCTCTTGGAGATCTGCTGACCCAGGTCAATCCAGACCCGGGTCCGTCAGGCTTCGCAGGAGATCCTGCAAGACCCAGCAGGCTCCAGCAGGACCCTGCACCCAAGCCTGGGTCAATGCAACCCTGGCTTCGCAGGATCCAGCGAGATCCGGCGCTCTGACTAACCCCCGTTTGCAGTGACCCCCGTCTCACTGACGAAATTAGCGACCGTACGCCGCGGACTAACGCGGGCCGCCAAGGCGCGGAACGATGCATGGGAGACAAGGTCGCTCACGCGCGACCTATTACACGGAAAGCCTGCGCGCGAATGTCGGCGCAGACGACCCCGTTTTCTTGCGTCGCTCACGTTCAGCTGCACGCAAGAGCGACCCTGGGTACGAGTGACCTTTGGTGCGCGGCTCGTCGGTAGGGGGCCACATTTTAACCCTACCCCTGCCCCCCACGATTTCTGAGGGGGAGGGTGGGGTTCACTTTGTTCGGGAGCTCCCGAGCGAAGTGAACCCCACCCTCCCCCTCAGAAATCGTGGGGGGTTGGCATGTGCCCCCCACCCAATTGGGGGGCCGGCGACCCAGATCCATGCTCGATGGCCCCCAGGGCCCGAGCACGGGCCGCGGAGGCCGCGACCCCGCAAAAAAACCGCCGGACCGCACAGCAGCACCTCCATCGGACCTCGGGGCCCCCGGCGCCGGAGAGCCCCGACGGGGGCCCGCCTTTGAAGGCCACCGGCTCTCCGACGCCCGGCCCCCCGCGGGCGCCCAGGCCCCCCGCGGGCGCCCCCGCCCCCCGCGCGCCTGCCGGCAGGCCGGGGGGCGCGGGCCGCCGAGCCGCCCCGGGATGCCACCGTGCGGCGCCCCTGCGGCGCGTGCCTCCCCGCCGCCGACCTGCGCGGCAGGCGCTCGAGCGGTTCGAGCGGGGTCTCGCCTGCAGAACGGAAGTTCACACCAGCACGTGAGCTTCTCGTCGAGTCACGCGTAGAAGGTTCGTAGATCTACGAACGGTCTGCGCATGTCTCATGGGCTCGACGAACAGGTCAGACCTGGGGTAAATCAGTGCTGTAGGCGATCCCCTACTCGAGCGGTGCCACTCCCAGAACGGCCTGCCCCGCTCTGCTTCCGCCCCCAGTCGGTTATTGCTAGAAGTGCCCCCCCCCCCCCCCCCCTGAGATCCTGGCGTTGCATTTTTCACAGCGGGCGTTTTCGCCCGGTTTCGGGCCCTGGGACCCTCACATCTCGATCCGCCTCGAAAAATGACGCAGAAAGATGGGGTCTAGGGCTCTGGTCGTGATTTTTCACCAGGTTTCAATTTTTTCGAGACGTCGGATCTCAGGGCTGGCCCCAGGTGCCCCCAAGATTCCCAGGGAAGCCCCAACGGCCTCCGGGGCATCCCTCACGAGGCCCTGAGGGCCCCAGGCCAGGTGCTGAAAAATTGAGCCACGAGTTGGGGGCACCTTGGGCCAGGGGCACCTGTCGAACCCCCGACCCCCTGACTTCGGATCCGCCGTACATCTTGGGCGTTTTTGCAGGTGGGGCGGGAACTTCTGCCCTAACTCTCAAGCTCCTCCGCTGCCGATTTCCGCCCATCTTTGCCGTCGCTCGTTCCGCCATGCCTTTGCGGAAATATCCTCCCGACCTTGCTGACAAGGAAATGTCCGCCCTACTTTTGTTCGCATCGTTTCGGGCGCGTCTCCGATACGCTTGAAGTCGGGACATCTACCAAAGCACGGCGGATCCGGAGTAGGGCCGCAGACCTGTGCGCCTCTCCTGGGACCGCCTGCCCCGCTCTGCGCTGGCCCGCCGGCCCCGCTCGAACACGCTTCCGGGCTGCCGGAGAGCGCCCTCCTCCTGGACTCGCGCTCGGCCTGGTTGCAGCAGTGCGCCTCCGCCGCGTAGGGTACTGCGGGCAAGGCCTGCGCCCAGCTCAGCTGGCCCAGGCCCGCCGGCGCCCGCGGGCGGGACCTCGTGAGCATCGTTGGACCGATGTCCATGCCCACTGTGACGATGACCTCACGAGCAGGGAACATATCCGTATCCACGACCTCGCGGTCTGGATTCAAGGGGGCGGTCCCACGGATGCGCGGTCGCACGGATACGTTCCGCGCGGGGCATCTGCGACAAAAACGCCCCGTGGAGTCGCGGCCCAAAAGCCCAGCCCGCGAGGCCGCGGGTATACATGCATAGCTATATTGATGTATAGAAAAACTCGAAACATATGTACATATGTCTATGTGCGTGTGTATGTATATATATAGATATAAAAATAGATTGGTAGCATCTCCCTTGGTCAGGTTGATTGAACAATGCGCGAAAATTGCATGACAACACATATGGTTTGACATATGGTTGGTTGCACCGTGAATTTGGATAGTCGCACAATGCTGGCCGATTTGCTCCTCCAACTGTAAAGCGACATCTGCGGCCACGAGCTCTGCATGAAAAGCGGAAAGCTCACTCTCAACGAATAGACCCTTGTACCCCCTCACTTCCCGCACCCACTCACCGCCATCAGATGTGTGTATGTGTATGTATGTGTGTATGTCTATATGTATGTGTGTATGTTTGTATGCATGTATG